>OZ030019.1:70166169-70756169 GCA_964023405.1 Apodemus agrarius | reverse complement strand
AAACCAGGAGCCCTGAGCTATCCCAGGCAAACATAGTAATCTTTCCCCAGCAATGAAGGAGAGGTGAATTGAGTGGACGGGAAGGAAAGAGAGAAGAGCAATAGGAAAGGAAGGGAAGAAAAGGAGTTCTTTGCTTATGTGCAGTACTAAAATCCATAATAAGGTTGGAGCTCAATCTTAAAACTATAGGAAAGTTAGAGAGGGTAACTTCTCTTTTCACTAAACATGAAAATCTTTATTTTTTAGGATTTTTTTATTGGATATATTCTATATTTACAGTTCATTTCCCTTTTTCTGGTTACCCACCCCCCAAAGGTCCCACATGCCCTCTTCCCTCCCCCTGCTCCCTCTTCCACCCCTTCCCTCTTCCAAGTGCCCTAACACTAAGTATTACTTTCTGCTTAGAGTTTTTAAGAGTTTCCTACTATGTTACCAAAAAAAAAAAATAGTAATAGTAAGTTCAAGTGGAGGACTGCATACCAATGTCTATCTGAACAAATGACTGCCAAAAGAGAATGTATTTTCAACAACTTCATAACAAATGGCTTACATCTCCTTTTATCCCAGAACACTGTGAGACTTGACCTCTGGAAAAAATAGTAATTTATGCCAATAAGATAAAGAATAATGCTGTCTTTTTTCATGGGTTCATTTTCTTCTTTTAAGATAAAGAAATTGTCACAACAGAAGAGGATTTGCTATTTCAGCATTGCTGCCATTAAGATAAATAGGAACACAGATATCCGTCCCATTTTTGGTTTTAAAAACAGCAGCATTATGTTAAGAGACAGACTAACAAAGTAAATTGCAAATTGTGTACTCATGAACACAGCCTCAAAGATATCAAGAAGGAGGCCTTGCAATTCATCAGCTTGAATGATGACCCCAAATCCTAAGAAATGAGCTTTCCTTCCTTACATACTTCCTTTCCTCACCTCTTACCTCCAGCTAGACTCCCCCAAATTAAAATTGGAGTGATAATTAATAATGACAGTAAGTAGCTATGGCCCCAGGTTAGACTTCACTTTAAGAACTAATTTAATACTGCCAGTTTCTTATACTGAAAAATGCACTTAAAAGATAAGGCTCTTTGCTCGCATGGAGATGCTCAGAGTTCTCACAAAAAGTTGCAAAGGATACAAGGGTTCCAGTTACTTCAGAACTTCATTTCTCCTCTTTTGCTATAGCTGTCCTTTACACTAGTATAACGATAATAGTGAAACTGTTATAGGGAGAATCCTACTAAGAATTTACCCTCTTAAAAATATACAGGGAATTTCCAGATAGGTCCATTGGTTTCTTAGTATAGATTATTATATTTTTAAAAATAAGCTTGCTATCTCACTATCTATGGAAATTTTTATTTTAATCATCAAGTTGTTGATTTCTGTGTGTATCCATTTATTCTTTGCCATTGGGATAGAGACTATTTTTCAAAATACATGTATTATTTTATTTAACATATTCATATAATCATCATATAATAAATAATACACTATCTGGATTTTATGGGACATAACTTTCATATGTATATGCTCATAAATATACGTACATAAACACACACACACACACACACACACATATATGTGTGTGTGTTGAACTCAGTTTTAGACTCATGCTTTACCCTTATGGAAAGTTAACATTGTGTCTTCCAATTAATTTAAAGATATTTTCAGACAGACTGGGATCACTTTTTTACTTTTTTTAAATAAGGTCTGTCATGGAAGCCTGTTCTGGTATAGAATTCACTACATGACCCACCCATCATCAGAAAAATGGAAAGCCTCCTGCTTCAGCATCCCAGGTACTATGGTTACACGGATAGTTGACAGGTCACTGTGAGATTGCTGTTTACTATGCATTTCCAGCTCGAATTTTCCTGTAGCTTAGAAGTACTGCACTTTAGAACTGTAGCACTTAGTTTTGTAGCTCTGGAAAGTCTTGAAATTCCCTGTATATTTTTAAGAGGGTAAATTCTTAGTAGGATTCTCCCTATAACAGTTTCACTATTATCGTTATACTAGTGTAAAGGACAGCTTTTCTAGTCTATATGTTCATCAAGGCTGTAGCCATCACAATCCTTCCTCTCTCTGATGAGTCCTCTCCATGACTCAAACTCTACTAAAACTGAAACAGCCACCTTTTGATTCCCATGGCATTTCAAACGCTAACCAACAAGAACTGGAACTTAGCCGGGCAGTGGTGGCGCACGCTTTTAATCCCAGCACTTGGGAGGCAGAGGCAGGCGGATTTCTAAGTTCGAGGCCAGCCTGGTCTACAGAGTGAGTTCCAGGACAGCCAGGGCTACACAGAGAAACCCTGTCTCGGGAAAAAAAAAAAACCAAAAACCAAAAAACAAACAAACAAACAAAGAACTGGAACTTAGTCATGAAAACCTCTTAGTCAGCTCCTAACCTGCTTTATTTTTGTTTTAAACTCTGATGATTTTCTTTCATCTTTTTGAAACATAAATATGCATGTTAAAGAATTTCCCTAATAGTCTGTTCAGAATGGCATTTTTATGTGTGTTGTTTTACTAGCTTACCTAGTATCTTTGACATTGACATAAATAAATATATGTATTCATTACTAAGAATGTCCTTGAAGGCTGGGAAGATAAATCAGTATAGTCTTGCTAGTCTTGCAAGTATGAGAATCTGAATTTAAGCCCTTAGTTGCAGGTTAAAAGGTTAAAAAAAACAGGTAGAGCATATGGCGTGGAGACACAGACCTTTAATCTCAGCACCATGGGGATGGAGGTAGGTGGATCTCTGAGCTTGAGGCCAACCTGGTTTATGTATCAAATTCCTGGCCAATCACAGTTACAAAATGAGACTCCATATAAAACAAAACAAAACAAAACAAAACAAAACAAAACAAAACAAAACAAAACAAAACAAAACAAAACAAAACAAAACAAAATAAAATAAAATAAAATAAAATAAAATAAAATAAAATAATAGATCCAGACTTGTTCATGTATATTTGTAAAGTCAGAGCTGAAGAAGTAGACACAGTGGATCTCTGGACTTCACTGATCAGCAAGCTTGCCTACTTGAGAATCTTCTTGCCAGTGGGAAACAGAACAGAACTTGCATACACACACACACACACACACACACACACACATACACACACAAACACACACATCCCAAAAGAGAGTTGTTGTTGATAGTGTTCTTTAACATGTAGTTTCTTATAACCTCATATTCTCACCAGTCATCTTGTCTATAAATCTTTCTTGGGCTCTAAGAAATATGTGTAAAGTTATTCTAGAGAAGTTGCTATCTTGTTCCTTTTTCTTTCTACTTAAATTCTGGCTCATTAAAGATGGAGCATCTATGGATGCCATAGCTCACCCACAGATACAGGAAAAGGAAGATTTTAATGCCCACACAATGAAAACAATCATTGTTAGCACATGGCTGCAAACTATTGAGATGTTTAAAGCAGTGTGATTTAATCCCGTTTGGGTTTTTTTCATTAAAAAAATTTATAGAACAATTATAACTTCTGCGTAATGATTCAATATGTCTCTTGACAGTTTCTGGAAATGTCACCCAAATTATTCATGTTAAATATATTATCACGGAAAGAAAGCTAAAAATATATTGAATACCAAGATCCTGATTTTCTAAATAGCATGACATAGGCTAAAAGTTTCTTTTGACATCAGAATAGTCAAATGAAAACGTCTTACTGGGGTGTACTTTACTTCTTGGCCATATTTCATGTTCCTGTCAGCAAGGCACACACGTGTTGATCATCTAAACATTCCAAGTTAAAGATAACTCACACTAAGAAACACAGATATCCTCCAAGACTCACTACAATCAGCACACCACTAATAATACTGGCAGAAGAGAGTGCGGAGTGAAAGACCTGTGCAGGAAGACAGCACATGAACACTCAGTGGGCTTGCAGAGATTGGAGTTTGATAACAGCATTAATCAACTGACCTCCCATTATACTATCAGAGCCAAACCCAGAGTTGGTAATAGACACCTAAGATCTAGCTCTGTAGTGAACCCTTAAAAAACTAGGGAAATAAGTGGCAAACTGTGGCAATCCTTCCAGAATAATTATCATTTACAGGGGAATCAATAAAATATTCACTAAAGAAAGACCCACATATAAAAGCACAGGTACTTAGCTGCAGTGGCAGATAAGCCTAAAAATTGGAGAATTTTGAGGAGTCAGATTTATGATTTTGTTATTAGTTGCTGATAGTTTATATGTTTAAAACAGCAATATGGCATTGAAATATCAAATAATATAATCTTTATAAAAATCTTTTGTAGTTCTCTCTATATATACATATGCGCATGAATGCAGAAAACAAAGGAGTCATTGTTGGTCTTTTCTATCACTGTTCCCTTTATTTCTTTGACGCAGGGTCTCTCTAATAAAGCTGACAGTCAACAAGCCCCATGAGCCTCCTATTATCATCCCCAGCAACTCTGGGGCCTACAGGCCACAAGAGAGACCACCTGTGTGTTACTATGTGGCTTCTGGTATATGATTCAGGTTCACATAGTTGTGCCACAAACAGTCATAATGCCTAAGCCCAGATGATGTCATCTAAGTATATTTTCATTAGAAGGGACTCAAATTTTGATCAGTACTTATGGACAGATGTATTTTTCCCCCACTTTAAGGTTGTTGTGAATATCTAAACCTTTAATAGATTGATGGCATATCAAATAGAAGGCTTTAGGGATTCAAGTGAATCTCTGAAAGGACGCACAGTCAACCAGACAAAATATGACTGATGCTTATATTATTATTGTTAGATGAATCACCACATCATGAACATTTCAATAAAAATTTTCTTTATGTCCTATTTAATAAGTTATTTTGAGACAGGGTCTCACATATCTCAGGCTAGCCTTCAACCTGCTATGAATGACCCTGAAGTTCTGATTCTTCTGCCTCTACCTTTGGAGTCTTGAGATGCTAAGGTTATAGTCATACACCACTTTGTCCTGTTTGTGCAGTACTGGGCCTTAAATCTAGGTCTTCAGTACATGCTATCCAGTAATCTGCCGATTCAGTCACATTCCCACTCAATACGTGCAGTTTTAATATGAAGTCAGGTTGGTCATTCAGTTTATTTGCACATGTAAAAGAGGCAAAGTTTTATTACTGCAACTTCATTATAATTACAACACAGTAGACACAGTAGATGAACTTGTTTATAGATTAAAATATGCCTTTGCTAATGGTTGTAGCTAGTGTTTATATGCTAAAAGAGAAACATAGTTAAGATATATTAGATAATATAGTCCTAATAAATGGAGTGAATTTTCATTAAGCATGCCTCAAGTTTTAATTAGTACTTATTTATGCAGGCTGTTTCATAAATTAGTTTTTATAAAAGTCCATTTTCTTTCCAAAATGTTGTGTAATTTATGGTCTTTGAGATTCTACCTCAAATATCTTTGCTTGTGGTAATTGTTTGAAATTAATATATGAAGCTAATGCTTTATGACAGAACATTGGTCTAAAAGAGTATGCAGGGAGTTCTCTCAAAAAAGAGATTTTAATAATCAGATTTTAAAACAAAAAAAATCCTTCATTTCTACGTTGAATTGAGAATCCAGTGTTCTACACTGTATATTCAGTAGATCCTCAGCAGAAGGAAAAAAATCTTTACTTCATGAATTCTTTTGTCCATTAGTAGGGTTTATCAGAATGAACACTTTTACTAACATTAATCACCAAAATCCATTTAAATGTTTCTTTCTAGGAAAGATAGTTCAGTGAGGTGGTCAACACTGAGAATGGGGTTTTCATTGTTTCAATGTTTCAATGTTTTCATTTTAGTTTGGTCAGTTTATACCAGGGTATCAAAAACCCACCCACTGCTTTTGCTCAGGGGATTAACTACCTACCTGGGTGCTACTTTAGACAAGTAGTGCTGGCTTGTTCTATCAACTTGACATGAGCTAAAGTACTCAGAGAGGACTGGATCTCACTTGAGAAAAGGCGAGCATTCTCTTAATAAGTGATTGATGTAAGAGGACCCCTTGCAGGTGGAGTTACCCATATGCTGGTGGTCTTTGTTATATAAGAAAAGGGGATGAGGGAGCCATGAGGGATAAGCTGGCAAGATGGTTTCTGCATCAACTGCCTCCAGCCCACTTAATGCCTTGGCTTCCCTTAATGGACTGTGATTGGACTGTAAGCCAAATGAATCCTTTCCTCCTCAAATTGATTTTAATCATGGTGCTTCACCATGGCAACTGTAACCCTAAGACAAAATCCTTATTAAATGTAGTGGGCTATAAAGAAACAAACAATAAGACATAAAAATGTAGCGGCACTTGCTGGGAAGTGTGTGTGTGTGTGTGTGTGTGTGTGTGTAAAAATGTAAATGAACTGAAAAATAAATACCATACAGCCCAAGGCTCCCCAGCTGTAGCTTACTTTGAAGAATGCTTGTCTAATATGTAAAGGGCATGAGGCTTGATCTCAGCTATGTAAACCTGGATGTGGCAACGCATAGCTGTAATCCCAGTACTCTGAATATGGAGGCTGAAGTATTAGTTGAAGGTTATCTTGTAATATTTAATAACTTCCAGGCAAGCCTGAGCTAAATTAAACCATGTCTTAAAAATAACCCCTGTACTTGAGCTTCATGGATTATTTTCAGTCCATTGCATTGTGACAAGCACTAAAAATGATTATACATAGAAATGGCAACTTTGAATGCATGTCCCATAACCAAGACCCAATACCATATCTTAGTTATATATTTACACTTCCTGGTACTAATAGTTGTATGTGCGATGTCCAAGGTGGTAAATATCAATTTATTTTCAGAGTCTTTTATTTTCAAGTTTTACAATCAAGAGAATAATACTGAATTATTTTTCCTAGTTATCTTCTGTGTATAGAAGGGGATATATATATATATATATATATATATATATATATATAGAGAGAGAGAGAGAGAGAGAGAGAGAGAGAGTGCTAAAGGCCAATGACATATATATGCAGAATAGATATGTGTCTCCATGCTTGTATGTAAAGATGTTTTCCTCCCAAAAGCCTGTGAATGAACATTCCTCAGAGGGGATTGGAGGATGTCAAGTGTGCAGTTTTCTTACTTCTTCATTCACTTGAAACAAGGTTTCTTCCTGGATCTGGACCTCACTAGTTTGCATTAGGCTGGCCGCTAGCATGATCCATAGATCCTGTGTTCCCATGCTCTCCTCAAACTGGAGAGCTGAGGCCATAGATGCAGACCAAACTAGAGCTTTTCCATGGTTATCAAGTCTTCCTGCTTGAACAATGGCACCTCTATGCCATCTACCCAGGTCAAGTTTTCTTCATTATATTTTCTGAGGGAAATACTATAAAGGTTACTGCTCATTTTATGTAGAAGTTGTCAGGCCTCCATTGCAAGAGATACTTTACAACATCACTGGCAATAGGTTTGACCGTATGACTTACTTTGCCCACTTGATTCTGACTAGAAACAGAGCAAGCCATGTTTAAGTACCATATGTGGGGGAAGAGATTAGAGTCCAGGACACTCAATGCTGACAGCTCTTTTAGCTTGGAATCAAGTATAAAGAGGAAATGTGCTGCCCTGTGATAAGGCACACTCTTGTTTAAGTCACGGAAGCTATTATCACCCAACTTCTCAGGTTATTTGGAGGGTACTAAGACTGAGGGGGAAGTTAAGACAAGTTTCATAGAAGTTTTGTAGAAGATTTTTTAGCTAGAAAGATTTATATTTCTCTCCTCGACTCTTGTTGTTTTGTTTTAACTTCCTAGCCAGTAATTCTCCTAAATAATGCTAACCCGAGAACCTAGTCAAAGCTCAAAACACACATTTTGTTTGGTTGTTAAGATGGTTTGTTCCCTTTAAAGCATAATGTTAAAAATAATTTTTTAAAACCATCTTTAAAAGGTAAATTACCAATTTTGACTGTTTTATTTGCTCCGGAAAAAAAAATAATTCTGAAAGCTGAAGTGTTGTCTTTGGACTTTAGCACAAACTACTTTGCTTCAATAGAGTGGTTTAAGGCAGTCATACCCTGAACATACACACACCTGACAGCATGGAAGGGGATTCTGATGAAGGCAAAACTAATTTCTGAAACAAAGTTATCTTCCCTTGATAGTGTGAAATACGTTTTAAATATTTTGTTAAAAATTGCAATACCAGAATAAAAACCAAGCTTTTAGATCAGAAGGGGAATATTCTAAAACTCTGGAGATTTATTCACCACATGTAATTGTTCTAAAACCTGTCATGTGCCTGTATTCACTGTGTCTATATAATATCCGATCACCTGTCTTATGCACTCTCTTACTACTGAGAAGCCAAGAAGAGATACCGAGTAAAGTTAAATGTGGCTCAGTATTCCCTGAGTGCCATTTAATGGAATCTTCCTCAGATGAGGCTTAAAGATGCTCAGGCTGCCTTCTCTCAATATTTACTAATGCCAGTAAAATGTCCCACCCACAAAGAAAGTGAACGTCCATGCATGTTTCAACTCTACTAAAGCAAGAAAATAGAACTTACCTGGCCCTGCCTTTATTTTCTTTTTTAAAGATTTATTTATTTTATTATATGTAAATACCCTCTAGCTGTCTTCAGACGCTCCAGAAGAGGGTATCAGATCTCATTACAGATGGTTGTGAGCCACCATGTGGTTGCTGGGATTTGAACTCGGGACCTTTGGAAGAGCAGTCCGTGCTCTTAATCCACTGAACCATCTCTCCAGCCCTGGCCCTGGCTTTAGAATGGAGATCCAAACCCTTGTTCTGATAGGTCATGGAAGCGAAGCTGGACAAGTCTTCTCTTCTGCCCCAAGCTTCATTTAATATTAGTCTTTTAGAATGGATAAGGGAGGGGGGACCTATTCACTCTGAATTGTTAGCTTCTGTTCACTTTTCACAGTAGAAACTTAGTTCTAGTCACCTTTGGTCCAAAAGTAGTTGTGTGACACGGTGGGACTGTAGTGTCTCTTTTCTTTCTGGAAGATATTCTTCTTATGAGATGAGCCAGGTGTGGAAAAAGTACAAGAGGTTCCTGCTATAATTATGATAGCCACATACACTAATAAACATAAAAATAGTGTAGGATTTCAAAAGACTTGTTAGCAATTAAAATAGCACAACCTAATTAGTGCTAGGTAATAACTATCAAATACAAGAGCAATGCCTGCCCAACCTCTTACGCCTGCCTATTCTACAAACTTGTTTTCTCTGAAAAATAAGTAAGACCACTTTTTTCACCTGATCATACAATACCCGCTAAACTACCTCATTTGTTTTTTTTAATTTTTCCCCTTGACTTCCTTCTTTATTGTGCTTAATGAATTTTGCCTCTGGGGGTATCTGTTATAAAACTCTAGTGCTATTATTTTTTAAAAAATGCAAAATCTAACATGAAAATGCTTAACCCCTATAATAATTTACATTTCTATAATGATAAAAAAGAGAGAAGTTTATGAACTCAGGCTCAGTGGTAGACATTTTTCTCATACATGCATAAAGACCTGTGCTTAAATTCCCCAAACACATATTATTATGTTACATGAATATGTAACATAAGTGTTTATATGTCCAGCACTGTTTTAGGGACAAGAGAGGCAGAGACAAAAGAATTCTCAGGCAGCTTCCCATCCAGCCGGTAGCAGGTCAGCCAGACCTAGCCAGCTTGCCAGGTGCTGAGACCCTGCCGGCGGAACCAGGTACCAGAGACAACCCGAGTTTAAGACCTCCGGGGACTCAGGTCTGGGGCAGGAACTGCGCACAGACTAGCAGTTCGGTGTACAGCGGCCGTGCCTGCGCTCTGCGCTCGCAGGCCAGACACCGAACCCCCTGCAGGCAGCGCCATCTTGTCTGCAGCTTCCCATCCAGCTGGTAGCAGGGAAGCCAGACCTAGCCAGCTTGCCAGGTGCTCAGACCCTGCCCGCGGAACCAGGATAAGCAACAATTCTTGTTTATTAAGAAGAGTGAGGACCAGCTATAGCGGCAGGCCTCCATATTGCAACCAGGACACAGCTGGAAAGGTGCAGGTAGAGACTCTGTCTGGGGCTAGAGCAGGGAGAGCTGCTAAGCTCTCGCCCACAGGCGGGCCCAGGCGCCTAGGCTCTGCAGCACATCCCTGCGAGCTTAGGCCGTGCACCGAGGCAGCCGGAACCACCCAGCTCCCCAGGACCCCGGACCAGCGATAGCGGCAGGCCTCCATACTGCAACCAGAACACAGCTGGAAAGGCACAGGTAGACAGATTCCATCAGGGGCTACCACGTGGGGGGATCTGCTAGGCTCTCGCTACTAGGCAGGCCCAGCAGCGCCTGCCGAGGCTCTGCTGCACTCCCCCACACTTCCCGGAGACCTCAGGCCGTGCACAAAGTCAGACGGTGGCAGCCAGCTCATGATCCTGTTGAGCAGCAATCACGCATAACCACCAGTAGAGAAACAAAAGGTAAGCCCAGCCTCACAGGAGATTCAAACACCAGCCAGTGACAACAAGGTCAACTAACACCAGAAATAACCAGATGGCAAAAGGTAAACGAAGGAATATCACTAACAGAAATCAAGACAACATGACAGCATCTGAACCCAGTTCGCCAACAACAGGAAGCCCTGGATACCCCAAAACACCAGAAAAACAAGACTTGGATATAAAATCACTGGTCAGGATGCTGGTAGCTGAACACATAGAAAAATCTCGTAAAGAAATAGAAGAGAAAATGGATCAAAAGTTAGAAGCCTTTACAAGGCAAATACAAAAATCACTTCAAGAAATGCAGGAGAAGATGGATCAAAAAGAAGAAGACAATAAGGAGGAAAGACAAAAATCACTTAAAGAAATACAGAAGAATGTGGGCCAACAAGTAGAAGCTATGAAAGAGGAAACACAAAAATCTATTAAAGAAATACATGAAAACACAATCAAGCAAGCGAAAGATCTGAGCACATCCATCCAGGCACTAAAAACAGAAGTAGAAACAACTAAGAAATCGCAGAGGGAGACAACATTGGAGATAGAAAACCTTGGGAAGAAATCAGGAGCCATAGATGCAAATATCAACAATAGAATACAAGAGATAGAAGACAGAATATCAGAAGCCGAAGATACCATAGGAACCATTGATTCAACAGTCAAAGAAAATACTAAATGCAAAAAGGCTGTAACCCAAAACATCCAGGAAATCCAGGACACAATGAGAAGACCAAACCTAAGGATTATAGGTATAGACGAGAATGAAGATGTACAAGTTAAAAGGCCAGCAAATATCTTCTACAAAATTATGGAAGAAAACTTCCCCAACCTAAAGAGAGAGATGCGCATGAATATACAAGAAGCATACAGAACCCCAAACAGACTGGATCAGAACAGAAATACATCCCATCACATAATAATCAAAACTCCAAATGTACTAAACAAAGAAAGAATATTAAAGGCAGCAAGAGAAAAAGGCCAAGTAACTTATAAAGGAAGACCTATCAGAATAACACCAGACTTCTCACCTGAGACCATGAAAGCTAGAAGATCCTGGGCAGATATAATGCAAACTCTAAGAGAACACAAACTTCAGCCAAAACTACTTTACCCAGCAAAGCTCTCAATCGCCATAGATGGAGACATCAAGGTATTCCATGACAAAACCAAATTTGCACGATATCTTTCCACAAATCCAGCCCTACAAAGGATAATAGGGGGAAAACACCAAGACAAGGACAGAAACTACACCCGGGAAGAAGCAAGATAGAAACCTCCTCTCATCAAACCCAAAAGAAGGTAACCTCTCGAATATAAAAAATAAATAAAATAATAAATATAATTTCAAAAATGTCTGGAGGAAATAATTACTATTCCTTAATATCTCTTAACATCAGTGGACTCAATTCCCCAATGAAAAGACATAGATTAACAGACTGGATACGGAAACAGGACCCTACATTTTGCTGCATACAGGAAACACATCTCAGTGTCAAAGACAAACACTGCCTTAGAGTAAAAGGCTGGAAGACAATTTTACAAGCAAATGGTCTCAGGAAACAAGCTGGAGTAGCCATTCTAATATCAGATAAAATTGACTTCCAACCTAAAATCATCAAAAGAGACTCAGAAGGTCACTTCTTGCTGGCCAAAGGGAAAATCCACCAAGAAGAGCTCTTAATACTGAACATCTATGCTCCAAATGCAAGGGCACCCTCATTCGTAAAAGAAACCTTACGAAAGCTTAAAGCACACATTACACCTAACACAATAATTGTGGGTGACTTCAACACTCCACTCTCCTCAATGGACCGATCAGGAAAGCAGAAACTAAACAGGGACACAGTGAAACTAATTGAAACTCTGGACCAATTGGATTTAACAGATATATATATATATAAAACATTTCATCCTAAAGCTAAAGAATATACCTTTTTCTCAGCTCCACATGTTACCTTCTCCAAAATAGACCATATAATCAGTCACAAGACAGATGTCAACAAATACAAGAAGATCGAGCTAATCCCATGCCTCCTATCAGATCACCATGGAGTAAGAGTGGTCTTCAATAACAACAAAAACAACAGAAAGCCCACATACACATGGAAACTGAACAATACTCTACTCAATGACACCTTGGTCAAGGAAGAAATAAAAAAAGAAATCAAAGACTTTTTAGAATTCAATGGAAATGAAGGTACAACCTACCCAAATCTATGGGACACAATGAAAGCAGTGCTAAGAGGAAAACTCATAGCTCTAAGTGCATCCAAAAAGAAACTGGAGAGAGCATATACTAGCAGCTTAATGGCACACCTTAAAGCCCTGGAAGAAAAACAAGTTAATTCACCCAGGAGGAGTAGAAGACAAGAAATCATCAAACTCAGGGCTGAAATCAATCAAATAGAAACAAAGAGAACCATACAAAGAATCAACAAGACCAGGAGCTGGTTCTTTGAGAAAATCAACAAGATAGATAAACCCTTAGCCAGACTAACCAAAGGACACAGAGACAGTATACAAATTAACAAAATTAGAAATGAAAAGGGAGACATAACAACAGAAACTGAGGAAATTCAAAAGATCATCACATCCTACTACAAAGGTCTATACTCAAAACAACTGGAGAATCTGGAGGAAATGGACAATTTCCTAGACAGATATCAAATACCAAAATTAAATCAGCATCAAGTAGATCAGCTAAATAGTCCCATAACCCCTAAAGAAATAGAAGGGGTTATAGAAAGCCTCCCAACCAAAAAAAGTACGGGACCAGATGGTTTTAGTGCAGAATTCTACCAGACCTTCAAAGAAGACTTAACACCAATACTTTTCAAACTATTCCACAAAATAGAGACAGAAGGGACACTGCCCAACTCATTCTTCAAAGCCACAATTATGCTAATACCTAAACCACAAAAAGATCCAACAAAGAAAGAGAACTACAGGCCAATTTCTCTTATGAATATAGATGCAAAAATACTAAATAAAATTCTTGCTAACCGAATCCAAGAGCACATCAAAATGATCATCCACCATGATCAAGTAGGCTTCATCCCGGGGATGCAGGGATGGTTCAATATATGGAAATCCATCAATGTAATCCACTACATAAACAAACTGAAAGAAAAAAACCACATGGTCATCTCATTAGATGCTGAAAAAGCATTCAACAAAATTCAGCATCCTTTCATGCTAAAAGTCTTGGAAAGAGCAGGAATTCAAGGCCATACCTAAACATAGTAAAAGCAATCTACAGCAAACCAGTAGCCAACATCAAAATAAATGGAGAGAAACTTGAAGCATTCCCACTAAAATCAGGGACTAGACAAGGCTGCCCTCTCTCTCCATATCTTTTCAATATAGTACTTGAAGTTCTAGCAAGAGCGATTAGACAACATAAGGAAGTCAAAGGGATACAAATTGGAAAGGAAGAAGTGAAACTATTATTATTTGCAGACGATATGATAGTTTACCTAAGCGACCCAAAAAACTCCACCAGAGAACTTCTACAGCTGATAAACAACTTCAGCAAAGTGGCAGGTTATAAAATTAACTCAAGCAAGTCAGTGGCCTTCTTGTACTCAAAGGACAAGCAGGCAGAGAAAGAAATTAGGGAAATAACACCCTTCACAATAGCCACAAACAACATAAAATATCTTGGCGTAACTCTAACCAAACAAGCGAAAAATCTGTACAACAGGAACTTCAAGTCCCTGAAGAAAGAAATCGAAGAAGACCTCAGAAGATGGAAAAATCATTTCTTGCTCCTGGATTGGCAGGATCAATATAGTAAAAATGGCCATCTTGCCAAAAGCAATCTACAGATTCAATGCGATCCCCATCAAAATCCCAACTCAATTCTTCATAGATCTAGAAAGAGCAATTCTCAAATTCATCTGGAGCAACAAAAAGCCCAGGATAGCTAAAACTATTCTCAACAATAAAAGGACTTCTGGGGGAATCAATATCCCTGACCTCAAGCAGTACTACAGAGCAATTGTGTTAAAAACTGCATGGTATTGGTATAGCAACAGGCAAGCAGATCAATGGATCAGGATTGAAGACCCAGAGGTTAACCCACAGACTTACGGTCACTTGATCTTTGATAAAGGAGCCACAACCATCCGGTGGAATAAAGATAGCCTTTTCAACAAATGGTGCTGGTTCAACTGGAAGTCAACATGCAGAAGAATGCGAATTGACCCACTCTTATCTCTTTGCACTAAGATCAACTCCAAGTGGATCAAGGACCTCCACATAAAACCAGACACACTGAAACTATTAGAAAAGAAACTTGGGAAGACCCTGGAGGACTTGGGCACAGGGGAAAAGTTCCTGAACAGAACACCAATAGCTTATGCTCTAAGATCAAGAATCGACAAATGGGACCTCATAAAATTACAAAGTTTCTGCAAAGCAAAGGACACTGTCAGAAGGACAAAAGGGCAACCAACAAAGTGGGAAAAGATCTTCACCAACTCCACATCGGACAGAGGGCTAATATCCAATATATACAAAGAACTCAAGAAGTTAGACCCCAAAGAACCAAATAACCCTATCAAAAAATGGGGCATATAGCTAAACAAAGAATTTTCACCAGAAGAAATTCGGATGGCTGAGAAACACCTTAAAAGATGTTCAACATCATTAGTCATCAGGGAAATGCAAATCAAAACAACCCTGAGATTCCACCTCACACCAGTCAGAATGGCTAAGATTATAAACTCAAGAGACAACAAGTGCTGGTGAGGATGTGGAGAAAGATGAACACTCCTCCACTGTTGGTGGGATTGCAAAATGGTAAAACCGCTCTGGAAATCAGTTTGGCGGTTCCTCAGAAAATTGGGCATGTCACTTCCAGAGGACCCTGGCATACCACTCCTGGGCATATACCCAGAGGATTCCCCTGCATGCAATAAGGACACATGCTCCACTATGTTTATAGCAGCCTTGTTTATAATAGCCAGAAATTGGAAGGAGCCCAAATATCCCTCAAAGGAGGAATGGATACAGAAAATGTGGTATATTTATACAATGGAATACTACTCAGCAATTAAAAATAATGAATTCATGCAATTTGTAGGTAAATGGTTAGACCTGGAAAATATCATCCTGAGTGAATTAACCCAATCACAAAAGAATGCACATGAAATGCAATCACTGATAAGTGGATATTAATGAGCCCAGAAGCCCTAAATACTCAAGACACAAATAGCAAGTCAAATGATTCCCAAGAAGAAGAAAGGAGAGGACCCTGGGCCTGTAAAGATTGCATCCAGTTTAGTAAAGAAACCGAGGGGGGGGAATGATTGGGGAACAGTTGGGGGGGGAGAGGAACTATGGGAACTATGGTGGGTGGGAACTGGGAAAGGGGAAAGCCTTTGGAATGTAAACATAGAATATAGAAAATAAAAAAAAATTAAAAAAAAAAAAAGAATTCTCAGAAGCTTATGGGCCAGACAGTATGGTTTATATAATGAAGAAACAAAAAGACCCTTTCAAAAACAAGATGGAAGCCGAGGACCTGTAGATCTCTACTCTCCAGGGCACTGTTGGCAAATGGCTCCCTGAAGAGGAAAGGAAAGCAGAGGCAAGGGAGAGAGTTTAAATGGCCCAGGAGCCTGACGGAGTGACAGGCATCTGAGAACACTTTCAGAGAGGCACCTCAATGCTATGCTGGAGGTGAGGGGAGTATATCCAAGAAGCCAGCAGCTAGGGAATTGCTTCATTTGTGTTAGGCCAAAAGGTCCTATCATCTGGATGGGTATACAATACCTAATTATCATAAGACCAGCAGTGAGCTGATGAGGAGGGGAGGTGAAGCACATGCAGGGAACTGTGCCAAGGGTCACATACCAGATAAGCCAGGTATTTGAGATCAGGGGCAGCTTCCAAATAAGGTTAGGTAGAGATGAGATCCAGAAGCTCTGAGGGAAAGAGTGTTCCAGTTTGCACCTAATTCAGAAAGCTCTCTGGGCCTGGTGGACTGCATGTTTCAGCAGCAGGGCCCTCCAACAAGGACGCTCTTGTGTTCTGACTTCCAAACACAAGATGAGCCTTGCACACAGGCATGCAATCAAACAAGCAAATGAGCATATACAGAAACACACACACACACACACACACACACACACACACACACGGAGGGAGGGAGGGAGGGAGAGAGAGAGAGAGAGAGAGAGAGAGAGAGAGAGAGAGAGAGAGAGAGAGAGAGAGAGACATAAGTAGTTAAGGAATGACAATGTTTATTATCACAACAAAAAAGTAATTTAAGTATGTTTCTATGTTACTCTTGATTTTTGAACTAATTGGAATGAGAGAAATGTGTTTGTGTGTGTGTGTGTCTCTTGTGTGTCAGACAGATGGGGAGGAGATAGATCAATTTCCATAGAGGTTGAACTAAACTGTAGATGAATGTAGATAACAGTATCCACAGACGGGAGCCTGCCTGATATCTGAAATCAATGAGGGTAACCATGAGAGCTAGCAATCTCTCATCCTGCTTGCTGCCCACTGTAGAGTGAGCACCTATAATCTGCAAATGTGAAATGTTCTAAAGTCTGAAAATTTTGGTACATTGTGTCACTGAAAATGTTTCAGGTTTCAGAGTGCTTCAAAGTCCACTTTTTTTGGATGAGAGATTCTTAACCTGCAGCAGAATTTAGCTATAGATGATTCTGATGATGCAGACAGAAGTATTTATAAAATCATGCCCATCTCTCCTTATCCACCACTGGAAACAACAATCCCTTGTCTACAAAACTGTCTCATTTTCCTTGTCATTTGAAGCTATGATCTTCTACATATGATGCTACAAATTAATGTGTCATAAACGAAGCTAAAATTTCAGCAATCTGTCACCAGGTGGTGACAGAGTTACAGTGGTACCTAGTTTGAAGAATACACACTGTATATCACAAACACATATTAATTCATAATATTACATATGAATGTGTGTATACTTGTAATTTCAAATTATTTTCTAGTGAATCTGTATGTTAAAATCAAGAAGTGTATAAGAGAGCCAAAACTTGGGCTTCTATACCTAGGGGTTTTTCCTTGTGAACCTTTCACACGTGTATAAGAATCTCTGATTCAGTTCTTACCAAGGATGGAATGCATCCAAGAGGTTCCTTTCCCCTTGGAGTTCCCTTCCTCCTGTCTGCTTGAAACTGCCCTTCCATTTTTGAAATGTCAAGAGAAGGAAAGATAAAAACAAGAGGTTTCAATTTTCAAATAATTTTAAACTCCACGGCTATTATTTGCCAATGAAGAGGAGGGTTTTCCCCCCTCATTTCTGGCACCTTCTGTTCTGCTTGTATCTCACCTTTCCAGACTTACCGCTTCGTGCTGCACTTTACATATAGCACCAATTAAATGAGTTGCAGTCACTGTCTGCTGGACACACGTGCCCATGCTTTCACTGGCTGTCATAATCAAGTTATCAATTCAAAACAGCCCAACTGTTAGCACCACGTCCAATACAAGTTGCTATTTTGCCATTCTTAGATCCATTATGCTCATTTCTTTACCCGTTTAAGATTATATTTATTTTCATGGTTTTTCTATTAGCTTCCCATTAAGACAAAAGCTAATGGTGTCTATGTTTTCTATATTCCAGTAAAATTAATTCTACCCGGCTTTATTTTACTATTTCTCTAACAAGAATCAATTGAAAAGAACAAAATTTATTATATTCTATGCAATGTATCCCACCTCTTCTCCTTCATGTTGTAACCATCCTTCAAACCAACATTTAAGGTTACCTAATGAGTAGAATTAAAGTGGGCTTTCAAAATTTATTAATGCTTTCGTTGTTGATCAAACTCCTTGTCCATTCTAGGAAAGTATTAATGCTAAGCTACATCCTTAGCCAAAGATTTTTAAAGAAACATAATAGCACAGAGAAATGAGAGAAATGTTTGTTGTGTACATATCCTCACATATAAATAATGGTCTAGATAATCTGTTAATACGTGAACCATTTTTGGAAGATTGTGGGGATTCTTACATTTTCAATGTCCAATATTAAGCAAGAAAACAAAGGGGGAAATGAATTTATTTTTAAGCTTCATGACTACTTAAGACTTATTATTTTGGAGTGAAATTTAGAAGATTATATGCAACTAAGCAGAGGACATGTAAAAAGGTACAGGAAAGGTATTGGAGAAAAAAATGGTAAAGCCATTGGGTGATAGACTAGAAAATACAAAGGTTCACAGAAATGAAATGGATGACAGCATTTACTAAAGGTAAGCCTAGAAAATACAAAGGTTCACAGAAATGAAATGGATGACAGCATTTACTAAACGTAAGCCTAGGGTACTTACATTTATGTGGAAGGAAGTAGATTCCAATTAAATGTTTCCAAGTGCAAGAGCCAGGAAGTGAGTGATGGGAGTATATGGATTTGCAGTAAATAATTTTGGAAGCAAAAGAATAAAATCAAAGAGACTGGAGAGACGGCTCAGTGGTTAAGAGCACTGGCTACTCTTCCAGAAGACCCAGGTTCAGTTCCAAGCCCTCACATGGCAGCTCACACCTGTCTGTAGTTACAGTTCCAGGATATACAGCAACATGACACAGACAAACATGAATGAAAAACACCAATACACATAGAATACAAACAAATATGCCAATTGAAAAAAAGAATAAAAAGAAAAAAATTCTATGCAGCCTGAAATTTTTCTTTAATAAAAAACGTAAACAATTAGAGAGATGAAAATGCATTTCAGATGGAGTTCAAGCCTGGGATTGCAAGGAGGTTCTCGGGAAGTTGATGTCATAGACCAAAGAGCAGATAGTAACTATCCTAATGACATTCCCAAGCAGAACCAAAGGAGCAACTACATCACAAAAGCCATAGATTCACTATTGTGCAAACCCGCTGCTGGCCTGGCAAGAAATATAGCACTTTAAGAAAAAAACAAAATCCTGGCTGGGACTTTCAACAGAGCTAAGTTTCTATTCCTTTAGGAAATGCTTACATCAACCACCATGCCATTTTTAACACTTTTATGAGACTAAAACAGAGACTGGGAGTGCAGCTCATTTGCTAGAGTGTGAGAACCCCTGTTTAATCCTTAGTCCCACATACACTGAGAACCTACAGTTTCAGCATGGGGAGGTGAAGTCAGGAGGATCAGGAGTTTAGGATCGTCACCTGCTATATAGTGAGTTTGAGGCTAGCCAGGGCAAAGTGAGACTCTATATCAAAAGATATTTTAGTAATTTTATTCTCATAGACCTGTCTTTGTTTTAGCTAGAACCTAGAAATCATGTTGTTATGGTTGGGGAAAAACACTTTAATTGTTTTTAAGGAACTTCTAATGGCAAAATATACCTACTGATTCATAGAATAGTGAGATAATGGTTCAGTGAGCTAGACCGGATAGCAGCAAACATAGAACTCATCCAGAGGAGACCTTCAATAAGCTCTATTATACATTATGGTTCTTTTTTTTTTTTAAGCTTTCAAATCATGCTTTGTAAAGAGAATTTTGATTAAATACTTTTAATCTGTAAATTCATTAAATGTGCTTGCGTTAGATTGATTTTCTTCATGCCTCCATGAGATCAGCTCAAGGTCAAAGATTAGGCCTCATAAAAATGTAACAGGCCTCGTTACTTTACAAATCTATTCTATTCCATGCAAATTATTATGTTCTAACCCCCACTTCAAATTCCCTCCTCCCACCACCATTTTCAGTAATTAATCAAGGACCAAGAGAGATGTTACTATTGAAGGTTGTCCAGATGAAATAAAATTTTCCCCTAGGATCCTGAGTCAATAAAGAAAAATAAAACAGAGATCAAACAGGAAAACTTGGCTTTCTGTCACTGTATGTAAATGTTGTACCACAAGGAATTGTTTCTTAAAAACCTGTGGCTGTATATATGTATTTGAATTCTTATACGAACAATAATGTCATTATGTGCTAAGTGCTAAACACTTCATCATCTTGCCTTGGGCCATTAGTCTGTCACCAGAAAACTTATTAAATGCTCCATAGTTTTATTTTTTAGTTAGTATCCATCTTATGACTTGTTTAATTTACATTTATTGGATCAAAACTTGGTGTGTACAGTGCAATCATCTACATGCATCAGTGGTTCTATTAAGACTGGACAAAAAAGGGTACCTATTTCAGGCCCGTGTACTTAGAATATCCGTGAACTCCAAATTCCATCTCTCATATCTTGTACCCATGCTGTAATACACATATTAGGCTGTAATTAGGTGTAAAAATGAGACTTAAAGAATGTGAAATATCATTTTTAACTGTATTTGTTATTTCAGAGATTTCAAATAATTTGAATTAAATTAAACGGAATTACTTCATTCCATATTTCCTATGCATCCTTGCAGATGCAATGGTATAGGAAGCTGAAATCATAACAACATAATACAGAAACAGCACTTTGAATATATACAACTCAGAAGACTTCACCAAGGGACTACAGAAGGGTTAAATATTAAGAGATTACCAGAATAAATTTCATAGTCATATTGATATCTGAAAATAAAAAATTGACTCACATTAAGTTTGGTTGGTAAACTCAAAAGGAAAAGGAATTGCTAATGATCCACACTCAGAACTTACATGATCCAAAAGTGAGATGTTAGAATTGTAGATAAGTTATTTTTCTATTGCTATGATAAAATAACACAACAAAGACAATTTACAGAAGACAGGATTGGTTTGGGCTTTACACTTCCAGAGGAATAAAACTTTATTACATTCAAAGTAAGCCAGCCTGGCAACAAGCACTACACATGGTGGTGGCAACAGCCAAAGCTGACATCTCAAATCTCAACCAAGAAGTAGACAGAACTCAAGGTGCTGACAGTCTTTAGATTTTCTTTTTCTTTTCTTTCATTGGGTATTTCTTTATTACATTTCAAATGTTATCCCCTTTTCAGGTTTTTCCTCCAGAACCCTCTATCCCATCCCCTCTCCCCCTACCTCTATGATAGTGCTCCCCCACCCGCCCACCCACTCCCACCTTCCTGCCCTAGTATTCCCTTACAATGGGGCTTCTATTGAGCCTTTACCTGACCAAGTACCAGTCCTCCCATTGATGCTCAACAAGGCATTCCTCTGCCACATTTTTGGCTGGAACCATGTGTACCGCTTGGCTGAAGGTTTAGTCCCTGGGAGTCCTGGAGCTTCTGGGTAGCAGAGATCATTGTTCTTCCCATGGGGCTGTAAACCCCTTCAGCTCCTCTGGACCACCCTCCAGGTCCTCCATTGGGGACCCCATGCCCACTCCAACGGTTGACTGCTAGCATCTGTCTCTGTATTTTTAAGACTCTGGCAGGGCCACTCCAGAGACAACCATGTCATGATCCTTTTCATATACACTTCTTGTCATCCATAGTAGTGTCAAAGTTTATAGGATGAATCCCCAGGTAGGGCAGTCTCTGGGTGAAGGCCATACCTCCTAAGCCTCTGTTAGCAACAAGACTAACAGAGACTAAGCATTCAAATAGCAGAGCCTATGGGGACAGATTCTCATTCAAGCCACCACAAAACATTTTCTTCAAAATTGTATAAGGCAAGGCTGCCAGCCATGCTGCTGTAGAGGAGATAAGATTGGAAACAAGGAAGCCAAACTCTGTGAAGATTGGTAGAGTAGGCTTATTAGTTGCATTTCTGTTGCTGTGATAAGACATTGTAACCAAGACGACTTATGAAAACAAGGGTTTATTTGGGCTTATGGTTCCAGATGAGTAAGATTCCAGCACGGCAGAGGAGCAAGCAACAGGCTGCAGTCCTGGAAACTGGAGAAGCAAGACAAGAGTTCACATCTTGAACCACAAGCACGAAGTAGTCAGAGAACAAACTAGAAGTGGCACAAGTCTTTAAAGTCTCAAAGTATACTCTCATTGACCTCTGTCCTTCAGCAAGGCCATACCTCCCCATAGTGCTTTCCAAAGCACTATGAACCGGGGATCAAGTGTTCAAATGGCAGAAACTACGGTGGCCATCTTTTTGAAGCCACCACATAGGGACTTAGAGAGGATAGATGATGTTTCAGAAGTGGCAGCCACAGTGTCTTGTTAAGTTATACATTGTTTGTATGTGCACAATAGCGTTCATCAGAGAAGTTTCTCTTTGCAGTAGATGTCAATTAACACAGATCCTTACCTTGCCCACATACAGAGAATAAAAGACTAAGGGGTGCTAACCTTGAAATGAAATGTATGCCACACCCTTTCCTCCTAAGGGGCAGAGGTGGTAAATGACTACAAGGAACTAATTTCTGCTTGATGCAGGAAGACAGCTACACATATGAACTCAAAGTACTTGTGACAGCACACACAGGACCTGTCAAAGATTAAACAAAATCAAATCTCAAACCAGAGAGGGAATTTTGGCACGGAACCCCACTGATTGATTGCCCATGAGATATTGGAAACTCATAGCTTCTGGAAAGAGTAAGTCAGTTTTCCATGAAAGTATAGACTGCAGTAAGTCCACCAAGTAACAGGTTAAGATCACATATTCAAGAATATTTGACTAGCACAAATTATGCTTGATACGTTAAGAAAATACTAAACAGGGCTGGAGAAATGGCTCAGCGGTTAAGAGCACTGACTGCTCTTCCAAAGGTCCTAAGTTCAAATCCCAGCAACCACATGGTGGCTCACAACAATCTTTAGTGAGATCTGATGCACTCTTCTGGGGCTGTCTGAAGACAGCTACAGTGTACTTACATATAATAATAAAATAAAATAAATCTTAAAAAAAAGAAAATACTAAACAGTGTTAGGTTGATAGGGAAGGTAGTGGATATGAAAAGATGAAATTCTTAAAGCACTAACACAAATATTTTTAAATTAAATTTCATTTCTTTACTTATTCACATTACATTACACTCACTGCCCCTCTCTTGGTCATCCCCCCCCCCATGATTCTTCCTCTCTCCCCCCTACTCCTTAGCCTCCCCACACAAATTTTCTTTTAAAAAAAACTTTAGAAAGAATAGAGAAACATACATCATACTACATGAACCTGTGGAAGGCTAGAGTATGTATCTCCATTTCAGACAAGTCTCGCTCAGGGAAAAGGTACTGCTCATGGCAAGCACAGACATTACATAATGAGAAAGGACTCATCCCTCTAACAAACTGAGCAGTCTGTAATGAGCACGATTTGAACAGTAGTGTTACAATACGTAAGGGGAAACTGATGGAACTCCAAAGAGACATAAATGAACCCACAATTGTATTGGAGGCCTCACAGACTCTCAGTGTTTGACAAATGCAGCACACAGAAAATTAGTAAGGGCACGGTAAAGCTCAACGGCTCCATAAATCACCTGGAGATAATTGACGTTTGGGGAACACTTCACCAATTAGTAGAATAAACATTTTTCTCAAGCTTTCGTTGAGCCAAAATAGACCCAAAATTGTGAGGCAAAACACTACAGCAAGCTTACGGGTCTAGAAACCATGGGAGGATTCTCTAAAATCACACTAGAATTTAGCTAAAAGAACGAGAAAATTCCAAAATATTTCAAAATTAAGCAATACGTATCACACATATCCTGGAACACTCTCATGAGAAATTCCAAAATATTTTGAACTAAATAAAATTGAAAATAAAATGTGTCAAGCGAATGTAATATAGAAAACACAAAAACCAGAACTTATAAAAAAAAAATTGTATGATTGACTTAACTGTTTTAGGAAAGAAATCAACCATCTAGAGTCTCAAATCAATACTCTAAGCTTCTAAAATACAAAAATGGATATACTATGAACAACATAACTCAGAGATAGAGACATTAGGATGCTATGCAAGGAAGTTAAAAATAAATTCAAAATGTACAAATGAAATTTAGAGCACAAATCAGTGTTTATAAGAGAACCACCACAAATATAAAAATTTTAAAGTAAAAAAAAAACCTATGCACAATGCTAATATTAGTTAAAATAAAGTTGGAAAAAACAAAATGGATGTCAGAAAAATAGGTAACACAGCTAAGACATTGTCAGCAGCATAAAGAGGGCATTTCACATAGCACTGGAGGTAGTTCATCAGGGAGCATAATGATTCTTGGTTTCCTTAGTTACGGTATACCGAGGAACAGAGCTTTCAGTAATTAAAGACTGATAGGAAGTGAGGAGAATAGACAGATTCTTATTGATAATTTGTAACTCCAAAATATCTTTCTCGGGAACATACTGACAGACCAATCAGCAAAGGGATTATTACTACTTCATCATAAAGACCCGAATTTGAAATGCAAAACCTGTATTTAAAAAGAACATAGCTGTAATCAAAACACAGAGAAGCAGTCAAGAGGATTCCTGGGGCCTGCTGGCCAATAAGTCTAGCCAAAGTCAGTGAGCTCCAGGTTCAGTTGGAGAACCTGTCTCAAAAAAAAAAAAAAAACCAAGAAAAACAAAAACAAACAACAAAAACAAAACCACAAAGTTATAATAAATGATCTGTTTAAAGGTTAAGCCTCTGACTATCAATAATTCTGTTCCTTGAGCAGCTACCAATCTCTGCATTCGCTTTTGTTCACTCAAAGAGCAAGTGTGGATTCTCTGAGAGTATATTGATCTATGGGCATAAATGTAAATATTGAGATACTAGTTTGATTCTTTTTTAAAAAACTAAGTAATAAAAGCAGCCTCCTCTCTAGGTCTACAAATTCTTTAGAAACATATTTTTAACTATGCATATCATACTAGGTATAGGTTCCATCCTGTGAAGCAGATTGCAAATGCCATTGTACAGCTGTTGGTTATCCCTGGAACAGTTAGGCCACCATTGCACAAATGTATTCATTTACACCACCCAATGCTCAGGGAACATTGTCAAAAGGACTGGATGACAAGGAGCAAGGTTGAGAAATGCTATCAGGTAGTATGACACATTCATTGCAAACCTGAGTGTGACCTACAAAAGACCGGGCCTGTCAACAGTCAACCACAGATCCTCTCCACCTCTGTGAAACTATTGAATATTAGTAGAATATGTGAGATGGGGAGTAATAACTCCAGTTATATACCCACTAGTAAGCCTACTGGGAACCAATAGATGGACCTAAGAAATATCACATGAGAACTCAGGGGATCGCAAAACAAAACAAAACAAAACTACAGGAACTCAATGTAAGGAAGGTTGACAGGAGTGAAATAAATAAGATATAGGTTGGAGAGTTAGAATGCATAATATGTTTATCACCATCAAAATTTTTATTAATAAAAATTATATTTAAAAAAGGTAGAAAGTAACAGAAAAAGATTAGGTGTGGGACCCTGACTTCCCCATACAAGAGAACATGCATGAGTATGTGTGCACATATTATCACACACGAGAGCACACATAGAGAAATCTATACATGAATTTGCACATGTACACATTATATACATGCATGAATATATATATATATATATATATACATGAATATACTATGAATAACATAACACAGAGATAGAGAAACAGAGAGAGGAAAAAAAGAGAGGGGAGAGAAAGAGAGAGAGAAAAAGAGAGAGAAACAGATACACACAAGTACGAATACATATAAAGGTCTCTTTCTCAGTGACTGATGAAATAAGTAGGCAGTAAAATTAGAAAACTTATGGAATATCAGAGCAATGCCCACAACTAATGAAATGGGGCAAGAAGTTTAGAATATATTATACAAGTAACTAATTATAGGTCATTTAACTCTTAAAGAATGTCATGTATATAGAAAGGTTATATAATTAAACCCTTATGTAAAACTCAAAACCAAAAAACTATATAAAGAGTCAATCTAAAGTCATTTATTCCTACAAGTGCTGCATCCACAGCAAGTTGAAATCTGTAATAGAAATAAAAATATAACACCATATAAGAAGAATAAAGGAAATTATAAGAAAATAAGACACAGAAAAATTGAAAAAGAATGATTCTCTGAGAAAACAAAACTGATGTATACCGAAACTCATCTATTAAAAAGGGGGCATAAATGTCTAATTCCAGGAATAAGGAGAAATATATATATTTTATATATACATATATATGCATATATAAATACATACATATAATTTTTCAGGTATTAGTAATGAAATGCTTATATCAATAAATTCTCCAGGGGTTGGAGAGATGGCTCAGTGGTTAAGAGGACTGACTGATCTTCTGAAGGTCCTGAGTTCAAATCCTGATACCCACGTGGTGACTCACAACTATCTGTCATGGAATCTGATGCTTCTTCTGGTGTCTGAAGACAGCTACAGTATACTCACATATAATAAATAAATCTAAATAAATAAATGAAGATATAAATAAATTCTTTAACTTTGGTGAAATGAAAAAGATCCTTTAAAAGTCCCAAACTGCCAAAATTTACACAAGTTATTAATAATGGGAAAACACTGTATTTCCTATTTAAATATACCTTAAATGTTAGCTTCTCTCTAAGAAAGGCTTGGGACTGGACTGATTTACTGGTGAATTTAGTAACTGCTAAAGGAAGAAATTATAGCACATGCATTATAAATCTTTAAGAAAATTGGATGTGCAAGTGATACTACAGAGCAGTAGTGTTAAAAACTGCATGGTATTGGTACAATGACAGGGAGGTGGATCAATGGAATAGGATTGAAGACCCAGAATTGAACCCACACATCTATGGCCAATTGATCTTCGACAAAGGAGCTGAAAACATCCAGTGGAAAAAAGATAGCCTTTTCAACAGATGGTGCTGGCTCAACTGGAGTTCAACATGCAGAAGAATGAGAATTGATCCACTCTTATCTACTTGTACTAAGCTCAACTCCAAGTGGATCAAGGATCTCCACATAAAACCAGACACACTAAAATTAATAGAAAAGAAACTGGGGAAGACCCTTGAGGACATTGGCTCAGGGGAAAGTTCCTAAACAGAAAACCAATTGCTTATGCTCTAAGATCAAGAATAGACAAATGGGACATCATAAAGTTACAAAGTTTCTGTAAGGCAAAAGACACTGTCAAAATGACAAATCAGCAACCAAGAAATTGGGAAAAGATCTTCACCAACCATACATCTGACAGAGGGCTAATATCCAATAAATACAAAGAACTCAAGAAGTTAGACCCCAGAAAACCAAATAACCCTATCCAAAAATGGGGTACAGAGCTAAACAAAGACTTTTCACCTGAAGAAATTCAGATGGCTAAGAAACACCTTAAAAATGTTCAACATCATTAATCTTTAGAGAAATGCAAATAAAAACAACCCTGAGATTTCACCTCACACCAGTCAGAATGGCTAAGATTAAAAACTCAGGAAACAGCAAGTGTTGGCAAGGATGTGGAGAAAGAGGAACACTCCTCCACTGCTGGTGGGACCTCAAGCTGGTACAACCACTCTGGAAATCAGTCTGGCTGTTCCTCAGAAAACTGGACACGATACTTCCGGAGGATCCAGCCATACCACTCCTGGGCAAATACCCAGAAGATTCCCCAACATGCAATAAGGATACATGCTCCACTATGTTCATAGCAGCCTTATCTATAATAGCCAGTAGCTGGAAAGAACCCAGATGTCCCTCAACAGTAGAATGGATACAAAAAATGTGGTATATATACACAATGGAGTACTATTCAGCCATTAGAAATAATGAATTCATGAAATTCTTAGGCAAATGGATGGAGCTGGAGAACATCATACTAAGTGAGGTAACCCAGTCTCAAAAGAATACCCATGGTATGCACTCATTGATAAGTCGATATTAGCCTAGAATCTTGGAACACCAAAGACACAATCCACATACCAAATGATGTCCCAGAAGAAGGAAGGAGTAGACCCTGGTTCTGGGAAGGCTCAAAGGGTCAGTGTAGGGGAATACCAGAACAGGGAAGTGGGAAGGGGTGGATGGGAGAACACGGTGAGGGAAAAGTGCATGTGGGACCTTTGGGGGGCAGGGAACCAGAAAAAGGCAAATGAAATGTAAATATAGTATATATCCAATAAAAAATATTTAAAAAAAAAGAAAATTGGATGTTATGGAGAACTTCTCATTGCCCAAACCATGGAAACATGTTTATATATATATATATATATATATATATATATATATATATATATGCTTTTCTTAAAACTTTAGCTAATTGATTCATATATGTGTGTACAATAATTGATTTTGACTTGGGTTTATTTTGAAAATTCATGGTGACTCAACAATAAAATTTAATTAATGTAGTTTACTATGTCAAAAGTTATAATTTCCAAAATGTGATCATCCTAATAGATATAGAAATTTAAAATCTTAATACAGTTTACCTTTCTTAAACGCAGTGCTGACATCTGCCTCCCCAGTGCTGGCAAACATGCATATCCAACCTCATCTGTTCTCCTGTCTCAGTCAGAATGCTTAGTAATGTATTACCATCCAGTACATAACCTCTCATAATTGTAGTTTCATGTGTTAGCACATATGTACACAGTAGTAGTCAGCAATGTGCCACAGACCTACACATACTATAAAAACGTGTTCTGAAGTCCTGTCTCATTCTGGCTGGAGTCAGAATCTTCCACAACATTAGGTGTTCTCTCAAACAGTAGAACATGCTGATAGAAACAAGGTCAGAGAGGTTAAATGCCATCAAAGCAAGCTTAGATTTTGACATAATCCATTCATCTGACTGATCCCTGGAAACGGAGCATACTTCAGTGTTGCAATGTGGGTCCTCCAAGGGATCCGAATTGCACAAAAGGTGGTAACAAGCACGTGGTGACCATCTGTAATCTGCTATAGATAGATTAGGAAGGGGTTTCAAACATGAATTAAACATGATCTCTACCTTTGAGGATCTCTCCATCCATACTATACCTGACAAATTAAAAAAGAAAAAAAATAAACCCTACCTTCTTAATTTTACTATATTATATGGCCTTATTTCTGTTTGAATCTAAGAATAAATGTGATAATAAGGACAAATAATATTCGCGTCTAGTTTTGCCTAATGAATAAAAACAATTTGTTTTTTCTTCCACTTTTGAACATCATGATAATTGATTTTTTTCTATGTGAGAAGGATTTGCACTGATGTAAATACAGCTTACACAGTTAAATATAGACCTTATGACAATTTTGTCATATCCTGATCTTTATTGACAAAAGCATGAATGTTATGCATCTGCTTAGACACCTACACATATGCTAAAATTGGCATCCCAAGCTCTACATACTGCTTGGTCATAATAATAGAATTTCATTTGCCAGCAAGTTCCTGTACCATTCCATACACTAATTAAATATTGTTATAGATAATTTTTCTACTAATCCTTTTTTTAGAGGCTTCTGTCTCAAATAGTTGACAGAAAACAACAAACCTACGGAAAATTCTTGTGATGAAGAGAAAAAAAACAGGAAAAATGTTACTTCTTAAAGCTAATTAGCATTAAAACACTGAATATTTCCCAAATTTCTAGAATGAGATTATGTGGGTTAACTCCTACGCTAGTCCATTGTGCTTTGTTCCTGTCAAATGAAATTACTGTATTAATATATTTGTTAAAGTTATCAGCAATGAAAATAGCTAAAAAGACCTTAACTCTCATCATACAACACAAAAATCTTTGTGTAGAATGGCAAAAGGCTCTTGAGATATTTATTAACAACACAAACAGCAGAACGGGCAGGGTTGCCTGAAATAATTCAAATAAAGATATTTTCTGGGGACATTAGTATGAATAAGAGGTTTCATAGTTTGAATATAATCAGGAGGAAGTAGTAACACCTTAGCACTTCCTAAGATCATAGAGACTTGAGGGAAATGGGAAAAGGTGGTATTGTTGCTTGATAAAAACAATCCTGATAAATGGCATGGGTCTTTAGCAGAAAGCATCTGGCTTTTATTATTGGCTGAGGAAACATTTAAATAAGACATATTATCTCTGGAAAGAGATGATATAACAAATTGAGTTACTTAGAAGCTAATGTGTTTAAGTATTTAAAAGAAGAAAGGCTCTTACTAGCCATATTGATATTTAGGCATAAAACTATTTAGTGATCACTTTTTATCCATTTTAAACGGAAGAAATATTTAGAGTGATATTCAGAGGAATATTTGGCCTGCTAGCATTACTACAAGATGCATTTGGTTTTATGTTTCCAAACTTACGAGATACTAAATTTTGATGATTCCTAAGTTTTATCATCTTTGGTGCTGGTTTTTAAAAATTCTTCATTTAATCATATATCAATTGTGTATATTTGTATACCTCCACATACATGTATTGTGTTTATGGTTACACAGTTTAAAAACCAGTTGTTTCCAGTTTTCAAATTGACATGTAAGTGTTTAGAATATGTCCGCCCCTTCTCACATCTAACAAAACACAAACAGCTGACCAGACTGAAAGCCAGCCACTTTTTCAGATCCATTATAGAAAAGCTAATGAGAAGATCACAGTTCTCTGGAGGCAGAAGCTGCTGTGACCCTCATGGGAACCATTTGGAAAATGACAAGCCGATAAAGGCTAAACATGGAGTACTTTGGCACATTAAAAATTCTTAGGGGTCAACCTCAGGGAAGTCCCCACACTTTCATTACACTTTTCTCCAGGAACTGGTTCAGATGCCAAGATGATAATGGGAGAAACATCCTCTGGTGTTTGCCGTCTTTGTGAGGCACTCATATCCAAAGTCTACACAGAGAGAGAATGGAACTTGGGATTTTTATGTTCAGTTACTTTAGGTTTTATAGGACTTTAAAACTTCTCTAGAAACAGTCAGTAGTCTATTATAAAGCCAAAAAGCAAAACAGATATACAACTAAGTAGAATATAAATGTCACCTCTTCTCTTGTTGACCTATCACTCTGCATTTTAATTTCTCTGTGTAAATTTTGAGTTTCTATATACCACCTAAATAAAAAATAGGCTCATTGTTCTCAGTCACTGAAGGAGGAGGTGATGAGACAAGATTTGGAGATGGAGGAACCACGATCATTTAGGTTGAAAGTCAGAAGCTTTTCTACTCAATTTAGACTTACATGTGTGAGAAGCAGCCTTTCAAGTGACTTACTTTCCCCACTCCACTCCAACCTTTCTTCTGGTTAATTACTTCATTTAATATTGACTAAATGTTGCCTCATTCATTTTACAATGGCCATGTTGTGATGATTTCAGATACATAATTTAATTTTAAACATTTGTTAGGGAACATGATATATAAGCAAAAATGATTCACAGATCCAAAGTATACATCTTAATTAACTTTCATGCCAGGAATATAATACCATGGTCATCTGCCAATCAAGACACAGAATATAACTAGCCCCACTTCTTCATCCTGCTCTAGAGTTTGACTCCTGGCCTGTCAAAGTTTTAACAAGAAAGGTTTACTAGGAAGATTATTTGGTTGTTTAATTATGTATTCATCCAATCCTATAGAATGAATACTTTTGTGTCTGTCATTTTCAATTAATACTGCACTTTATTTTGAGTGGAATTCCTACTTCTTTTTTGTTTATATGTATATTTATATGTGGTTGTGTGTGTGTGTGTGTGTGCATGTGCCCATGTGTGTGTGAATGTGAATATGCCTGTGTGTATGTGTGTGCTTGTGACTGTGCATGTATGTGCATCTGCACATGTGTGCTTGTGACTGTGCATGTATGTGCACACACATGCATGTATAGTATATACCTGGTATAGAGGCTAGAAGTTGATATCCAATGTCTTCCTCAATCACTCTCCATCTTGTTATTTGAGACAGGACCTCTCTCTGAACTTTGAGATCAAAAGGTGTTCTGGTGTACCAGGATATGCATTTATAAATACCTTCATTTATTTTCCATTTGACTACACTGCCTAGCCAACCTTGGGATCCACCTGTCTGTACCACCTCCTGCAGCTCTGATATTGCAGGTTCACAGTGGCTCTACCCAGTTGTTAGTACTAGGCACCAAACTCAGATCTCCATGCGTGCATGCCAAGCTCTTTACCAACAGAGCGGTGTCTCCAACCTCTCTTCCATGATTTTGTATAGAAGCGTTATGTTTACTCTTAGTATTTTATAGGCTTCTACAATTCAATGATAGTTCTAGTTGTGCCCTACTGTTGAAAGAAATTTGAGTCATTTCCAGATTAGGATTATTGTAAGTAGAGAGTTATAAATACTCATTCTTCAGTTTCTTGGGAATATACAGAGAATTTATATTGAGCCAGTTTTCCTTACCTATGATTTATGTAAGTATATTGTTTGTTTATTCAGTATTGGTGTATATTTATTAGACATAGCCCTAGATTATATAAAGATATTTTTACACATATTTATAGTATAATTTGACCAAGATTTCACCTATGCTTCCACTCTCACTTTTCCCTTTCCCACAGTGGTCCCCATTTATTGTCCTAGACAGTTTTGCTTCTACTATCATGACATGTATATTCATGATTTCATGTATCTTTATAAAATTTAGTATATAAATAAAGAACTTTTTTATCTTTTTGAGTCTGATTTAATTCTGTAAGCTCTTCTAACTTATTATCACTGTGCTATACCCTGATAATTTAGCATTCTCAAGGCATGCCACATGGAGACTGGAAAAGGGAATAAATTGACTAGGTGTCGGGTATTATTTTAAATATTTCTTTATTTAAAATAGCTTTTGTCCCTCTATGGTTTTCCCTCCCTCTACTTCGCCCAGTTCCTCTCAACTTATCCTTTTTCCAAATCCACTTCCTTTTTGCCTGTCTCTAAAAACAAATAGATGTCTAAGGGATTATAATATAACATAGTAATCATGGAATACAAAACTAGCACTTCAAAGGTGGACGAGAGAGAGAGAGAGAGAGAGAGAGAGAGAGAGAGAGAGAGAGAGAGAGAGAGAGCCCATGAAAAGGCAAAGGACTCAGAGATATACCTGTTCTTATACTCAGGAATGCTATAGAAACACTAAAGCCATAACATATATGCAAAGCAACTGGAAGAAACCTAAGCAGGCCTTCACCAGCTTCTGTGAGCTCATACGAGCTTTGATTATATTGATTTAGGGTGGCTTATTTTCTTTCTGTCATACTTCCCCTCTCACACTTTTCCTGCCTCCTCTTCCCTTGGGTTCCTTGAGCCTAAGAGTAGGGATTTGATGGAGATGTCCCTTTTAGATCTGAGTGTTCTAGGATCTCTCTCACTCTCTGCATAATATCTGGCTGTGGGTCTCTGTATTTGGTCACATTTGCTGCAGAAAGAAGCTTCTTGGATGGTCACTGAGCAAGGCACTGATCAATGTGTACAACAGAATGTCATTAGGAGTCATTTTTTTGAGTTTGCTTGTTTATATTAGAATATTATTATTTGGAGTCATCCTAGGTCCCTCATCTATCTTGTCTCTAGTTCTTGGTGATCCAAGCAGTGTCTGGATGAGTTCACCCTTGGGGAGTAGACCTAGAATCAAATATTAGTTGAATGCATCTACACCTTAGTACCACAATTGTCCTAGCATATCTTTCAAGCTGGACACCAGTGTCGATCAAAGGTGTGTAGCTAGATTGCTGTTTATAGTTCTCTTTTAGTAGCTGGTGGAGTACCTTCCTGTTCCAAAGACACTAGAATGTAGGGGTGACGTCTCTATGTAGGCAGCTTGACTTCACTATATTCATGGAGTTGGGTATTGTCTTCAACAGTGGCGCCTTGCCTTCAGTTTGTAGAGCACAACCTACATTTTTCACAATAGCCTGAGTTGTTTGAGGGTTCCCATGGGACCCCTTTAGCCAATAACAATTAGATGTAAGCTAATACAGGTACTGAAAGCTTCATTTGGTGACAAGAGGTGCTCTATTGCCTTCATTATTTGGCATTTTATTTAGATTATCTTCATATATGTATATGTTTTAGGAAGCTTCTACAATATTGGGTTTCCATACCACTGCATACATACCCTAATACATACTGTAGTATAGTTCGTGCTAACATGGCCCTTAATTTTATCTGGCTCTTCCCATATTCCCTTTCTCATCTGACTCTCCTCTCTTATTTGATCCTCCTATTCCGGCCTCCTCCATCTATCAATAACTACTCATTTGTTTTCATGTTGGTTTTTTTTTTTTGCTTTTTTTTTTATTTTCTATATTCTATGTTCACATTCCAAAGGTTTTTCCCTTTCCCAATTACCCCCCCCACCATATGTCCCATAATTCCTCTCCCCCCCTGCTATTCCCCACTCATCCCCCCCCCCAAGATTTGTTTTCACGTTGTTAATGATATCTATTTGTCTTTCTAAGTTCCATACTTACACCTAACCTCTGCAGATCTATGGATTGTAGCTTGGTTATCATTGACTAAGCTGATAATATCTACACATAAGTGAATACACATTGTAGCTGTCAATCTGGATCTGGGATACTTCACTCACAATGATTTTTTTTCCTAGTTCTATTCATTTGCCTGCAAAATTTTATGATGTCATTTTTGACAGCTAAGTAATAATTCATTGTGTAACTGTACCACATTTTCTTTATCCACTTTCTGTTGTAGTACATCTCAGTCAATTCTAATTTCTGGCTATTATGTGCTGGGGGACAGCCCAGGCAGATCTTTGGTTCTTCTTGAGACACAGATAGGGAAGAGCATCAGCCTGGGTAAGACTTGATCTTATGAGATATGTAGGGTTGCTGTATAATAATACAACATTTACCTGTCTTAAGTCTAAGTCCCTATGCTTAGGTAGCTGACCTGCTTTCTGAGTTCTTCTTAGGTGAGAAACTGTTTAGTATCCCTTTGTAAAACAGGAGGAGGTAAAATAAAGTAGTCTTTGTTCTATTTCTGCAGGAACTGCAGGACTCAACTTCTAGTCTGCTAATTGAAGTCACAGGAAGGAAAAGGGACACAAAGGGAGGAGAGGCCCTTGGTTCTGAGAAGGCTCAATGCCCCAGTATAGGGGAATACCAGGACAGGGAAGCAGGAGTGGGTGTGCTGGTGAGCAGAAGGGGGGGATGGGATAGGGTGGTTTTGGAGGGGAAACCGGGAAAGGGGATAACATTTGAAATGTAAATAAAGAAAATATCTAATAAAAAATAAAGGAATAAAAGAAAGCAAAGTGATTTTAGCCTTTATTTCTAAATTCTCTCTAAAAAGGTTCCTATGAAAGTTCTCTAAGCAAAGAGGAAAAAGGGCTTCAGAATAAAAGTGAGATAAGGTGTCCTAAGAAAAATGGGGATAAGGGTTGTAAGAATAGGGTAGAATAATCAGTTAAGGGGATCTGGGCTAAGGAAGGAAGGGATAGGGAGATCCCTCCTCTTTTTTTTATCAGCACTTATATTCTTTCAGAATACATAATAATATAGTAAAAGTGCATCATAAGTTTACCCATAAATTAAAATTATAAATTGAATATGAATTTTACAACAGAAAATGTTTACATGCATATCTACTGTAAGTAATTATCTGGCTAAACATTCATCATCTGTCACAGCTCTACAGGTTCATGAAGAGTTAAAATCTATAACTTCTGTGACTAATTATTGAAGTTTTGTATAGATAAACTCAGCCAATATTAAATTATTTATGATTTATATGACCTTTTTATGACCTTTGGTTAATGGTTTCAAAACATCTTAGAATGTGCTCTGAGTAACAGATGTATGCTTGCTATCTCAGAAGAAATGAACTCATGACACTTGGAGACTGGCAGAGTTCTCATTGTAGCTTTGACTATCAGAAAGGATTTAATAGCACTGTTATTAGGAAAGAGCCTAACAATTACTATACTTTTAGGAATTCTTATAGTACTATCATTAAGAATTAAGAGATCATATATTTGTCTATATAGTATTACTACAAGACAGTAATTATATTGTAGAGATCAAATCAAAAGGGTGGGGTAATATCTAGTGATTGTTATATATGTTTAATAATAACAGGAAAAGCATATTAGTAGCAGGAATCTTTCTTAAAATGGATTTCTCCTTGGCCATGCTTATAAGAGCAAATCTGACATAGATTTTTTTTTTTTAATTCAAGGCGGACCCATCTCAGGAAGATCACCTGCTAGTTTTATCTTCTTTTGGTGATGGCTCCTGACAATTATAAATAAAGCAGCAATGAACATGGTCAAACAAATGTGTTTGTGTTAGGATAAAACAATATTTGGGTTTATGTCTGTCTTAGTCAGGATTTCTTTTCCTGCACAAACATCATGACCAAGAAGCAAGTTGGGGAAGAAAGTGTTTATTCAGCTTACACTTCCACATTGTATTCAAGATCAAAGGAAGTCAGGACTGGAACTCAAGTAGGTCAGAAAGCAGGGGCTGATGCAGAGGCCATGAAGGGATGTTTCTTACTGGCTTGCTACCCCTGCCTTATTCATCTTGCTTTCTTTTTTTTTTTTTTTTTTTTTTTTTTTTTTTTTTTTTTTTTTTAATTTTATTTTCTATATTCTATGTTTACATTCCAAAGGCTTTCCCCTTTCCCAGTTCCCACCCACCATAGTTCCCATAGTTCCTCTCCCCCCCATCTGTTCCCCAATAATTCCCCCTCCCCCCTCGGTTTCTTTACTAAACTGGAAGCAATCTTTACAGGCCCAGGGTCCTCTCCTTTCTTCTTCTTGGGAATCATTTGACTTGCTATTTGTGTCTTGAGTATTTAGGGCTTCTGGGCTCATTAATATCCACTTATCAGTGATTGCAATTCATCTTGCTTTCTTATAGAACCTAAGACCACCATCCAGAGATGGTACCACCTACAATGGACCCCTCCCTCCTTGGTCACTAAATGCCTTACAGCTGGATCTCATAGAGATATTTTCTCAGCTTAGACTCTTTTCTCTGTAACTCCAGTTTGTGTCAACTTGACACAAAACCAGCCAATACATAGTAACCAAGAATTGTATAGCCGGGTCTTGAGGTAGATCAATTCCCATCCTCTTAAAAAAACCACCACAGAGATTTCCATAGTGATTGAAGAAATTATTCTGACTAGCAATAGATTAATGTTCCCTTTATTCTATATCCTGGCCAGCATGAACTGTTACTTATTTCATTGATCTTAGCCATTTTAACAAATATAAGATAAAGTTTCAAAAAAATGATGTGCATTTCCCAGATAGCTAAGCATGTTGAACATTTCTCAGCCACTTGAGGTTCCTCTTTCAAGAATTTTTTGTTTAGATCTGTATGCCATTTTACTTGTTATTTATTCTTTTGATATCTAGTTCTTTGAGTTGTTTATATATTTTGAATATTATTAGTTCTCCATCCGATGTACAATTGGTAAAAAAAAAAAAACTTTGCCATTCTATATGATTTTAGATAATCCAAATGACAGTGTCCTTTCCAATGACAAATAATTTTAGTTTCATGAGATCCCATTTATTAACTATTGATCTTAGTGCCTATGTTAACAGTATTCTGTTCAGAAAGTTCTTTTCTTTCCCAATGAGTTCAAGGTTATTGTGAACTCTCTACTCTATGGGGTTAAGTATATGTGGTTTTATGATGAGGTCTTTGATCCATATGGAGTTGAGTTTTGTGCAGGGTTATATATAAGGATCTATGTAGAGTCAACTACATGCAGCTGTGCAGGTTGACCTACATTCTCTGTCTTTTTTCTAGTATTTGTGTAGGTTTTAGAGAAAGTTTGCTTTCTTACCAGAAGTAGAGGAGTGTTCTCCTTACTTCACCTTGGCATCAGAATAACTTCTTATGTAATTCATTGTTTATAGCCATTCTGACTAGTATAAAAAAAACTTTTGATTTTCATTTCCTTGATGACTGACAATTTGGACATTTTTCAGTCATTTGAACTTCCTCTCTGGAGAATTCTGTCTATATCTGTACCCCATTTCTTACTTGGGTTGCTTACTTGATGTCTCTTTTCATTAGTTTTTTTATGTATTTTGGATATTAGATCTCTATCATATGTGTGCAATCATTAATAGATAAGTGCATGGATTTATGTCTGGGTCTTTAATTTGATTCCACTGATCAACATGTCTCCTTTTGTGTAAATAATCATATTGATTTTATTTGTTATTGGTTATTGGCTTGCTGTAAACTATCTTTTTTATATTGAGATATGTCCCTTTTAGCTCTAAACTCTATAGGACTTTTATCATGAAGGCCTATTGTATTTTATCAAAGGCCTTTTCTGAATTTAATGAAATAGTCATGTGGTTTTTGTACTTTAGTGTTTATATGATGTAATGCACTGGCAGATTATTGTATGTTGAGCTATCAGTGCATTAGTGTGATGAAGCCTAGTTGATCATGGTGGATGAGTTTTTGGATGTGTCTTTGATTCAGTTTGCAACTATTTTATTGAGTTTTTTCCCATCTAATTTCATAAATGAAATAGATCCATTTATTCTCCTTCTTTGTTGGGTCTTTTTGTGGTTTGGATATCAGAGTAACTGTAGCTTTATAAAACAAATTGGACAATGTTCCTTCTATTTCTATTTTGTGAAAAATTTTGAAGATTATTCATATTAAGTTTTTGAAAGTGTTAGAATTCTGTGCTAACACACAAAATTCTGGCTCCATGCTTCTGTGTACCCACAGAATAATAATGTAAAGGCGACTTTAAATTATGGTTTCTATTTTCCTAGGGGTTATAGGTCTGTTAAAATTGCTTATCAGATTTTGATTTAACTTTGCTAAGTGGTATATATCTTGGATATTATCCATTTCTTTTAAGTTTTCCAAATTGGTTTACAGATTTTTAAAGGAATCATGACCCCATGATTCCTTGGAATTCTTCAGTGTCTTTTGTTATGTCTCCCTTATCATTTCTAAATGTGTCACTTCCCCCCACGATATGTCCCATAATTCCTCTCCCCCACAACTATTCCCCAATCATTCCCCCCCACACACACACACGATTTCTCTGTTCTGGGTCTACAAAACTGGATCCAATCTTTATAGGTCCAGGGTCCTCTCCTTTCTTCTTCTTGGGAGTCATTTGAATTGCTAATTGTGCCTTGAGTATTTAGGGCTTCTGGGCTCATTAATATCCACTTATCAGTGATTGCATTTCATGTGTATTCTTTTGTGATTGGGTTAGCTCACTTAGGATGATATTTTCCAGATCTAACCATTTACCTACAAATTGCATGAGTTCATTATTTTTAATTGCTGAGTAGTACTCCATTGTATAAATATACCACATTTTCTGTATCCATTCCTCTTTTGAGGGATATCTGGGCTCCTTCCAATTTCTGGCTATTATAAACAAGGCTGCTATGAACATAGTGGAGCATGTGTCTTTATTGTATGCAGGGGAATCCTCTGGGTATATGCCCAGGAGTGGTATGCCAGGGTCCTCTGGAAGTGACATGCCCGATTTTCTGAGGAACTGCCACACTGATTTCCAGAGCGACTTTACCATTTTGCAAACCCACCAACAGTGGAGGAGTGTTCCTCTTTCTCCACATCCTCGCCAGCACTTGTTGTCTCTTGAGTTTTTAATCTTAGCAATTCTGACTGGTGTGAGGTGAAATCTCAGGGTTGTTTTGATTTGCATTTCCCTGATGACTAATGATGTTGAACATCTCTTAAGGTGTTTCTTGGCCATCCGAATTTCTTCTGGTGAAAATTCTTTGTTTAGCTCTGTACCCCATTTTTGATAGGGTTATTTGCTTCTTTGGGGGTCTAACTTCTTGAGTTCTTTGGAATGTAAACATAGAATATAGAAAATAAAAATTAAATTAAAAAAATAAATGTGTCACTTCAGATCTTCTCTGCCTTTTGGTCAATTTCAATAAAGTTTCTCAATCTTATTGATTTTGTCAATAAGCCAAATCTTGTTTCATTAATTATATGCATTGTTTTTGTTTTGTTTTGTTTTGTTTCTGATTTTAGTCTATAGCTTGATTATTTATTATCATCTATTTCTATTGTGTGAGGTTTTTTTCATTCTATTCTATGGCTTTTAGGTGTGTTCTTAAGTTACTAGTATAAACTCTACCATTTTTAAAAATGTAGACAATGCTATTTGAAATTGCCTCTTAGAACCACCTTCACTGTATCTCATAAGTTTGTGCATGTAGTTTATTCATTTTCATTCAATTATATAAAGTGTTTCCTGATCCGCTAGTAGTATCCTTTTTGTATCTTCATAGATATTTCCTTCTTTAGGCTGAGACAATTTTTTTCTACAAATTTGTTGAAAACATTTTCTATTCTCTTGATATGGGTTTATTCTCCTTCACCTATGACTTTTTTATTTTGCCCTAAAGTTACTTTAATCAAAGTGGCCATTTTTTCTATCTTGTCTTCAACACTTGAGAGTAGTCTCTCTTCCATCTCTTACATTCTGCTGGTGAGACTTGCCTTTAAAGTTTCTATTTGAGTTGCTAAAGTTTTCATTTCCAAATTTATCTGAGTTTGGCCTTCTTTGTTAATTCTATATAGGTGATATTGATGATTTTGTTTATGTCCTAATGGATAAACACAAGGCAAATCAAGAATGTTAATTACCCAGGATTGTCTCTTCAAAGGGACCTGTTTTTGACACACAAGTGTGGGAACAGATATGATGAATAGCCTGGTGACCTTTTTGCTATCTGTAAGGCTAAGACCACACTGGATTCTGCCCCTGGCTCTTATCATGAGCCTGTACTTCTCAATTAATTTATAGAATCTATATCCATGGAATATGTCAGATGTACTTTGCAAAGGGTTTCAAGATAGTCATGTTTTAAGCTTCATGGAACACACAGTATTCACTTAATTATCACCAGGAAACTTTTCACCATATTATTCTGTGCTTACATATGCCAAAATTAAACCACTTAAGTTAGACTCTCAAAGTTTGAACCAATAGCAGCTGCTGAGTCATGTTGAACTAAACTGCCTCTTTCCTCCCACTGATAATAACTTTACTGGCCATTGCGTTTACAGGGACAACCCCTAACCCCCAATCCTATTTTCACTTTCAGGTCTTAAATTCTTCATCTAATTATACTGTTTCTTTATATTTCATAAATTTCCTTAATGTATTCATTCATTTCATCTTTAAGGGTCTTAATCAAGACTATTTTAATATCTTTAACTTCTGTTTCAGTTATGCTGCCACACTCAGGGCCTGCTGTAGCAGATTGCTTGGCTTTTGTGGAGACATTCTGATGTTATTGATTGCATTGTTTTTATGCTTTCTTCTAGGTATCTGATTTGCAGAAGACTATAATTCTAAGTGCTGATCTCTAGTCTTGTCTTTGTTGAGTAGGTGTTTTGTTTCTTGGTTGCTGTTATACACTCTGGTTCTTAGGAGAGTGGGGTAGCTGTGTAGTACCTGGTAGGTAATACTTTTGAGATCCTGATAGATGTGGTCACTAGAAAAAATGTCTCTCTGGGTATTGGGAGCTAAGAGTTATTAGCGTTCCTTCTAGGCATCACCCCACAGTTACCTAGCAATGGCCAGGTATCCTTGACTCAATATAAAATAGCTGTTTGCCGCATCCTCACTCTTTTATCCCCATATCTTCCTACTCTCTTACTCCTCTCTGGGCCTTCTCTCTCTCTCTCTCTCTCTCTCTCTCTCTCTCTCTCTCTCTCTCTGCCTTTCTCTTTGTCTCTACTCCATCTTCAACTCTCCTTCTCATGCCTAAATAAACTCTATTCCATACTATATCTGTCATATGGCTGGTACCTCAAGGGGAAGAGATGCCTCAGCATGGGCCTGAGACACCCCATTCTACCTCACCGTACCTGGTTCTACCAAACAAATCCTTGGCACTCTTTCTTTTTTTATAAAACACAACAGTGTTAGGGTTACCCATCAGAAATAATGAAACAGACACAGTTTATAACTGGTTGAATGTACTTATTCCAGCTGTCTTAGACTACAATCAGGATTTCAGGACCTAAGTATATTCCCAAGTGTCCAAAGCATGGGTTTCTGAAGACAAAAAGTATTGTCCTGGCATTTTGCTGAGCAGCGGATGATGACCTTCACGGAAACAAGCAGCTTGACAGAATCTAAGATAAGGTAGCTGTGTCATCTTGGGTTCCTAGAATAGAATTGGGTAGTTTTCTACAAGATGCTCCATCAAGGAGATCAAATTCTAGTTCAACTCGAAGTGGCTGAAATGGCCTCAGCAAGAATACAAGATGGAGGAACCTCTGTCTCACCTTATCATGTTAGGGATAGGGAGACTGAAAGGATCCATAGGAGTGAGGCAAGCATGTGTTTTACCAGAATCTATTTTGTTTCTAGCTAATGGGTACAGGGAGGGAGGAGAGGCCATAGCAGGAGGTCTACTACTGAGCTGAGGATGAGACTAGGGGATAGGACATGGAGGAATGGAGCTAGAGGCAAAGATCTTCAATTAGCTTCCCTTCTTCCCTGGCAGGAGTGGCGTGTGGATTGCCACAGAATGCCTGCTGAATTTGGAGGTTGGCCTAAAGCACTGATATAAGGAAGGGCAGTTAGGAGGGGAAGGTCTGCGGTCCACTAGAGGTGGGTACAGGGCCAGGAGGCAGAGGACCAAAGCTGGTCCTCTGAAGAGTTAAGGATAGAACTGGAAGTTTCAATTTAGAGGAAAGGAACTATAGGTAAATGTCTACAATTAGCCTACTTGCTTATCTGGTCAGGGTGTTTATCTTTTCAGGTTAGCAGGGAGTTCTGGGGATGAGACTATGAGATTAAATGTGGAGGTGCTGAGAAAGAAAGCAGGTAAAGATAAACAGTTAACCTAACTGCTTCCCTGGCTAAAGTAATCTCTCTTTGTGATATCTAATGGCCATATTTCCAAGACAAATCTTTGCCTACTTTGTATTTCTCCTCTTTGATACTTGGAATCCTCTTCACACACATACAGTTTTCCATTCTTGCCATTTTTTAAAAATGTCCATATGAAAGAATGTGCCAATTGTTGTATGCATTGTCATTCCAAGTTGTAAATAGCTGATATAAAGAGAAAAGCAGGTCACATCCATGTGGTCAACAACAGGCAATATGACTATACCCTCAGAGCAGATGCTTTCTGATCTTACATTTGACTTTCTGAAAGTGGGGTGAGGATGCAGGGTCACCAACCTATTATGTTAATCATGAGAGACTTTCACGAAAAGTCAAAATAGTCAATACATTTAAATGTATTTTCTTTTCAAGTTGAGGGGTCAATTAGAAAGCAATATGTTTCCTCAGATGAAGTTAGAAGAGAAATAGAATGGATTAATCAAGGGGAAAAATTATCCAGGAGAAAAATCAAGTGAAATTACCAAGATAATTTACTGAATAATAGATGCTAACTAAGGAAATGCTCACATGAGCTTGGGTCAGAAATGTACACACATCTGTTTTGAAGCTTTGCCTGTGGGAGAGCAGGTCCTGACTGGCAGCACAAGCTCTTTAGAAGAAGAGCCCAAGGACAGCAACAAGAAATTACCTAAAAAATGAGTTGACAAAAACTATGTATAATAACAAAAAAGTTGGTATTTTTACATCAAAAACTGAAATCTTTTCTTTCTTAGAAATCATTTAGGGTGTGTGAAGGTGGTTCAGTGAGCAAAGCACTGGCCATAGATGCATTAAAGGATGGGAAAGGACTTTAATCATTAAAAAAAAAAAAAAAGATGTGCAAAATGATGTCCAACACCATCAGTAGTAATGGAGGAAACTCAAATTAAAAAGTTAATGTAATACAACTGTATACAAACTGGAATGACTCACATCTTTAAATCTTGTCATGCTAAGAGCTAGCAAGAAAGCAGGAGTTCTCTGCTATCCCTGAGAACATAAACCTGATAGCCTCTTTGACAGCAGCATATTAAAGAATTAAATAGAGACTTGCCATCGAGTTAACAATTCTACTGCTCATAATCAACTCAAAAGACCAGACAGTCTAGGCCCAACAAAGACTTCTGGTTAGCGGCTCACAGCAACCTTAATTATAATGACCAGGACCTGCCCATAAATTGGTGAATGAGTAAGTGGTCTAAAATGTGGCTCTCCATATAATTGACAGCATTCTGCACTTAAACAAATAAACATCTGAAATACACAAAGAACACAAATGTTGCACGATTCTGTTTATATAAAATCTTTTAAGGCAACATTATACAGAGGCAGGAAAAAAAGAACTGGATCATGACTGCACAGACACAAAGGAAACTTGTGATACAATAGAAACATGTATCTTATGATGAAGGTTAGGTAACTAAATTTAATAAGAATAATTGAATTACATATTTTAAATGAATAGATTTTAAGATATGTAAATCATATCTTAATAAAGCCATCAGAAACTATTTAAAAAAAAAGAAAAAAGAAAAAAGGGTCATTGCTGAGAGCCCCAGGGCCCACATAAAACTCAGGTAGGTATGACAGTTGCCAATAATCTTAGAGGCATAAATGAGGGAATTCCTGGAGCAAGCTGGGGAATCAGAACAGCCTATAGGAGAAGTTTTAATAACTGAGCTAGTCTGATGGTGCTAGATGGAGAAAGAGACCCAATCCAATGATGACTTCAAATTCCCACAGCTACACAGTGTTACATGTATGTGTTACCTAGTGTACATATATACCCATACACATGAGTTTCGCTTTCAGGGGCTTAGGGACAGCTCATCAGTAGACCCCTGTGATTTAGTCACACCCCAAATCAACAACTCCTTACACTATCAATCTGGGCATCAGAATTTCAACTTGTCAGTTATAACTTTTATTTGGAAGGAATGAAAATCCTCAAACATAGTATTATATTGTCTCTGTGGCTGGTTCCAAATTTCCTTATAAGTTTATGGTGGTAGTCTTCTGAGATATATTAGTTTTACATTTCTCTTTTTGTCTTCAAATACCACATTAGGCTAAGTCCTGCTTCATAATATTTATTCTAGGGAGAAATTTAATAAGGTAGTATGATAAATTATATAGCCATAAACCAAATTTTACAGTAACCTAAGTACCATAAATTTACATAATATGGCCAATATTATAGAACTACTGGATTTTTAAAAAAATTTAGATACAAATATGTTACTAAATCAGCAAACAGTTGTACTTTAGATCTTGTTGTATAACAACATAGCAGGAAATAATATGCATACAGAATAAATAATATGCATTCATGAGACTATGAGATATCTGTGAGATTGCTCAGGGGTTATAAGCACTTGCGACAAAACTGAAGACATGAGTTTAATCTCATGGAGCAATACAGTAGAAGGAGAAAACCAACTTCCACAAAATTATTTTGTGATTTGGGCACACACACACACACACACACACACACACACACGCATGCGCGCGCACGCAGAGAGCAAACAAGCGAGAGAGAGAGAGAGAGAGAGAGAGAGAGAGAGAGAGAGAGAACCTGAGACCCTAAGTGTAATTATTTTCATGAAAAAAAACATACAAGAGACAAAGTTTTAATTTCACAAACTGTGATATCTTATATGGTTGGAGATGAAGGTATAATGAACCCAGAGAAGAGAGTATTTGGTTAGCTTTCTAAAATATATTCAAGGTATTAGATAAAAACTCCTGTTGGAGAATGTAACATTGGTACATTCTAATGGAGGTTACAAGAGTAACCTGGAATCAAAACATAAGAAGTGGACATATTAACAGTATTAGTCCAAAGGGCTTTAAAAAGTATGTATTGAGGCACTGCATATCATTTCTAAGCGCATTTCATCTGCAGAAGCTTGGCCTATGGTCCCGCCTAGAAAACTTAAGACAATGAAATGAAATCTGATGTTCAGAAACAAAAGTAAATAGAATCTTCAACATAAAATAAAGCCCTACAAGGGGTTTTAAAGCCACATTATTGTAGGTTTAAGAGGAAGGTGAATTACAATATTGGCAAAACTTGAGATCTAGAGAGATAGCTCAGTCTGTAAAGTGAAAACCTGAATTCAATGTCTAGAAACCACATAGTAGAGGTGTACAGTTGAACCTTGTGACTTAATGGTGAGTCACATTATAGATTGTACTATACAGTTAGATATCCCCCTTCTGGAGAGGAAGATATCTTGCGTTTATTGGTCAACAAGCCTAGGCAGGGCCAGACCAACCACAGACTCTGTCTCCAAATCAGATGTGTGGATGGCAGGACCTAAGAAACAACACTCAAGGTTGACTTCTGACGTACATATGAAGGTATACACACTGTCTGCGTACATGCAGCTGAATGTGTACATACAACACAAACATGAGGTTTTAAATTCTTTCCTATTCACTTATCTACTAATTGTTTCTATCTTCTTTCTCTACATCCTAACAGAAATTTCTAAGACTCTGGAAGGTAGAGATTGATAGTAGCTAATATTCCCAATCTTTTAATTTCTATATTGTGAAAGTATTCCTTTAGTATAATAGGCTTTAATAGTCACTTGTTCTAAGAAAAAAAGGAGAGGACCCTGGGCCTGTAAAGATTGGATCCAGTATTGTAGACCCAGAACAGAGAAATCGTGGGGGGGGGAAGAGTGGGGAATAGCATGGGGGGGGAGAGGAATTATGGGACATATGGCGGGGGGTAACTGGGAAAGGGGAAAGCCTTTGGAATGTAAACAAAGAATATAGAAAATAAAAAAAAATAGTCACTTGTTCTATTTTGATTTACATCCAGCTTTTTAGAGAGAAAAGATTCACAGAAAATTCCTTTAATGATTAAGCAGCATCCTAAGAGCTAAACACCATGCAGACTCTATTTTACTTAAAATAATTTGAATTCTTCTTTTACTATTTTTTTAAAAAAAGATTTATTTTATATATGCAAATACAGTTGCTCTCTTCAGACACACCAGAAGAGGGCATCAGATTCCATTACAGATGGTTATGAGCCACCATGCGGGAATTGAACTCAGGACCTTTAGAAGAACAGTCAGGGCTCTTAACCGCTGACCCATCTCTCCAGCCCATCTCTTACCTTTGTGACAAGAGCAGAACTGGTGCCAAATATCTTCTGATAGAAAACAATGGGTAACTCACATGGCAAGTCCTTAAATGGGACTTGAAATCAAACAAGTGAGGAGGGAAATGACCAAGGGACGAGGAACTAGGCTTGAATGTTGTCTTCTGTACCTCTGGTCAGTTAAAGACAAACAACTTCCAAATACTCAGTTTTGTAACTGTGGGTTTTTCTATGTCTGTCCCATTTTTCAACCCATGACATAGGCTTATTTTTGTTAATTAATGTCTAGGCCTTAATCTAGGCTCGTTCCTAACTAGCTCATAACTGAAATATCCTATTTATTCTAATCTAAGTTCTCCACATGACTGGTTACCTCTCCCCAGTTCCTTATGTCCAACATCTTCTGTGTCCCAGTGGTAAATAAATAAGTAAATAAAGCCTCTGACTTTCCCCCAGATATCCTCTCTCTGCTGAATGACACATGCTGCTATCCTGCCTTCTGCTGTATATCATAGGCTTTTTATCTTAACCAGTTAGAAAGTTCCTTAGGTCTAACCATTTACCTACAAATTGCATGAATTCATTATTTTTAATTGTAAAGATTGGATCCAGTTTTGTAGAGAAACTGTGGGGGGGAGGGGGAATGATTGGGGAATAGTTAGGGGGGAGAGGAATTATGGGACATATGGAGGGAGGAACTGGGAAAGGGGAAAGCCTTTGGAATGTAAACATAGAATATAGAAAATAAAAATTAAAAAAAAAAAGGTTCCTTAGGCAGGTAAGAAAGGACAGTGACACATCTCCACACAATATACAAAAATGTCACTCCAACAGTTTTTTTTTAACTAATATTGTTGGTAAACCTAGAGACTTTCTGTCCAAAATATACACTGATTTTATTTCAAGGTACCATCACTGTAGATGGAATTTTGTGTGCCATTTCTTCTGGTGATGAAGGGTTATTCATGACTGAGTGCCTTGAGCTATGCCTCTATTGATAATAACTTATGGATATTGAAACAGAGACAAGAAATGAAAAAAGAAATATGAGCTGTAGACACCAATTTCCAGAAAGCAAGCAACTCTACTTATCTGGTCTCTCCAAAACTATATACATGACATTTTTGTTGTTTTCTATTTCCTTCTTTAATGTTCTCAGCCATTTTTTAAAAACTGGATACAACCCATTTTCTCATAAGGAAATTCTTAGTTTAATTGCTTAAATAACACTTAACTTTATGGTTGCTAAAATTGCTGCAATTTAAATAACATTGGTGGTGTTACCTCCCCTAACTTCTACTGCTATTGTGACCTCCTGGTGAGTCATATGGTAGACTGTTCTATGCAATTAGATATCCATGTCCTTTGTCAAGGTTGCCATGCTATATATTTTATTATTTAGTAATGAAAATATATGGAAAAGAATGAAGTCCCTGGAAACAAAGAGGAATATTTTGATAGTTATATAGGCTTATATCATTTGGAAAAACTGGACAACTCAATTAGAATTGAGTTCTTATAGAAGAAATTTAAAGGCTATACTGAAATTTAAAAGGACCTCAAGATAGTGGAGTATTATAAAAGCATTCACCTAAAAGAAGTGTGTGAGCAAAACTGGAAACTAGAGCTTCTAAGCATTTGGAGTAGGAAAGAGAAAGGCAGCACCAAAATGTACAATGTTGCCTTCTACTCATTCCTAAAATGAAGGTAAAATTTAGTGTAAGCACCGATCTCCTTCATTTCTCCCACCTGCAGGCTATTTATTATTAATATCTTCCATTCTAAAAAGAGTGGTGTTTTTTTTTATAATATTTCTGTCACTGTCATATCTTAGGCCTAGATCCATATGATACGAAGCATGGCAAAATGCAAATTCTCCTCTCTGACCCCAATAGACTTACACCTTTCTCAACTAGTTTCTATGTACTTCCCTCAAAAAATTCAAATCTAATATATCAGAGCCTAACCGTAAAAGTATTAATAGCTCTTCCCCCCCCCTTTCCTCTGACTTGACACCTTCAATTTTGTCTGTGTTTGTTTCTTGAGATTTCACTCTAAATCTATTGTGGAGAAATAATCAAGGAGAGAGTACGTAGAAAGGACAGCTGTAGGTGCCCAAGCCTGGGCTTATAGAATCACAGACAGAATGTGAGGCCTATGCACAGGCAAGAAGCTAGAATGTAGTAACAAAGAAAAAAGGGATGAGGGAGTTGGCCAGAACAAGATTAGCAGTGTTTATAAAAGATCAATATGGGCAAGCAAAGGAAATAAACAAAAACAGCAATACCAGGAGTCATCTCTGAAGGGACAAAATATAAAAGAACTGAATTAGAAAATAAGATTTGGTCAGGTCTTCGGGACTCCCCTTGAGCTGGATCCCACTTTGTGCCTGTTGCCAGACCTTCTTTTCCTCAGGCTCCTCTCCATTTCCATCGGAGTAGTTCTTTCAAACAGGAACAATTATGGGTCAGAGTTTTGGCTGTGGGATGGCAACCCCATTCCTCACTTGATGCCCTGTCTTTCTGCTAGATGTGGGATCTACAAGTTCCCTCTCCCCATTTCATCTAAGGTCCCTCTCTTTGAGCCCTGAGAATCTCTCACCTTGCAGGTGTCTTGTACATTCTGGAAGGTCCCCCCAACCTCCTACTTTACAAGGTGGCATGTTTCCATTCTTTCTGCTGGTCCTCAGGGATTTCAGTCCTTTTCCCCCACTCAGTACCCAATCATGTTCCTCTCTCCACACCCCCCATCCCTTTCCCTCCCATATCCCTCCCTCCCTACTTACAGTTGCTTTCTGCTCCCCCCAAACTGGGACTGAGGCATCCTAACTTCTAGCTTGCTGACCTTTTTGAGTTCTATGGGTTGTATCTTGGGTATTCAGCACTTTTTTTTTGGCTAATATCCACTTATCAGTGAATACATACCATACAATACAGACCTTTTGGGTCTGAGTTATCTCACTCAGGATGATATTTTCTAGTTCCATTCATTTGCCTGCAAAACTCAGGATGTCCTCATTCTTAATATCTGAGTAGTATTACATTGTATAAATGAACCACATTTTCTGTATCCATACTTCTGTCATGGAACATCTGGATTCTTTCTAGCTTCTGGCTATCACAAACAAGTTTGCCATGAGCATAGTGGAACACTTGCCCCTGTGGCATGGTGGGGCACTCACAAAACGGGACATATCATGACTGCCCTCCAAAAGACCCAACAAGCAACTGAAAGAGTCAGATGCAGATATTTTCACTCAACCAATGGACAGAAGCTGAGGACCCCTGTGGTTGAATTAGGGGAAAGCTGGAAGAAGCTGAGGAGGCAGGTGACCCTGTAGGAGAACCATCCATCTCAATTAACCTGGACTTCCGAGATCTCTCAGATACTAGAACACCAACCAGGCAGCATACACCAGCTGATATGAGGCCCCTGACACACATACAGTAGAGAACTGTCAGGTCTGGGTTTAGTCAGAGAAGATCCTCCTAACCCTCAAGAGACTGGAGGCCCCAGGGAATTTTAGAGATGTGGTAGGGTGGGTGTAGGTGATAGGGACATCTTCGTGGATAAAGGGGTGCTGGGTATGGAACAGTTGGAGGGTGGACCAGGAGGGGAATAAAATCTGGAGTTTAAAATAAATAAATAAATAAATAAATAAATAAATAAATAAGAAAAAAGAAAGATACAAAAGAAAATAAGATTTGTGTGTGGACTTTGTGTATACCAGTATATGGAAAATAGATAATGATGCATTAAGTAATGTTTTCATCTTGCTTTGTGTGTATATCTCCAATGTATTTCTGACTCTCTCTAAGGAGGATCCAGAAGCAGCAACACCCAATCAGAACAAACCAACCTATTGTTCAGAGCTAACACTAAGAGGTGGCAATCTTGTTTTCTAGTTCTTCATGAGGCATGGGTATTGTAAGTTGATCTTGGGATATTCTTCTTCTAAAACTGTACGGTTATGCTCTCTAAGGACCCCAGGAACATGTAAAAGGACACAAGTGGGTCAATGCGTAGTTGCTCCCACCGATAAACTAAAGAAACATTTGAGTTTCAAAATAATATTATTTACTAAAGCTATGTAAATGAAAATGCATCATGAAATTCTAGGAATAATTAAAGTTCAACAAAAAGGAGACGTATACAAATCACAAACACTTCCTCCTTTAGAATATTTTACTAAGTAGACAGGAATGAAAGAACTCTACCATTAGTAAGCCTGTCAGGCCCCACCTTAAGGATGTGGTATCTCAAAATCGTTTGATAAGATGGAATGAGAATAACCTCCATAACTTCAGTGACATCTGTAACAAAGATGCTGCTGCTGAAGAAGCATCTTTGCTCCCAGAAAATTCTCTACAGTACCTTTATTGTACTCTTAGAATTCTTAAGAAAGGAAATTAATGAATAAAGAATGACTTCATGATCCTGGACATGATAAAGGGACAAGTATAGGAACATGGGAAAAAATATCTTCAGGGTCACCTTTCAGATGTAGAAATTCCAGTTGCCTTCCTCATTTCTCTGGTGTATGTGCAGGATAATGGCTGTGTTGGAAGAAGAGGCAGCGGAAGTGTTCTGAAGATTTAAATGCAATTTTCAGAGACACATGCATTAAATCAATTTACTTTTGAAATTTCAATTCAAACATTTCATGTGTGCATACTCACAAATCTTGCTCTCCGGCATTCATCACATGACTAAAAAATTCTAATAGGTTTATAAGCATAGACGATGTATTTTATTCATTTCCACCTTTCCATTTCACTCGCCCATCCCCTTCTGCCCTTCCCAACAACCTTCTCTTCATCTTCCAGGTCTTCTTTTGTGTGGCTGGCTGGATTTATTTAGAATTTCCTGCTTAAGCCTGGCTGGGTGTGAGGTAACTTACTGCATCATGGGAAACTTCTAATAGCTGCATTACTGAAGAAGATGGCAATTTAGTTGCCAATATTTCCCTCTCCTATCCAAGATGGTGTTAACCTACCCAAACTTGCATGGGAATCATTGCGATAACCACAAATTCAGCAACTCCGCATCTTTCTGCAGCACATCTTCCCACACTCTGGCCTCCTAGGCTGCCTTCAAACTCATGTTCCTGAAGTTAACCTTAAATTTATGATCCTCCTATCTCCTTCTCCCAGATTCTGGAATTCCAATCCTGTGCCATCTGGCCCCATTTCAGTGGTGCTGGGGATCAAACCCAGGGTATCATCCATGCTAGGCAAGCACTCTACCAACTGAGAGATAACCTTAATTGTCACGTCTCATTTCATGACAGTTCCAATATCCTTCTTGGTTCCTTCTACTCTCAAGTCCCATTTGGGGAAATTACAAATTAAGAGAGTCAGTGTGTTCCACTCCAACCCCCTTGAGATGGCAGGAAATGGCTTCTTCTGAATTTGACCATGCTTCAAAACAACCTAAAATCCTTGCAAAAACATAAAACTATCCAAGCCACATATTATTCAATGGATCAAGCTTTACCTTGATCGTGAGTACAGGAAGCTATGCCCTCCCAACACTGCCTTTGAACATTGATGTCTCGTTGATACACTGACAGACACAAAGCCTTAGGACTCCAAACCCTGAGACCTAAGTGCTTATTATTCCTGGTGTCGAAGCCAGAGATGAGGTCTGTGGACATTAATTAGGAGGTAGATTTATGTGGACTTCAACTACCCGTAGCCCTGGCACCTGACACGTTATTGAAATCCACTGCAGTATTAAGTGCCAGTAGCAGACTGGACCAAGCGGCAGCGAGCAATATCTACTACACTTGTATCAACCAGACAGGGCAAGAGCTCTCAAGCCTACAGTGACAGGAGTTAAACCCCTCTAGCCTAGCATGTGAGAATCAACTGCTCTTACTTGGGGTATCACTGCTCTTATCCTTAGATAGCAGCTAATGAGACAGTCAGAGTTACAGGGGCTCTTGGCTGAGAAGACATGGCAGCTCCCTTACACTTTCAGTGACCAGAACCCAAAGTTAGCATCCGTAGCTCTTTGCAGCTCTTGTCTCCATCACTCTCCTCATTATCACATCGGCCCCAACCAATGTTTAGATCTCAAGCTGTCCAGGTACCACTGTTACTGCCTCTGCCCCTTTCGAGATGTTGATGTTCTTCTGAACATCACTGGCACCTTAGCCTATGGTGCCAAAGCTGAAAGCAGCTCAAGTTTTTTTTTTAAGCTTTCCCATTTTAAATGAGGATCTATATCTAAATCAATGCCCGTTTTGCCCCAATATTTTAGAAAAATGAAAAAAATGTGGTGGATGAGATGACTAAAGAGTGACTTGAGACTTCTTAGTTTATAATGTTTAGAAATCTGTCATTCAAAGAAACTGATGATAATTATTGATATGATTTAGTATATTAACCTCATCTGTGCTTTCTTTATTGTGTCTGTTCTGTCATTGATTAATTATTAAAGAGGTCATATTTTTTCCTTTAGGGGAGTGAGTCAGTAAGGCTTTCTTAAAGTGTTCACTTTTATGTTTCCTCTGTTTGCTACTGACTTTCTTCTTTGTGGTTGAATATTAAATTATCCAATTTTAATCTTTATATTACTATTATCCAATTGGAATGAACATTGTACCACTTTGCCTAAAGCACACAATGGTATAATTTCAATTGTTCCCAATTGTGTGTGATTTTTTTCATATATTTTACTTCTGTGCATGTAATAGTCCCATGATACAACGTTTTGTTATACTTATTCAACATTATAGTATTTTAGTTAGAAAAATTGTTTTACTATCTGCACAAATATTTGGCATTTAGAGTGGTCTCTTTTTATTACAATGGTTTTCCCTTTGGAGAGAATAGCTAGAAAAAATATAATTCTAATGTTATTCATTGAACATCAATTTTGTAGTGATATTTGAATATTTGCTGGCTATAAATTATAGATTCATTTTTTTTTCCTTTTAGCACCCGAGTCTCATTCTGTTTCCTGGCATTCCTTTTCTCCTCATGATGTCATCCCTTCCTGCCCTGCCCTGCAAGTGACCCATCTTATTTTTCTTCTATGTAAGTTTCTCAGTGGTTGCTGAGACTCTGAAATCTGTAAGCCTTATTTTCCATCAAATGAGAAATTCTGGGCCTTGTTGATTCAAGTGATTGCTTGCCTGTCCTTTGGTTTGCCCTTCCATAGCTCCCTTCTCCCATTCCACATAGAGGCCATGACAATCAATACACCGGGATTTATTCCGTTATTTTCTTCTCTGTTTTCCTTTTGCATTATCTGCTTATCATCAAGTTCATATGGCACACTTTGTTGTAAAGCCCAAATTGGCTGTTAGGCCTGCCTGGTTTATATTTAAGAATCATTAACTTGCCATGTTACCCTTTTTATTTCTTGTCTATCTTTCTTATACCTCTCAATGTGTTTGTTCACTGCATTTTGTCCTTTAAGTCTTTGAACATATTGGAAATAACTCCCTTAAAATTCTCCTTAACAATGCCAAGGGGATATTTATATGGCCCTTTATCATCTTGTTGTGTTTATTTTCTCGCTTTATTATGAGATTGCATCCCAAACCCCATCTTCATTTTCTCTTTTTCTGTCCTAAAATTTTTAATTTCTCCTAGGCATTGTATTTGAAAAATTAAAAAGCAAGAATGCGTTGTGTTCCATGAAAGGACACTGTCTGTTTTTCTGTTGATGTTGGTGTTTGTGCATGTACATGCATGTGTGTGTGCACATGTGTGCTTGCATACATATGTATTTATGCATGCATGTGTCTATGCATGCATGTGTGTACATGTGTGCATGTATGTGCACACACCTGTGTATATGTGTTCACCTGTGTACTTGCATACATGTGTATTTGTGCATGTGTGTGCATACATGTGTTTGTGCATGTGCATGTGTGTATACGTGTTGAGATCAGGGTTTTACTACTTATCCCAACCTGGCTTAGAACTTAATATCCATGCTAGGATACCTTCAAACTTAGGGCAGTCCTTATGTGTCAGCCTTCAAAGCAGAGTGTCTTAGTTAGGGTTTTACTGCTGTGAACAGACACCATGACCAATGCAAGTTTTATAAAAGACAACATTTAATTGGGGCTGGCTTACAGGCTCAGAGGGTCAGTCCATTGTTATTAATGCAGAAACATGGCAGCATCCCAGCAGATATGGTGCAGGAGGAGCTGAGAGTTCTACATCTTTATCTGAAGGCTGCTAGTGGAAGACTGACTTCCAGGAAGCCAGGAGGAGGGTCTTAAGCCCACACCCATGTAATAAAACATGATACCGATATGCAGTGTTTACATGACAATGAAAAGCTGAAACTATAGTCAGGCCACCTAGAGAGCTTTAGAATTCCCACATTTAGCAAATGCTAATAAAGTCCTTACAATCTGCATCCTACACCCTGAGACTAGATGCCAGTGACACACCTACTCCAACAAGGCCACACCTCCTAATAGGTCACTTCCCCGGGCCAATCATATACAAACCATCATACAGAGATATGACAGGCAAGTACCATCATATCCAACATTTTGTTTTTACTTATTAAATTTGTACTGAAGTTCTTAAACCTATGAATCTTTATTTATATTTATGTTTATATAACGTTCAATTTTGTTTGGGTTTTTAAGACTGATATATGATCCTTATTTTAGCATATGGACTTTGTTGTGATCTAAATATTTTGTCACCCAAAACTCATACATGTTGAGATTCTAATCTGCAATAGAATAATAGATACAGTTTGGTCTTTGGGGAAATAAGCAACCTTGAGGATAAATGCAATTCATAAGAGAGGTTTCTCTTCTCATATTTTCACTATTCCTCCTTTCTCTTCTACCCTTCTTTCAAACATCTGTTCCTCTTTTAACCCCACCCTTTGTAAACCAGGTAGGACTTGGGGAAATGGTTGTGTCTATAACGGGACCTCCTCAAACACTTGGTCTTCTGGCAAACTGGACCTTAGAATTTTAGGCTTCAGAATTGTGAGACATAAAGGGAAGGTGTTTTAAGACAATTGTCATCTTATTTTTTATACTGATGTAGATTGAATAAGACAGTCATTCTCAAATTACAACATGTACAGGATTTTTTTATTGGTTATTTTATTTATTTACATTTCAAATGTTATCCACCTTCCCAGTTTCCCCTCTACAAGCCCCTTATCCCCCTTTTCTTTCCCTCATGTCTCTATGAAGGTGCTCCCCCATCCACCCACTCCTGCCTCAGTGGCCTAGCATTCCCCTATCCTGGGTCATCAAGCCTCCAGGGGACCAGGGGTCTCCTCTCCCAGTGATGCCAAAAAGGCAATTCTCTGCTACATATCTAGCTGGAGCCATGGGTACCCCTGTGTACTTGCTGGTTGATTTAGTCCCTAGGAGATTTGGGGTGTCTGGTTGGTTGCATGTACAGGAATTTAAAGGATGCCATGATACTCCATGGTATCTTTTTACTCTTAGCTGGCTGAGCCAGAACTTCATTGGAATACAGAAATATCTGGCCCTAGTGTCCAAGGTCATTACTCAGCCCTGCTCTTATCTACCATTCTATAACCCTCAAAGTCTAACATTCCCTTGGACACTAACATGGAATCTACACTAAAAATTACATCATCATCTTTCATGGATTGGCCTCTTTCCAGGGTCCTGTGCCACAAATTTGGATTGCACCAAGAAAAGAAACTCTGTACATGCTGTTGAGGTTTCTATGTTCTTGTCGATGGCCACTCTTCTCTGCTATGGCCATGGCACCCCAGGTAAAAATGTAAGAACCCCTGTTTCCTTATAGAATTCCTTTCTTCTAATATTAGTATTCCTGCTCTGCAAGAATAAAATTGACACTTTGTGTGTATGTGTGTGTGGTTTCATAAATGAAATTTTGCACCTACAGTTATTTGAACTTAATAGTTCATTAGATAGACTTGTAGAAAAAAAAAGGAAGGGGGAGGCAGCACATCCCTGCATAGGAGAACTCTGGCACATAGAGCCCACCTAGGGACATAGGGGAACACTGGCTAGGCCCGTGCACCATACCAGGGTAGGGATGGTGGGCACCCAAATACATGGAGTGCCTGGTTAGCGGGGGCGGGGGGGTGGGAAGTCCTTGCTCAGAAGGTGGTACTGTTCTGGCATGGGCCTCCCAGGTACCTGTTGAGGAAGCTTGGCTGAGAAGAGGCTGGGTCCTTTCTTGGTGGCTAGAAATGCTGAGGCCTGTTCCATGTTCTTGCACAGCGGGTTTTGATAAGAAGAGACATTTAATAGTTTCAATGCTTTATTATAGAAAAGTAGGAAGAGAAAAGGAGATAGAGAGGTAAAGAGAAAAGAGAAGATAAAGGGATGAGAGCTGGTCATGACCACGTGGAATGAGGGGAAAGAATAGAGAGAGGGGGGGAGAGAGAGAGAGAGGGAGAGAGAGAGAAGAGGGGGACAAGAGAGAGCAGAGAGTGAGAAGGGGCAAGAAGCCTTCTTTTATACTAGGCTGGGTAACCTGGCAACAGCCAGGTAACCTTGGGGCAGGTAAAGTCTGGCTGTAGCCAGGTGACTCTAGGGGCAGAGTCCAGCCAGAATGCTAGGGGCCTGGGGTGTGGCCATACATGACTGATGGGCAAAGAATTACGGAGTTGAGGAGTCAGCAGTCTGGGAGCATAGCTCACAGGTTCCGTCCCTTGTAGAATGTTCTTTGGGTCTCTAGAGTAAACTTTGCTCAGCCAGGCCACAGACTGCCCTACAAGGTCCCACACATACTGACCTTTTTTTTTTTTACCTTATTTTTTTCTTTCACTTTCTTTTTTTTATTAGATATATTCTTTATTTACATTTCAAATGTTGTTCCCTTTCTTGGTTCCCGCCCCTGAAAATCCCATAAGCCATCTCCCCACCCCCTGTTCCCCAATCAAACCTTTTCTGCTTCCCTGTTCTGGCATTCCTCTACACTGAGGCATCTCGAGCCTTTCTAGGACCAAGGGCCTCTCCTCCCTTTGGTGTCTAATAAGGCCATCTTCTATTGCCTATGTGCATGGAACCAGTGATCCCAGAGCTCCCATGGACAAAGTCATCAACCAAAAAGTACACATGGAGTTACCCATGGCTCCAAACGCATAGGCAGCAGAGAATGAACTTTTTTTAATGTCAATAGTATTACATGTACCTACACAAAACATATACAGGATCCATACACATTGCTTCCAGTACCCCACTCCACACCCAAACTTCCCACATCCTCCTCCAGAATCTTGTCTTTTGAGTACCGCTCACTGCTTCATTCATGCTTTTTCTGCAATCTCCCCCAATTAGCCTAGGTAACACAGCCAGTGCACCAGCCTAAGCTGGCCTTCTTTGTCTTCTTGGAGAGATGCCGTAGACTTGGGAAATTGTCCTCCCAATCTATTCTTCACACAAGAAGACTTTCCCAGACATACCCGCACATTTATGGCTAGTAACAGCAAGCACATCCTGTATTTCAGTCCATTCTGCTCTAACTACTAAATACATTTTACCCAAGCCATTTCTAATCTTCAGATATAACCCACCCCCACATTTTCTCTTCTCTACCAAGTTGCTCTAACCACAACAAAACCAGAACTAAGGAAATCCACATATCCATGTCCCATCTCAGGAATACCAAGAATATAACATATCAAGTAAGTATAAGTATCTTCTCTCCAAAACTTACCAATCTTGTGGAAATAAATGCTTGACAACAAGATTTAGGTGACACCCAAGACAGCAAAAACCTAAGGCCAATGAAAATGATTGATATAATACATTCAATAAAAATAATCAATACAATCAAAGATTGAAGAGCTCAAACTGATTTCATGGTTATAAAATTGAAAATTACAATAAACAAACTAAAAAACCAAAAGGATAGCCTTAGAAATAGAATGTTTCAAGCAGAAATAGAATATCAGGCCACAAAGATAAAAATGGAGACTCTAAACCTTAGATGTCAGGGAGAGATGGCATAGATGAGGGAGACCACAACAGATGAGGGAGATATGGTCAATGACATGGAAGACAATTTTCCCAAATGAAGGAAAGACACACTAAAGCAAAGACAAGAAGCCCATGGAACACCAAATAGACAAGAACAGAAAAGAAAATCAAATCATACTTAAAACACTAAGTACACTAAGAAAGAAAGTATATAAGAGCAACAAAATAAAAATGCAAATGACATATAAAGGAAAAGCCATCATGTTAACAGATGTTTTCTCAATAAAATCTTTGAAAGGAGAAGATCCTGGGGCAATGCATTCTAAGATCTTAAGAAAGATAACAGCCAAACTAAAATAATATACTCAACAAAACTATTCGCCATAATTAAGGGATAAATAAATATTTTCACTATACCAATAAACACAACTAAGAAAAATATAAGAAGCCTTAGTTCAGACTAAAGAATGAAATTAGCATATGAGAGGGATTGTGGAAACAAATGTAAATTCATAAATAATTATTAAGACACAAAGTCAGTTGGGCAGTGGTGGTGCACGCCTTTAATCCCAGCACTTGGGAGGCAGAGGAAAGCAGATTTCTGAGTTTGAGGCCAGCCTGGTCTACAGAGTGAGTTCCACGACAGCCAGGGCTATACAGAGAAACCTTGTCTCAAAAAACAAAACAAAACAAAACAAAACAAAACAAAACAAAACAAAACAAAACAGAAAACACAAAGTATCACTGAAACCCAAACAACACCTTAATAAGCAACATAATAACCACAGTAAACATCTGAATAATAATTGAATAATATCAGTGGGCTCAATTGTCAAATAAAATGATACTGGCTGGCTGAATGCTTCAAGAAATGAAACATTTATATGCCACTTGCTAGAAACACATCTGGGTGTTAAAGTTAGCTATCCTCTTAGAATAGAAGGATGAACAAAAGCACTCCAGTTACATGATACCTGAAGGTGTCACTGTCCAAATATCTGACAAAAATAACTTCAATCTAAGACTTATCAAAAGAGATGGAAGGGGATATTTCATTCTAATCAAGAGAAAAGATAACTAAGATATTACTATTCTGAACATAGTTGCTCCAAGTTCTGGGTCAATCAGTCTTATAAGAAATCTACTGCTAGATACAAAAACACAGATTAATATATGCCATTACAAGCAGGTGACTTCAAAGCCCTACTTTCTCAAGTAGACAGGTCATCTGGCAAAAGCAAAGAAACATCATAATTATATAGTAAATCAACATAAAGATATATACAGAATAGTATAACAAAGTGCCAAATAAAACACATTCTCTGTGGAAGCTTCTCTAAAACCAAATCACAAACTGGGACCCAAAACAAATATTCACAAATTCAAAACAAAACAAAAAACTTGAAATCATTCATTGTATCCTATCTGAACATAGTATAATAAGACATAAAGTCAACAGCACAAAAACACTCTCATAAATGTGCAAATTCATGGAGAATGAACAACACATCACATCTAAATGATGAATGGGCCAAAGAAGAAATCAAGAAAAGAAAGAAAGAAAGAAAGAAAGAAAGAAAGAAAGAAAGAAAGAAAGAGAGAGAGAAAGAAAGGAAGGAAGGAAGGAAGGAAGGAAGGAAGGAAGGAAGGAAGAAAGAAAGAAAGAAAGAGTCAAACTCTTCCCATTTCAGATGATATAATACTGTACATTAGGGAACCAAAAAATTCTACCAAATTTGATAATTGCCAACTATAGAATCAACTTCAACAAATCAATAGGTTTTCTATATGCCAAAAACAAACACAGAGATGGAAAATCATGGACATATTCCCATTTACAATAGCTTCAAAAATAAAGCATCGAGGAATAAACTTAACCAAAGAAATGAAAGACTTCTACTATCAAAACTCTAAGCCTCCGATGAAAGAGATTACAAAGACAATAGAAAACAAAAGTGCACCCCATGCTCATAAATTAGAATTAACAGTGTCAACATTACAGACTAAATATAATCACAATCAAAATCCCCATGTCATTCTTTGCAGAAATAAAAAAGTAATCCTAAATTTTGTATAGAACCACGAAGAACTTTGGATAGCCAAGACAGTACTGAGCGATTAGGACAATGTTGGAGGGATAATAATTCCAGATCTTATGATATATTATGGAGCAATAGTAATATAGACATTGTCACATAAAACAGACATGTAGACAAATGGAACAAAATCAAATACCCAAATCTGAGCACATGTAACTTTGCACACTTAAAATTTTACAAAGACATCAAAACATGCTGGAGAAGAGAAATAATCTATAACAAATAGAGTTGGAAAAACTGGATGTTCCCTTAGAGAATAATAAAAATGCAACTTTGTCTATAAACAAACTTGCAATAAACAAAAAACGAATTCCAAATGGATCATAGATATAAACTTAAAACCCTGAAAATCCTTGAAGAAAATATATGCAATACTCTAAATGATACAGATATAGGAAAGGACTTCCTAAATAGGAATAATTGTGTCTAAGTTTTAAGAGTAGCAATTGACAAATGATATTTCCTAAAACTAAAAACACCTGTCCAGCAGAAAAAGAAAAAGAAAAAAGAAAAAATCAACTGCATAAAGAGAAATCTCACAGAATGAGAGGAATCTTTGCCAATTATAAATCTGCCAGAGATTAAATATCTAGAATATACAAAGAACTCAAAAAACAAAGTGTCAAAGCAAAACCAAACAAAATTGACCTGTTGAAAGAATGGAATTGGAACATGAATAAAGATTTCATTTGAAATGTAAATAAGGCAAATTTCTAATTTAAAAAAGATTTCTCAAAGGAAGAAAAAAAAAACATGAGAAATATAGCAACCAAAAATGTTCACCTTCTCTGGAAATTAGAAAACTGAAAACAAAAAAGAACTGAGATTTCATCTTATCCCAATCAGAATGGCAAAGCTCAACAAAGAACAAGTGCTAGAAGGGATGCAGGGGAAAGGATGCTTCCTTCTCTGTTGATGGGATTGTAAACTAGTGCAGCCACTATGGAAATAGTTAGAGAAGTCTCAAAAAGCTAAAAGTAAATCTACCATATGAGACCAGCCCTGCGCCTCCATGGCGTATGTAAAAGGTACTAAACATCTCACTGCTCACACTGGCCATGTTCACTGCCATTTTAGTCATAATGTCTAGGAAATAAAACAACATAAATGTCCTAAAATTGATGAGCAGATAATGAAAATATGCTGTGTATACTGTGTAGTATTATCCATCAGTCAGTAAACAAAAGCAAAACCATAAACCTTGCTGGTAGATGGATGGAACTAGAAAAGGTCAGATTGAGTAAAGTAACCTAGACCCAGAAAAACAAATGCTATGTGTTCTCTCTTATGGGAAGCTCCTAGACCCAAATATTCAAATGTGAATAGTTAGGAAAATTGGACAGGACAATTGCCCAGATATGGCAAGTTGAGGAACAATAGAAAGTGCAATAGCAGAATACTAGGTATCTGATCAGGGAAAGGGGCAAAGGAGGACTTTAGGTAGAGAGAAAGAGGCAAATTCAGAAGAATGTGGAAAGAAAGTAAAGGGAAATGGAAGGATCTAGATAATCTGATCCATAGGAAATAGAAAAAAGGAAGCTCCTTAGGGAATGGGTAGATTAATACAGAAGAATGTTAAAGGAAAGTCAAATAACAATACGTGTATCTGAAAAAAATACAAGGGACTATACCATTCACTATTTACCTAAATACATATCCCATAATACACATAATTCAGTGTATAAAAATGCATGTATACTTTTATTGAACTGCTCTCAATTGGGCTAATGGTGAGTCCTCCAAGAGACAAAGAACACCTAATGATGACACCAATAACAGACAACACTGTTTTGAGTTGTAAAACAGGACTACCTATAAGTGTTGCAAATCTTACAGCCTATTGTTGTTGCACTTGGATTCCTGCTTCTCAGAAAAGGAAAGTAAATTTCTATTGCTGAAGATGCCATGTGTTTCAGAAACAGGGTACAGAGATCTCTGAGTTGGAATCAACCTGACTGCTGCTTCCCTGAGGACTGGCTTTCAGAAGGTGCCCTGCAAATGGAGGGAGGAAAATAAGAGTCCTAACCAGCTATGAAGCCTATGAGCCACATTAATTACCAGCATGGCATGATAACCCTAATGGTGCAGTAGTGGCACACATACCCTGGTGGTAACCAATGGTTCTTCAGGCCATCTCATCAAGAGTGAGACCATACTTGGTACTGAAAGCCTGGTTAGCTTCTCAGAGCCAGTATAATCCTGGCTATTGGAAGAGTATACCACCATAAATTTACTAAACCAACATAATCTTGAACAACAATCTATCAACATTTGTCCTTATACCCATAACAAGTGTCGTCTTCACCTTCATCAATGAAATGTCTCTTTTTTGGACATAGACCACTATGGAAAACCACAACCAATTAAAATGTAGAATTATGGATCCCAGTCTCAGTGACTACATCTACAGAATACTTCTGCATCTAAGTCTTAGGGAATATTGAGGAAGAAGAGAAAAAAAGGATTGAAAAAGCCAGGGTATCAGGAAGTTTCTGTGAGACTATGACTCCTGTAAAATCTGAAGCTATACCTATAAAGCCTCACTAACATGATCACCCAAACATGAATGCAACAAAAATGTTGCCCCAAAATATGCCACGCTGGAAAGGAAAGCCCATGAGGCCTCACTTCTACACACACACACACACACACACACACACACACACAAAACAAACAAAACCAAAAAATCCATAGGCATACAGGCAACTGAGTAGAACAGAAACCAGGAAAGAAGATGCTTCACAGGCAAAACATACCAATGCTAAATGATCAACCCTAAAAACATAGACTGAAAACCTTGTATTTAGAAATATATACATAATATATATATAAAATACATATTCATGTATGTATATGAATATATGCATGCAGTAAGAATTAATGAAAAATAAGTTATAAATTTGAAGGAGAGTAGGGAGGGTTAAATGGGAGGATTTAGAGGAAGGAAATGGTATGAAGATTTACATTTTCAAAATAAACAAAATATGTCAATAGTAATAAATAAACATTGTTGTTTTTACATTAATTCATAGGAAATGCAATAAAATGATTACAACATTTGATTTGTAATATATTTTGGACAAAGTCTAGATATTTTCCCTTACACATAGCTTTTCTAAATTTAATAATATAAATCCAAAAAGATGTACCTAATTTTATTTTTTTCAATATAACCTATTTTGTTGCCTTTCATTCAGAATATTTCTATATTCATCTTCTTATTGTTATTTTTGCTTTGCCAATTTCAAAATCCTGGAAAAGTTATCTGATTACAGACAAATAAAGTGACCCTTGGAAGATGATAAATTTCTTTTATGCTCATACACATTTTTTACTTAGGTAATGTTGAATTTATTATGTTTTTCTTTTTTATTATTTAAAGTTTTTAGTTTGTAAGAATTTCATATGTAGGTATTATGTTTACATCACTGAGAATTTCATATGTGGATATTGTGTTGACATCAATGAGAATTTCATATGTGGGTATTGTCTTTGTATCACTGAGAATTTCATATGTAAGTATTGTGTTTACAACATTGAGAATTCCATATGTGGATTATATTTATATCGTTGAGAATTTCATATGTGGGTATTACATTTCCATCATTTATACCCATTCTTCTCCTCTTTCCATGCTTCTTCCTTTGAATCTTCACAAATTCATGACCTCTTCTTCTGTAGTTAATATTAATTATGGCACAAATTGTATATAAGATGTATATTATGTAAGTACATATATGTTAGCATGTGTCAAGTTGGTGTTGCTTCTATATATATATATATATGTATATATATATATATACATATATATATATATATATATATATACACATGTGTGTGTGTGTGTGTGTGTGTGTGTGTGTTTAGCATTTATCACTTGGGATTAAATGACCTATCTGGGGAATGTGTTCCTGGGTTTGGGTGAGAACTTTCTCCCAATATAGGCAGTTATTAATTGCCTGTATCTCCTAATCTAGCAATAGGGACTTTTACAATTTCACCTATCTGCATTGCCAACTGGAATTTTCATCGTCTATCTTTATGCAGTCCTTATTTAAGCAACCATATTACTAAGATCTCAGGAGTGACATATCTTTCTGTGGTCTAACAGCAAGTGTTCTGGTCCAGGGGCTCTTACAGTCTTTTCATCCTCCTTCCCTTATAGTCCCCAAGTCTTAGCTACAGGATGTACCTTGTCTATGTACCAACAGGGCCTGTTCTCTTACCTTTGCATTTTGATCAGCTGTGGATTTTCATAATAGATTTTGTTGCAAAAATAAGCTCCTTTGTTGAAGGGTGACAGCCTCGCTTACCTGTGTATACATGAATAATTATTTAGAATTCATTTAGATATTATATAGGCTTAGGAAATTATCACTAATGTATTCATTTCTAGGATCTCTGACCTCTCCATCCATGGGGTAATGGGTTACATTTATAGTAGCAGACTTAAGTTCCCTCATGTTGAGCAGACTTTAAGTATAATCTTGTTGGTAGATAAAAGCGCCACTATTTTGCCATTAATGTTTTGCCGGGCTGGTTATTGTTGTAGTTCATAGGCTTTACAGCTGGGTAATGCTATTAATTGTTTTTCTCCCTTGGCAGCTGGCATACTTCTTTGTGTTAAGAAGAGAGTTTAGTGCTCAGGGAGGAGACTTACAAGTCAGTTCCAACTCAATTCCTCCAAGTACTTTGTCCAAATAAATTCTGTTGTATGTTTCTCAATTTGTCAATAGGGTCTTTCATTTATGTGTTTTGCAACAATGAAGAACAATGACAATGGCTTACATTGTTTGGGGAGTCTCTTCAAGTATGCCACCCCAAACAAAATCTCTATGTGAGTTTTCTTTTGCCTGACATAGAAGTTAGATATTCTATTACTCTTTTGGGAGCATTATCACCTGATAAGGTACACCTCCGATACATACATGCACACATACATGCACCTGTGTGCATGCGCGTGTACATGCACACACAAACACACACACACACACACACACACACACACACACAGAGTCTGTCTCTTTGTATGTATGTATGTATTTATCTATCTACTATTTATCTTTCTACTATCTATCTATTAGATAGAGATAGAGGTGATATATTTTATATATATATATAGTGGTTTATATTATTAAATACAAATAAATATACTACTAAACATACAGTTTGTGTATATATCTGGCATATATATACATATATATATATATTTATGCAATATACACACACATACAGGTACACACATACAGGCACACAATCTCTCTCTCTCTCTCTCTCTCTCTCTCTCTCTCTCTCTCTCACACACACACACACACACACACACACACACACACGTTCTATATATACAACCTGTTCAGTCTTTTTACTGTTACTTCAATACATATAATCTAAGGATGACTGCTTGGTATTGGTGACCAGTTAGGAAGCTCATTCCTAAGAAGACTGTTGCTCCAACTCTCAGAAGTCAATAGTTACCTACAGTTCTTTATATATTAGAGGAACCCAGTAAGTATTATCCCTTGCATGTTAGTATGTCTATTGGTATTGTACTTCTTTGGGTCTTGTTTAGATATCATGGGTGAGGCTTGCCTATCATTTCTAGGAGACAAAATATCATAGCAGATTTTCTGATCTCCAGCTCTTAACAATGTTTCTGCCTCATTTCCATGCTATTCCCTGAGCCTTAAGTATAGGCATTGTTCTTCCTGATGTACATTTTTAAATCCATGGCGTATTAGTTACTTTCCCAGGGCTGTGGTCAAGTTCCTGACTAAAGCAACTTTAAAAAGAAAGATTTGATTTTTGGTTTATAGTTTGTGAAGACAGTCTATAGAGGTCATAGATCTTCTCCTCTTCATAAACAAGCAGTAGGAAACCCAACAATGTTAAACACCAATGTCGTCTCTTCCAAGGGAGAAATATATAACCTGTTTTCCACCCAGAATACTGGGAGCAGAGGTGATTAATGGCCTGGTGTCTTCTGTACTATCTGTATGCCCAGGCCACACCCTAGACCATATATTGAGTCCATTTATTTCAGTCTATCTGTAGCAATATCCTACCCTGAGATCCCAATCATAATAAGCATTATTCACCTTGAGCCTGCTTCCTTAGTTAATCTATAGATCCTACTTTTCACTTGTACTTCACATGAGTTTCATGTCTTAAGCTTCATTGTGCTCAGGAGATTGAGTGATTTATCACCAGGACACTATTTTTAAAATTGTGCTGTGCTTAAACATGCCTAAAACAAACTACCCAGTGCTAGACTCTTGAAATTTGAGCCAACATTGTCTATCAAGATGTGTTGAAGCAAATTTCTGTCTTGCCTCTCCTAAATTGGGACCCTGCTGGCTGTGGTATATATTGAGATTACCCTCAATAGTCCATCATGATGGAAAAGCTATAGTAACAAGAGCATGAGCAGCTAGTCACTTTGTATATTCAATCAAGAAACAGAAAGAAATGCTCTTTTGAATTGCTTTCACCTTTGTAACTAGTTTGAAACCCTAACACAAATATGCTACTACCTACAAACCCTAACTCACAAATATGCTATACCTACATATAAAGTATGTCTTACACTTTAGTTTAGTGTTTGTGAGAGAGAGAGAGAGAGAGAGAGAGAGAGAGAGAGAGAGAGAGAGAGAGAGAGAGAGAGAGACTATGCACACTCCCAACATTTTCCTTGGTGATTGTAAATCTCTCTTAGATGACAATCCATATTAACTATTTCAGAACTATTTTCTGCTGTAGTTGGTTCCTTGTGTCTATCATTTCTCTGTGACTGTTTTTCTATATGTTCCAATTTGATAGTGAATGATTCAGTCTCTTTCCTCATTACTTTTTTTTATCATATGTTCAATCCCACGACTGGGCTTTTCATTTCCTTACGAATCATAAACACCCTTCACAATAGCCACAAACAATATAAAGTATCTTGGCATAACTCTAATCAAACAAGTGAAAGATCTGTATGACAAGAACTTCAAGTCTTTGAAGAAAGAAATCGAAGAAGACCTCAGAAGATGGAAAAATATTTCATGCTCTTGGATTGGCAGGATTAATATAGTAAAAATGGCCATCTTGCCAAAAGCAATCTACAGATTCAATGCAATCCCCATCAAAATCCCAAATCAATTCTTCATAGGTTTAGAAAGAGCAATTCTCAAATTCATCTGGAATAACAAAAAACCCAGGATAGCTAAAACTATTCTCAACAATAAAAGGACTTCTGGGGGAATCAATATCTCCGACCTCAAGCAGTACTACAGAGCAATTGTGTTAAAAACTGCATGATATTGGTACAGCAACAGGCAAGTAGATCAATGGAATAGAATTAAAGACCCGGAAATGAACCCACAGATTTATGGTCACTTGATCTTTGATAAAGGAGCTACAACCATCCAGTGGAAAAAAGATAGCCTTTTCAACAAATGGTGCTGGTTCAACTGGAGGTCAACATGCAGAAGAATGTGAATTGACCCACTCTTATCTCCTTGTACTAAGATTAACTTCAAGTGGATCAAGGACCTCCACATAAAACCAGACACACTGAAACTAATAGAAAAGAAACTGGGGAAGACCCTGGAGGACATGGGCACAGAGGGAAAGTTCCTGAACAGAACACCAATAGCTTATGCTCTAAGATCAAGAACTGACAAATGGGACCTCATAAAATTACAATGTTTGTGTAAAGCAAAGTCACCGTCAGAAGGACAAAATAGCAACCAACTAATTGAGAAAACATCTTCAACAACCCCACATCTGACAGAGGGCTAATATCCAATATATACAAGGAACTCAAGAAGTTAGACTCCAGAGAACCAAATAACTCTATTAAAAATGGGGTACAGAGCTAAACAGAGAATTTTCATCTGAAGAAATTCGGATGGCTGAGAAGCACCTTAAGAGATGTTCAACATTACTAGTCATCAGGGAAATGCAAATCAAAACAACCCTGAGATTTCACCTCACACCAGTCAGAATGGCTAAGATTAAAAACTCAAGAGACAGCAGATGCTGGTGAAGATGTGGAGAAAGAGAACCACTCCTCCACTGTTGGTGGGATTGCAAGAAGGTACAACCACTCTGGAAATCAGTCTGGCGGTTCCTAAGAAAATTGGGCATGACACTTCCAGAAGACCCTGCCATACCACTCCTGGGCATATACCCAGAGAATTCCCCTGCATGCAACAAAGACACATGCTCCACTATGTTCATAGCAGCCTTATTTATAATAGCCAGAAGCTGCAAAGAACCCAGATGTACCTCAAAGGAGGAATAGATACAGAAAATGTGGTATATTTATACAATGGAATACTATTCAGCAATTAAAAATAATGAATTCATGAAATTTGTAGACAAATGTTTGGAACTGGAAAATACCATCCTAAGTGAGATAACCCAATCAAAATGAATATACAGGAAATGCAATCACAGATAAGTGGATATTAATTAGCCCAGTCACTCTGAATACTCAAGTCACAATTAGCAAATCATATGATTCCCAACAAAAATGAAGGAGAGGGCCCTGGTCCTGAAAAGACTTGATCCAGTATGGTAGGGGAGTACTAAAACAAAGAAATGGGGGGAGAAGGGTGACTGGGGATTAGGCAGAGGGAAGAGGACTTATGGGACATATGGTGAGGGGGGCACTGGGAAAGGGAAAAACATTTGGGATGTAAAAAAAAGAATATAGAAAATAAAAAATTAAAATAAATAAAACCAAATCATCAGCATGCTTTTCATTGCGTTCTTTGATACCTGACCTTCCCACTTCTGGTCTTTAACTATTTATTGCCTGTCTATCTCTAGCAGAAGTGGCATTTCCATCTAAAACAAGATAAACATTAAGAGAATGCATATAAGACAGCAACATTTTTACAAATTAGTCAATCCTTATGATGCAACAGAGAAAATAAGAGTAAAATATTATTGACTATGTTTGTCATAAGAAAAAGTAAAGAGGGCTGATTTTTGCCTTGAAAAAAGAAGTCATGTACATTTTGCATTCTGTTCCTTGACCATTTTCTTCCTGTATGTACGCATCACTATTGCTAAGCAGTCATTTTTGAAAATTCCAGAATAAAGGAAATTGTAAAAGTGTTGAGTGACCAAACAATGCCTTCCTGAAAGCTTTACTAAGATGGTTCTTTTGATGTGTCTGTTTGCCTAGGCTAGTTATTCAGACCAATTCTAAGTAATTCTGTAAGTATAATTAAAACCCCCTAATCAATTTACTTTAAGTAAGCGAGATTATCCTGAATGTTCAGCATGGCCTTGATTCAATCAGTTAAAACATCTTCAAAGCAAGGATTCAGATTTCCCAAGAAGAAAAATTTGCCTGAGGACAATCTATGGCTGTGAGTTACAGTCTGCACGGGATATTCCCTTTTTCTTTGCTTATTGGCTTTCACTACAGAATGAAGACCCTGCATCTAGGCAGTTAATCACTAAGCAAATTTCCTTTTGAAATATCTATGATGGTATCAGTCCATCTCCTTTCTTCATATGTATGTATAAATGCATATATATATATATATATATATATATATGATATAATATGATATGATATATGATATGGTCATATGTTAAATATTATGTGTTGTGATACTTTGAGATGGTCCCCATAGATTCATGTGTTTGAATGCTTGTTTATTAGGGATTAGCACTACTTTGAAGGGTTTAGTATGGCCTTGTAAAGAGTAAGTCTAGGCTTGTTGGAGGAAGTATGTCCTCTGGGCTCTGGGGTTTTAAGTGCTCAACAGAGGCCCAGTGTCATTCTCTTCTGACAAGGTAAATCCAGATGTACAACTCTGAAATCCTCTCCAGTACCACATCTGTCTACCTGCTGCCATTCTGGTAATGGACTAAACCTCTGAACTGTAAGACATCCCCAGTTAAATGTTTTCCTTTATAAGAGTTTCCATAGCCATGGTTTCTCTTTGCAGCAATAGAACAATGACTAAGACAGTTTGCATATATTATCTATGTGCATCAGACATAAGTAAGTAAATCAGCTCTCAATTTGTTGACAAGTAATTAATTCTGATAATTTAAAAATGATTGATCCTTCCTGAGGAAAGATCTTAGGATCAGGTATTTATGTTATTTAATATGTTTGTGGGAGAGTGTGGATAGTTTTCTTATATATGAGTAGTGATAAAAATAACTAAAGAGAACAAATTAATAAGTAATGAAAAGATTGTATTGGACCTGAATCTCAAAAGAGAAATTTGAGGGCTATACACATTCTCAATGAATCTTTACATACATGAATAATAAGTAAATTTTGTTAGAGGCCTGTGTTCTATATTATGTCAAGCACAAAGTCATTTAATATAGATCATAACTGCTATACTGTATAGCTAATGCATCACAAAATAGCTTTCATTTGATGATAAAGTAAATATTCATTTGTTTTCATATAAACAGTATGAAATAGATGTTTAGGTGATTGATTTCCCCATTGTTCCATTTGTGAAACTAAATTTGACCCACTGATGATAATGCATTTAGTTTTATTAACCTAAAATTTCATTCATGGGGCACAGAGGAATGAGCTCCAAAATTATCTGTTAATTGTTGAAATATGACTTTCTATAAGTTCATTAATTTTCCAAGGTTATTTAGAAAATTCCTGGGGGTTCCTTGAAGTCCCAACTACAGCAAGATATTATGAACAGAGACTAAATAGTTTATATCTATTCATATAGCTAGGAGGTTTGAAATCCAACTCAGTTCTTTGTTACTGGAATACATCATGTTAACATTTTTCTGGTCATTGTATCATTACAAGAATGCAGATATATTTTTCTATATTATAGTATTAAATAGATTAAGTGCACAAGAAGCATAGCTTTACATGAAGTTAGAATATTTCCTTTGTGGCATTTTATAGGATGTCTGAAAGCCTTTCTTTGCAAATAAAATATTATTTTAACTTAGAAATTATATTCATCATTGAATATCCTTATTATCTGGGGAAAGTTATTAATGTTTGTTTTGTTTATGACTATTTGTATTCTCATGTGCTTCTAATGGGTGAATTCTATATGTGCTACATTTTAGTTTCAAATAGACATGACAGATTTTATTTGTTTGTTTGTTTACTAATCTTTTTTCACTATTTCTTTTTTTTTTTTTTTTTTTTTTTTTTTTTTTGGTTTTTCGAGACAGGGTTTCTCTGTGTAGTCCTGGCTGTCCTGGAACTCACTCTGTAGACCAGGCTGGCCTCGAACTCAGAAATCCGCCTGCCTCTGCCTCCCAAGGGCTGGGATTAAAGGCGTGCGCCACCACTGCCCGGCCACTATTTCTTTTTTTTTTTTTTTTTTTTTTTTTTTTTTTGTTTACTAATCTTTTTTCAAGAGAAAGAGTGAAAGGAAGAGGGAGAAAAGAAATCACATCATTAGGGAGTAATAATACTGTTGTCTTTTGAGAAGTATTTTAAAGGAAAAAATGATGATATGATGATAGAAAATAAATTTACAACCTCTGTAAACCAAAGAAAACTTTTGTTATTGGAATCTTGGTAAGTTACTTTTGTTGAAGTTCTATATAGGATAAATAGATCTCTCTCTCTCTCTCTCTCTCTCTCTCTCTCTCTCTCTCTGTCTCTCTCTCTCACTGTGTGTGTGTGTGTGTGTGTGTGTGTGTGTGTGTGTATCATTTAGTTTTAAAGTGAATGTTATAGATATTGACATCTGCAGAGTAAAAAAATCTCCAAACCTTATTGGATAAACATTTATCCAAGGCAAATGTGTGTATCTATTAGAATAACTAAGTGTCAATTTTTACCTTGTTAGTTTGACTGCATTTGCTATCACTTAGAAGACATATCACTGAGCATTTATAATGGTTTAACTAAAGAGAAAAGACCCACCCTAAATGTGAGCAACACTATCCTAAATGCCAGTACTGAATAAAAGGAGGAGGAAAGAAAGAACAAGTAATCCAAGTACCAACATTATTTCCTTTCTACTTCCTGACTGCAGGGGCATATGACCAGCCATCTCTCACTTTTGAAGCCACTCCTGTCCCACATTTACTGACTATACTGCTCAAACTCTGAAAAGCAAACTTTTTTCTTAGATTTCTCTTCTCAGGGATTTTATCCTCACAATGAGAAAAATAACCAATGTAACAAATATACATACAGTCACCTTCAAAACAACAGTAAAAAAAGCAGACTCTCTGCTACTGAGCATTTCTATTGGGTAATAGTAGAAAACTATCACTAACAGTCATATCTTTAAAAACCATCCTTGGGATAAAGTGTAAACTTGTAGCTTTCAAAACCTACTTTAATAAAGGTTCTTAAACACTTCAATGTCCCTTATAGCCCACTGACCAATGGTAGGGGAAGAAGTTGGATAATAGGACAAGAGGGGTGTGGGCCTGTTTAGAAGTAGTTCTTAAGGGCAATTCCAATCTTCATTGGCAGGCAATCCAGTTCACTAGCAAAACATCAAACAAGAATCAGTACCAGCAGCTCTATCCAGAAGAATCGGCAGCAGCAGTTCTATCCAGAAGAACCTGCAAGGCTCTGCCAATCCACAGGCCTCAGCTGTAGCAGCAAGAAGCAGCCAGAACAGCACCAGAAGTTCTTCAGTACAATTCCCTCATGAAATCACAACTAGAAAAGGTCAGCAAAAAAATCAAGAGGAGCCAATACTAGGGTGTAGTCAGTGAAGACCAGTATCAGCAAAGCCCAATAAAGACCAGCAAGGTGAACAAATATCAGAGCAAAGTCCACTGTCTCTTGGGTTATACTTATACTCTTTGCAGTAGTCCTCCATTTTTCTTGGTACCCCTTTAAATTTAGAGGTTTATATGGTCTTTCCTGAGTTTCCATTTTTAAAGATTTATTTATTATATGTAAGTACACCACTGTTCCTGTCTTCAGATGTACCAGAAGAAGGCATCAGATCTCATTGTGGATGGTTGTGATCCCCTATGTGGTTGCTGGGATTTGAACTCAGGACCTCCAGAAGAGCAGTCAGTGAGTGCTCTTAACCACTGAGCCATATCTCCAGCCTCACTTATACTCTTTCCAAGCATCCTGTGTCCTCTCAAGGTCCATTCCAGCAAAAAACATCACATGCCTTTTCACCAGGCAACTTCCAAAAAAAATTAGTCTGCTCTCAGCAAAACATCTTCTCATAAGACAGTTTCCAGAAAAACAGCACATAACACAACTGGATCTCCAATAAAATCAGCTATTTCCACTTTAGCAAAGCAAAACCATAAGGGCAAGGAAGCAAAGTGCAGAAGGAAGGACTCATAAGAAAGGGTAAAGGATAGTTTACTTAAGCTCTTCTTAAATTGCTATCCTTATTAGCTAATTCAAACAATTTATAAACAATAGTGGGAAAAATGTTCAGTCCTGTAGTGAACCCAGAATCCTGTGTCTTTATTTACCATTTCCCTGTATTTCAGTTTCCTGAGTTGCATATGCTGTGTTGTCTATACACTTCATCATTCTTCATATTTCATCTAAAAGTATGTCACATTCCCAGTGCCCTAGTTAGTGCTCTATTGTTGGGAAGAGACACCATGAACTAGGAGACTCTTAAAACAGAGAGCATTTAACTAGTCTATTATTGTGATGGTGGCATGTAGACAGACAGGGTGATGTAGAAGTATCTGAGAGCTTTACATTCTGATCCTCAAGGCAGCAGGCAGGAAGAGAAATATGCTGGGCTTGGCATGGGCACTTGAATCCTCAAAGCATAACCCCAGTGACATACTTCTTCCAACAAGGCCACAATTTCTAATTCTACTAATCCTTCTCAAACAGTCCATCAATTGGAAACTAAGCATGTAAATATAGGAACCAATGGGAGCCATTCTATTCAAATCACTATATTCCATTCCCTGCCAGTCAAAAGCTTATACCCATACCATAATGCAAAATATATTCAGTGTAGTGCAACTTCGAAAGTCCCTATAGTCTTACAGAATCTTAAAATCTTTAAAATTCCAAAGATTCTTCTGAGACTCAAGACAATCTCTTAACTATAAGGCTCTGTAAAATCAAAAGCAAATCACATATTCTCAACTCACAACTGCAAAATTATGCAACCGTATAGTCATACATTACCATTCCAAAATTGAGAAATGGGAACATAGTATAGAAATACTGGACCAAAGCAAAACTAAATCCCAACAGGACAAGCCAAAATCTGTGTCTCTAAGTCTAATGTCAAATCAGTGTTTAGATCTCCAGCTCTTCAGTTTTGTTGACTGCAACAAAATTCTCTCTCTTGGGCTAGTTTCCCATCCTCTTAGTAGCTCTAGGTATACCATGGCTGTGGTATCACCAACATCTTGGTGTCTCTAAACAATGCTTCACCTTTCACACAGTGCCCTCTTTGGGTCTGCATACAGGAAGCATGTATGGCCTAAGCAGCTTTCCTCAACCCCTTTCCTGTACCCTTGACTTGAAAGTTAGAACCAAGTAGTGAAAGCTACCACCCTCTACTGTCTTCTGTACTAGAACCTGTGCCCCCTTCATATTAGATTTGTGTAAGTTTTCAGTTGTTGAGGTTAAGTGTTTCTTTAATTCCTTTTTACAAATTGAAAACCTAGCTCGGTGGGTCTTGCCCTGAGGATACTACTCATTTTATTCCATTTACTATCAGTTTTTTCTTTAAACATTTTATCTCCTTGAGCACTGGACACAGTCAATACTAGACTGTTTTGAAATATCCTCCACCAAAGTCATTAATTCAAAACACTGAAATTTCACTTCAGGTAGATTTTATAGGGCAAGTACAAAAAGTGACCAGATTTTTTGCCAAAATATCCTAAGAATGGTTTTAAGGCAAGTTATTAAAAAATTTCCCCTCTGAATATACTTTCTCGGAGCCCAAAGGGTTTCCACTATCTTCAGCACTACTGTCTTTCAAGCTTTTACTAGTATGTCCCATTAAGCTCTCCTTAAAGTCTTTGACATCTTCCCTAGTCCCAGTCCCAAATATTTTCTATGTTCCTCCAAAAAACAGCATAATCACACTTATCACTTTCTAGTTAAAAAAATCAATATTACTCAGGGTTCTCTAGAGGAACAGAACATATATATATATATATATATATATATATATATATATAAAATCAAAATTATATATACATATATGCACATACACACACACACACACACACACACACACACACATATATATATATATATATATATATGCACATATGGTGTGTGTGTGTGTGTGTGTGTGTGCACAAAAGAATGTTTAAGAATCTAGTTCAGTTCATAGACCTTAATGTCTCAGCAGGATTTCTATATATTCAGAATCTAGAAGAAATAGTCTCTAATCCTAAGGAAAAAAGTAGACTTGCCAGTGAGAGTGAGGGTAAAGACAGAAAACTTCCTTTATCCACGTCACTTATATAGACTGCCGGCAAAAGTTGTGGCCTAGGTTAAAAATGGAATCTTCCCACCCCAAAAGACATGGATTAAAAGTGGTTCTTCCTACTTCAAATGATTTAATTAAGAGAAAAAGCCTTCACAATATATACCCAGACACTTAAGTTTTAAATGGAGTTGACAACCAATAATAGCCATCATAGCCACCTAATAGTAACAATAAGGAGCAATACTACATCAGAAAAAATGAAATCATACAGAAGTGCTGAGTAGAACTAATGATTATCACTGCAGTTTATATCTATCAGCTTTTGTGAAACAAAGACCTTATAATAATTGGCTTATAAATAGGAATGGTTCATTTAGAGCCACCATTTTGTAAGTATATATCTATCCTTTACTATTTCTACTACTCTTGGCCTGGAACAACATTAATTTATCATAGCTGTAGCACATACTGTTAGGGAGCCTTTGTATCATGTCCTAAAGGAAAGAGAAAGAGACCAGAATCCTATTAGAACATGCTCTCTGTGTCCAAAATATGTATAGTGGAGTCCAGCTTTTAAAATTTCTTCATATTTTGTTAGAGATGTAGGTTGGGGACAGTAGGCTATGAGTATATGGAGAACTTTATCTAAACTTCCATACACTTAAGTTAACCAGTTCTAATTTTCAGAGTCAGCATAAGAAAGAGATAATTTACTATCAATGATTTCTTTAAAAATTAAGCAATTGTTTGAAATTTACTTTAAATTTATTATATTTAGCATTATAACTTAAAATAGCTAAATATGTTAGTGCTAGCCTTTAATGCTCATCACTTTCATTTTCTACACCCAAATCATATTCAAGTGTGGTCAAATAAATAGTTACTGAATCATTGGTGCATTTATTTTATGCTCTCGAGGTGTTCTAGTAAATTGAGGGTCTTATGTTTTATTTCTGAAACGAACTCTGCCTTTATGCTCTGTCAGAATTCAAAATATATCTTCACTTAGTCTCCAATGGTATGAAAGCAGAGTATGTGAGCCTGAAAAAGTGTTGGAAAGAAGATTAATTAGGAGTGTGCAATTGCTCACTACAAAGGGACTGCCGGGTCTCTGTCCATCCAGAGACGCAGCGTTGCTCCACGGTTTAAAATAACAGGCTTGAAGATTTCAGTATTTGATTTGGTTTTTCAAAAGTAGCAACCTTATTTGGACTTTTAAAATATCTTAAAATTCACCTTCCTGTTGAGTTACTTTTGTTTTATATTGATCACATGGATCATGAATACAGGAGTAATAGTCACAGCTGCCCTGAGGCCTGTCAAATGTCACAGAAGCATGTAGTAGTGCAGTGCTCAAAGATGCTGACTCTTTCTTGAATCAGTGGCTAAAATATTTTAAAATTTGTTAAAGAGTATTAGCTAAATAGAAAGAATGGCATACAAATAAAAATTGAGGCTTGGAAATCTGTGATAATTGCAGTGGGATAGTGCAATATTTAAATCGGAGCACTATTTACCTAATACTAATTAAAATGAAATATCAGAGTATTCCTGCATAGACATGTTTATTTTTTCTGAAATTCTCTAAAATATTCAGTTAAGTCATGGAAATATCGATTGCATTTTAAAGACTACATATGGATCTTATCATATTCTATTGGATTTAGTTTGTATCCATATACTTCTCTTTCTATAATTATATATGTTTTTGCTGCTCTAAGGTTTGTTGTTGTTTTGTGAAGTTGTTTTTATTTTTGTTTGTTTGTTTTGGGTTTTGGATTGCAGTTTTTGTTTTGTTTGTTTGTGCGTTTTTCTTGTTTGTTTGTTTGCTTTTGGCTTGTTGTCGTTGTTTCGAGTCAGGAAATCCCTGTGTATCCTTGGTTGTCCTGTATATCAAGCTGGCCTTAAACTCCCTGTGATCCCCCTGCCTTTACCTCCCAAGTGCTGAGATTAAAGTCATGCACCACCAACACCCAGATACAATTCTAATGTTTACAAAATAAAAAATAAAATAAACTACTCAGTATAAGCATAAATTGAAATACTCATACATAAGTATTTAGATGTTTCTGATAAGCCAGAGTCAGGTTACCGATAAATTATAAGGCAAAAACCAAAGAACTCTGTTCTCCAAGGGTTTCCACAGGTAGAGGGCATTCACAAGTGACTACAGGACTATTTTACAAAATTAATTAAAAATTGTTCTTCTAATATCTTTGAAGTCTTGCTCTTTAGTTCCCTGGTGCATGAGTGAGCTTTATTTTGAGTGGTGTATAGAAAGCTTTCTTCTATAATGTCAGGAATTACTTGTACCAAGAGTTTCATTTACCATATGCTGGCAAAGCAACACTGGTAGTAATCTTGTATAAGGCCAATATTTTGAAGGCAAGGTTGTCAATGCCAAAGTTGGCCTGAACTTAATAGTCAAACTATCTTATTAAACAAATGGAAAAAAAAAACAAATAACAATAGAAAAATAACCAAAAAGCCATGTGTCTTTGTATGTGTATAATATATCTCAAAAGAACTTATTTACTGATTAACTGAATAATGTACATTATGAAATAATTAATTATTTAACAGGTTTATTCTTATTTTTATTGACAGGACATATCATCTTGCATTTCCAAACAGATCTGCTTCTAATTTTTTTTCCATTTTTTATTTTTTATTTACTATATTCTATGTTTACATTCCAAAGGCTTTCCCCTTTCCCAATTACCCCCCACCATATGTCCCATAATTCCTCTCCCCCCCCCCGCTATTCCCCACTCATCCCCCCCCACGATTTCTTTGTTCTGGGTCTACAATACTGGATCCAATCTAATTTTAAACCATTGGTAACTAGGAACAATGGAGAATATATACATCAGATACATCATCACCATGGTTAACAGGCTTGCATCAAACTCTTTTAGGGTAAAACTAGGTTTAATTAAGCAATGGGTATGCTTTGTTTTTCATAGCCTAGATATTTTTCCTAATGTTCCGAACTTTTCATTTTAGACTTGCAAGAATAAATTTTCCATACTAATCATCAGATAAATGCTTGATTGGAATAATCCAAGGAAAAGGTTCTTGATATTGTCAGCATCGTGCCTGCTCTTACTTAGTGAGCATCCCTTGTGGATGGGGCTGACTGATATATTCAAGTTTGCTATTTTCCTAGCAGTCTTGAAGCACTGAGATAATTTTAAAGAAAATTTTAAAATTGCAAATACTTTCACAGTTATAAAACAAATTGCTTAGGAATACAAAAGGCATGTGCATTCACATTGAAATCCAAAGGAAGTTCATAAAATGGACACATCTGAAATACTAACAAAATATTTTTATATTGTTCAGCCTAACATTGCTTCCATGTGATGAAAGAGTCCTTAAGGCTAAAAATATGTGCTAGAATAGTAAATACTCAAAGATTACTACGACCCGACTCAGTCCAGGGAGGAAACTATTTAATCATTTTGTAATCCAATAATTTTCCAAATGCAATAATTTCATAGAAACCTGTCTGATAGGTATCTTAGACTCAAAGGCATCCTGTCTAAATTTTACATCAGAAATAGAAAAACCTGACATGACTATGCTCGATTAAATAAGCAAAAGTTCTGATAGAGGACTAGAATATAATGTGTGTGTGTGTGTGTGTGTGTGTGTGTGTGTGTGTATGTGTGTGTGTGTGTGTGTGTGTGTGTGTGTGTGTGTATAAAACATTGTCAGGGACATAAATTTTTTTTCTAATCAGATGTTTGTTTCTTTGATATGTGAGACATGTATCTATCTTCACAGGCATGCAATGCATGTGGAAACCAAAGGATAATCTGGGTGCTACCCTCAGGAGATGTTCACCTTGTCTCGAGAGAGAGCATCTCTCACTGGATTAGGGATTCACAAGTAGGTGAGGCTGGTTAGCAAGTGAGTCCCAAAATTCCCACCATCTCTACATCCCCAGTGTGGGCATTGTAAGTATCCATCCCCACACACTGCCAGTAGACTCCACTTATTGACCTGGGTTCTAAAGGACCAAACTCAGGTCTTCGTGCTTGTGGGACTAGCATTTCACTGAGTGAGCCATCTCCTCAGCCCTCCTTTGTTTCTGAAGAGAACTAATAAGATCCAATTACATGAAACCAACCAAATACAAATAATGTCAGTATTTTGCTGTATTATCCTTTTCAGCATTTGACAATGAATCTCTTTGTTCCGATGTATTTGTCACTTGTGGGCATTCACACAAATGAACAACTCTAACACAAGCTCATACAATTTCTTTCTAAGGCTGTGCCTTTCTTATTGAAGCTCTGTATTTAAATCCATCCTCATTCCTTTCTTTCCTGTGTTACAAGCCTTTTGTCAATCCATCCAATTTAATAAAATAAAAACTTAACCTATTTCTCTCTCAATCAACATTCTTCAAGAGCCCCTCATCTATGCTGTAAAACCCTTTTGCATCAGGTTATTATCTTCCCACTAAGACAAACTGTGGTCTATGTGCTTCCTGATTCTTTAAAGTAAACATCTAGTTTAAACTGTTATTGGATTTGTGTTAACATGAGTTCTTAGGGCGCCTTCCCCACACTCAACACACACAGTTTTCTCTGTCTTGTACTATGATTTGGGAAGGTTTGTGTACCCTGAGCTTCATGAGGCTTCATGCCATAGAAGAGTGGCTTCCAATATACTGGTGCTAAGGGGGTAGCTATCTTTAAGAGAAGGATAATTCAATAATGGCACCCTCACTAACTTCTCTGGACTACAAAGAGAAGCCCCATGACATAGACAGAATGAGATTGAATATTACATAGCTATATTGTATAGCTATCCTTGAATATTACACAGCTATATTGCATGGCTATCATCTCTATAGAAGCGTGTCTGGTACTACCTGAATGCCACTGGCCAGTGATATCAGTGTCTACCAGCTGTGTGTTGCATGCACTAGTTTTCATATTCACATACCTGTAGGCTATGTTCTAAGCTGAGTTCAAGGAAATAAAAACACAAGTTCTAAGCTGGTTATTACATAGACTTTTTAGATGCACAGGACTGATAAAGCAGTGAGAGGATGATAATGGTGTGTTTATTTTCCCATCAGACTGTTCATAGCTAATTATTAGACGCCACATTGGTTACTACCTTTCTAAACGCACTTTAACATTTCTCAGTCTGTAGATACACCCCAATGTCCTCCCACACTTACATCTCAGGGAACATTAAAGCAGGGGGAACAAAAAGATTGTGAGTAGCAGTAGCCAGAAAATCAGACTTTGCTATGAGATTGTGTCTCTTAGTAATGTCATAACGTGCATCCGTGAAGTCTCATCAGCATGACTTCCCAAGCATGGGCAGGACAAGGATGACACAATAGACATAAAAAAAAGGAAAACCAAGTGAAGGTGGAGCACCTGTGAGGACTCATCCCTACACTAAGAAATACAGGTAAATAAAGGGTGCTGAGACAGAGGGACAGTAATCTTCTCCAGAAAGGGGCACATGGATTGGTAGTCAAATTCCAAAGGCCAGATCTAAAAGCATACATAATGTATAACATTATACAGAATAGATAGTATATATTTAGTATATGTGTGTATAATATGTGTGTATACATATATGTGTACATACATAAATGTATTTAATAACAATTAATGGAAAAGCAGGCTATGTATTTGAAGGAGGAAACAGGTTGTATGTGGGAAAATTTTGAGGAAGGAAAGAGAAGGGATAAATGATGTAATTATATTATAATCCCAGCAAATAGAGGACAAAATGAGAAACTTTATTTGGAAGTTGGTGGAAGGAGGGTTACTGTTACTCCAGACAAGGTTTAGAAGGGAATGGAGACTTGCTCTGAGACATGTTATATTGTAACAATGACTGAGGAATGCTGGCAGCTTTGGGTGGTGATTATGCAAACATCTGAATGACCTGTAAGACAGAATCCCACAGTGGAGACATCGTGGTGCATGAGAGGTGGAGAAAGATAGCTGCCTGGCTGGATTTGTGTGTTTCCTTAATAAATAATAAATACAACCATATCCTCTCCAATAATGTAACATAGGTCTTTCAGAGCTGACAAAGGTAGATTTTGAAACCCTTAAAACTGAATGTTTAAATATAAAAATAAAGTCAAGCTTCATAGAGGATAAAAGTCCTACCTGCCGTCTTCTAAAGCCCATTAAATATGATTACAATTTTCTGAGGAACCACCAGACTGATTTCCAGAGTGGTTGTACCAGCTTGCAGTCCCACCAGCAGTGGAGGAGTATTCCTCTTTCTCCATATTCTCGCCAACACCTGATGTCTTCTGAGTTTTTAATCTTAGTCATTCTGGCTGATGTGAGGTAAAATCTCAGGGTTGTTTTGATTTGTATTTCTCTAATGACTAATGATGTTGAACATTTTTTAAGGTGTTTCTCAGCCATCTGAATTTTTTCAGGTGAAAAGTCTTTGTTTAGCACTGTGCCCATTTTTTGATAGGGTTATTTGTTTTTCTGAGGTCTAACTTCTTGAGTTCTTTGTATACATTGGATATTAGCCCTCTGTCACATGTAGGGTTGGCGAAGATCTTTTCACAATTTGTTGGTTGCCGATTTGTCCTTTTGACAGTGTCTTTTGCCTTGCCGAAACTTTGTAATTTTATAAGGTCCCATTTGTCTATTCTTGATCTTAGAGCATAAGCTATTGATGTTTTGTTCAGGAACTTTCCCCCTGAGTCAATGTCCTCAAGGGTCTTCCCCAGTTTCTTTTCTATTAATTTCAGTGTGTCTGGTTTAATATGGAGGTCCTTGATCCACTTGGAGTTGAGCTTAGTACAAGGAGATAAGAGAGATCGATTCTCATTCTTCTGCATGTTGACCTCCTCGGCATATACCCAGAAGATTCCTCAGCATGCAGTAAGGATACATGCTCCATTATGTTCATAGCAGCCCTATTTATAATAGCCAGAAGCTGGAAAGAACCCAGATGTCCCTCAACGGAAGAATGGATACAAAAAAACTGTGGTATATATACACAATGGAGTACTACTTAGCCATTAGAAACAATCAATTCATGAAATTCTTAGAGAAATGGATGGAGCTGGAGAACATCACACTAAGTGAGGTAACACAGTCTCAAAAGAAAACCCATTGTATGCACTCACTGATAAGTGGATATTAGACTAGAATCCTGGGACACCAAAGACACAATCCACATACCAAATGATGTCTAACAAGAAGGAAGGAGTGGATCCTGGTTCTGGAAAGGCTCAAAGCATCAGTGTAAGGGAATACCAGAACAGGGAAGTGGAAAAGGGTGGATGGGGGAACATGGGGAGGGAAAAGGAGATGGGGGACCTTTGGGAGGCAGGGAACCAGAAAAAGGGAAATGAAATGTAAATAGAGAATATATCCAATAAAAAAGAAATTTTAAAAAATATGATTGCAAATTGTTTACTAGATGACATCATATTTTATGATTTTTTTAATTATGCATGTGCATGTATGTATGTATTATATCTGTAGAGGTTATGTTACATGTGTAAAGATACTACTGTCTAAGACAAATGGAAGGAAGGTTGTCAGATCACCTGGATCGTCGTGTTACTGATGGTTGTGAGCTATGTAATATGGGTGCTGGGACCTGAAGTCAAGCCCTCTGAAAGAACAGTACTCTTTTAACTGCTCAGCCATCTCTCCAGATGAACAATCTATTTTTAATCTACTAAAAATACAATTTTTTTAGATTTCAGAGATAGCTTAGAGATAGCTTAGGCTTTGAAAACATGAACACTGGGCTCTGATTGCCAGAGCCCACAGAACAAATGTAGTGTGCATAGTGGCTTGTCTAAAATCACAGCTTTAAAAGGTAGTAGTAGTGGATTGCAGGGCAAGCAGGCTAGTGAGATGACCCATACTGGGGAACTCTGGATTTAACTGAGAGTTCTTATCTTAATAAATAAGGTTGAAGAGTAACCAAGGGTGGTTATGGCTGGCAATCTTGGGCTTCCACATGCATGTAACCATGGGAACCTACACTCACATGCACCCCCACACAAATAAACATACATATATGCATACAGACAAACACATAAAAAGGAAAAGAATGTATTATCCTCACTAAGAGCCTTTCAACGGTACATCTCAAACACAGCTTGTCTTAGAAACAGCATCTTCCCCAGGTGTTTCTGCTTCCTCACCTCCTCACCTTGCTTCCCTCTCTCATCCCTTGTCCTCTCCTCTCCTCTCCTTTGTCCTCTGTCTCTGTCTCTGTCTCTGTCTCTGTCTCTCTCTGTCTCTCTCTCTCTCTCTCTCTCTCTGTCTCTCTCTCTCTCTCTCTCTCTCTCTCTCTCTCTCTCTCTCTGTGTGTGTGTGTGTGTGTGTGTGTGTGTGTGTGTACCTCTCTGTCTGTCTTTCTCTCCTCTTTTTCCTCTCCACTCTCTCTTTCTAAATTCCCTTCACCACTGTCCTCCATCATTCCAAATGTAGTACTAACATGGGTTGCTCTAGAAGAACATGATTCTTTTGCCCTTTCTGTTTCTCTCTACATTTAGACCATTCCATCTGTGTGATTGCCAGGACATCTGGGATAATATGCATTCTATGCCCTTTTCTTCTTACTGAGACATGCTTGAACAAGACCATCACTGTCTAGTCCAAAAATAAAACAAAATTAAATTAAATTAAATTAAAAGGAAACAGAGGCAGTGGGTATTCTGTGATTGTGGGCATTGGTCCACCAAAGTCACTGCTGTCTTCTATCATGGCTGTCCTCTATGAAATAGTGGTGCCTTAGTCTTTTTCTCCTATGCCCAAGTTGTGCTCATTGCAGACTCCAGCATTGTTTATGAGGGGAGCCATGACCTTCAGTGGTCTTCCATCCTTCTCCCTGGAGCAGGTGGTCTTACTGATGTCAGTTCACTGCTGTGAGAGCATGTTACCAGACTTACTGATTTTGATTCCGTTATTTTCTTCAAGCTTGTTCCCCCTTACACTGAGGGAATCTGATATAACAAAAGCAGAAGAAATGTCCTGTACTTAAGATACCCTAATACAAAATGTAAACCATCAAATTAGTCAGGCATCTGAGGAGGCTGACTGTACTCCTCCCTAACAGTAAATAAGGGTATGGAAGAATATTTAAGAAGCAAAGTCTTGTTGGCATTCACAATAGTGTCTAGGTTTGGTAACTGAATATGGGATGGATCCCCAGGTGGGGCAGTCTCTGGATGGTTTTTCCTTCAGTCTCTGCTCCACACTTTGTCTCTGTATCTCCTCCCATGGGTATTTGGTACCCCTTTTTAAGAAGGACCAAAGTATCCACACTTTGGTCTTCCTTCTTCAGATTCATGTGGTTTATGAATTATATCTTGGGTATTCTGAGTTTCTGGGCTAAAATCCCCTTATCAGCGAGTGCATACCATGTGTGTTACCTCACTCAGGGTGATATTTTCTAGTTCCATCCATTTGCCTAAGAATTTCATGAATTCATTTGTTAATAGCTGAATAGTACTCCATAGTGTAAATATACCCCATTTTCTGTATCCATTCCTCTGTTGAAGAATATCTGGACGCTAACCAAACATGTGAAAGATTTATACGACAAAAACTTCAGGTCTCTGAAGAGGGAAATTGAAGAAGACATCAGAAAATGGGAAAATCTTCCATGCTCGTGGGTTGGCAGGACTAATATAGTCAAAATGGCAATCTTGCCCAAAGCAATATACAGATTCAATGCAATTCCCATCAAAATCCCAACTCAGTTCTTCATAGAGCTAGAAAGAGCAATTCTCAAATTCATCTGGAATAACAAAAAACCCAGGATAGCTAAAACTATCATCAACAGCAAAAGAACTTCTGGGGGAATCAATATCCCGGACCTGAAGCAATATTACAGAGCAGTGGTATTAAAAACTGCATGGTATTGGTTCAGTGACAGGGAAGTGGATCAATGGAATAGGATCGAAGACCCAGAATTGAACCCACACATCTATGGCCAATTGATCTTCGACAAAGGAGCTGAAAACATCCAGTGGAAAAAAGATAGCCTTTTCAACAGATGGTGCTGGCTCAACTGGAGGTCAACATGCAGAAGAATGAGAATTGATCCTCTCTAATCTCCTTGCACTAAGCTCAACTCCAAGTGGATCAAAGACCTCCACATAAAACCAGACACACTAAAACTAATAGAAAAGAAACTGGGGAAGACCCTTGAAGACATTGGCTCAGGGGAAAAATTCCTGAACAGAACACCAATTGCTTATGCTCTAAGAGCAAGAATAGACAAATGGGACCTCATAAAACTACAAAGTTTCTGTAAGGCAAAAGACACTGTCAAAAGGATAAATCGGCAACCAACAAATTGGGAAAAAATCTTCACCAACCCCACATCCGACAGAGGGCTAATCTCCAATGTATACAAAGAACTCAAGAGGTTAGACCCCAGAAAACCAAATAACCCTATCCAAAAATGGGGTACAGAGCTAAACAGAGTCTTTTCACCTGAAGAAATTCGGATGGCTGATAAACACCTTAAAAAATGTTCAACATCACTAGTCATTAGGGAAATGCAAATTAAAACAACCCTGAGATTTCACCTCACACCAGTCAGAATGGCTAAGATTAAAAACTCAGAAGACATCAGGTGTTGGCGAGGATGTGGAGAAAGAGGAACACTCCTCCTCTGCTGGTGGGAATGCAAGCTGGTACAACCACTCTGGAAATCAGTATGGCGGTTCCTCAGAAAACTGGGCGTGATACTTCCGGAGGACCCAGCCATACCACTCCTGGGAATATACCCAGAAGATTCACCAGCATGCAATAAGGATACATGCTCCACTATGTTCATAGCAGCCTTATATATAATAGCCAGAAGCTGGAAAGAACCCAGATGTCCCTCAACAGAGGAATGGATACAAAAAATGTGGTATATATACACAATGGAGTACTATACAGCCATTAGAAACAATGAATTCATGAAATTCTTAGAGAAATGGATGGAGCTGGAGAATGTCATACTAAGTGAGGTGACCCAGTCTCAAAAGAATACCCATGGCATACAGTCACTGATAAGTGGATATTAGCCTAGGAGCTTGAAACATCAAAGACACAAATCACATATCAAGTGATGTCTCACAAGAAGAAAGGAGTGGACACTGGTGCTAGAATGGACCAAAACATCATTGTGGGAGAGTACAAGAGCAGTAAAGTGGGAGGGGGTGGATGCGGGAGCAGGGGGAGGGAAAAGGACATGTGGGACCTTTGGGGGTGGGGAACCAGAAAAAGGGAAATGAATTGTAAATATAGAATATATACAATAAAAAAAATCAAAAAAAAAAAGAATATCTGGGTTCTTTCCAGCTTCTGGCTATTATAAATAAGACTACTATGAACATAATGGAGCATGTGTTCTTATTACATGTTAGAGCATCTTCTGGGTATATGCCCAGGATTGGCATTGCTGGGTGGGTCTTTTGGTAGTACTATGTCCTATTTCCTGAGGAACCTCCAAACTGATTTCCAGAGTGGTTTTATCAGCTTGCAATCTTACCAGCAATGGAGGAGTTCTTTCTCCACATCTTCTCCTGCATCTGCTGTCACCTGAGTTTTGCATCTTAGCCATTCTGCCTGGTGTGAGGTAGAATCTCGGGGTTATTTTGATTTGCATTTCCCTGATAACAAAGGATGCTGAACATTTCTTTAGGTTTCTCAGCCATTAGATATTCCTCAGTTGAGAATTCTTTTTTTTTTTCCTAGACAGCCCTGGCTGTCCTAGAACTCACTGTAGACCAGCCTGTTCTGGAACTCAGAAATCTTCCTACCTCTACCTCCTAAGTGCTGGGATTAAAAGCATGTGCCACCACTGCCCGGCTTGAGAATTCTTTATTTAGCTCTGTACCCCATTTTTAATAGAGTTATTTGGTTCCCTGGAGTCTAACTTCTTGAATTCTTTGTATATATTGACTATTAACCCTCTATCAGATGTACGATTGGTAAAGATCTTTTCCCAATCTGTTGGTTGCTGTTTTGTCCTATTGGCAGTGTCCTTTGCCTTACAGACACACCTGATACAACCTTCTCCTGAGAGATTCTGCCAGTGCATGACAAATACAGAGGGGGATGCTCTCAGCCAACCATTGAACTGAGCACAGGGTCCCTAATAGAAAGTGTCCAAGGAGCTGAAGAGGTTTGAAGCTCCACAGGAGGAACAAGAATATGTATGAACCACCCAGTACCCCCAGAGCTCCCAGGGACTAATCCACCAACCAAAGAGTATACAAGGAGGGACCCATGGCTCCAGCCCCATGGATAGCAGAGGATGGCCTGGTTGGACATCGATGAGAAGAGAGATCCTTGGACCTGTAAAGGCTCATTGCCCCAGTGCAGGGGAATGCCAGGTCAGGGAAGTGGGTGGGTTAGTGAGCAGAGGGGTGGTGAGTAGGGAGTTTTTGGAGGGGAAATGTGGAAAGGGGATAACATTTGAAATGTAAATAAATTATCTAAGGAAAAAAAAGATGCAAAATCTTCAGCATGCCAGTAACCAGTAACTACCATTTCCTGACATAAATAACCAAGTAAACAAGCCTTTGAAAACTCTTCAATATTCCAAGTTAAAGAATATTACCTTTTGTCTTGCCAGAATCTTGAAGTTTTTATTTTTAACCTGATCCAATTCAAAATAGGACTAGAAATAGCAGAGCTACTGACATTCTGGGGAAATTTTAATTCCACTAAATTCCAGCTGGGAATTTAGGAGAAGCGTGCACACACACACACACACACACACACACACACACACACACAGACATATATATATATATACCATGTTTTCTAGGCTGTTCTTAAGAAATGGTGCAGATTTCAGAACTAGATGGCCAGTGGAATGAAGACAGGTGCCCCCATCTCCATCCCAGCCCCCACCACCCAAACCACAGGCACAAAAGCTAGCTATTGAAATGTTTTGCTATCTGAGAGGCTCAGGTTTCATTTCTCTTTAAGTAGCAGCAGGAGAGCTGTCTGTTTCTGAGACTACAGATGGATAAAAAACTGAATTTAAGAAAGGTAGAAACTCTTGTATTCCCAGCTTAAAAAGCCAGAGCCAAAGTGACTATTTTACATTATCATAAAGCCTTTAATTCCCTGCCCATGCCTCCCTGGATACCCTTGAACCATGAATATGCACCACCTCTTAGAATATACTCAGTGAAATAGGCCTCTCCTATACATTTCTGCTTCCTCTAAACACCTCTTTAGAGAAAGAACAATGTCTTAGTTTACAGCACAGAAAATCTGCTGTCCCAGCCCCACTGACTTTCATCTGTCTACAATACCCTGAAAATTATACACCTTGATTTCTCAAGAACTCAAAATTTTAATGTCCTTATTTTCCTCAGACTCCATATATATATATATATATATATATATATATATATATACACATATATATACATATATGTATATATATACATATATGTATGATATACCACAAGCCCTAGTTTTTAATTTTTTACATTTGAATTTCAACAAAGTTTACAGCAACTTTCCTACCTATTCCAGAGTGCTACAAGACATTGCAAATATCTTTATTTCTAAGTTTACAGTTGTAATACAATCCTTCTGTGTGAGGTTTCTCTCTCTCTCTCTCTCTCTCTCTCTCTCTCTCTCTCTCTCTCTCTCTGTGTGTGTGTGTGTGTGTGTGTGTGTGTGTGTGTGTGTGTGTAAAGTAGGAAGCCAGGGAGCTGGGATGCAGGCAGACTCACCACAAGTGGTAAACCACAGGGCAGTGTCACGAGGCAGTCAGTGTGATTATCTGCAGGATTGAACTGTTTGTTACCAGGCTCCCCAAACCCACACTCTCCTCCAGTCAAATGCATAAAGAAATGGCCCAGCAAGGTGCTATTTTCTTAGTTGAGGTAAAGGGTAGCATTTCCCAGTAGGGCAAATGGTAATGGATCAGATGACAATATGACGCTGTGATTTTCTTAGGAGAAAATGCTCTGGAAAATTAACACTTTTCCGCAGCACAAAGGCTAACAGCTTCTATCTTTGGCCCCCAGAAGAGCATAGGAACACTGCCTATGCACAGGCTGCAGGGCATCTCCAACAACAATTCGCCTAATGCAACAACAGTGTCTGCCCAGGGCTCTGGGAGCACAGGGCTAATTGTACCATGTCAGATGATAGGTGTGTCGGTGGTGAAATTTTAAGAGACACATCAGTACAGCTTTATACTGCATAATAGGCACTGATTGGGCAGCAGCGGTGCTCAGTGCTGCCCGTTAGCTGCCAGCCCGGCTTAAGATGCAGAAAAACACCATGGTGCTGGAGCGAAGGCAGAGCTGAGGCTCCTCTGTTTCTTGGGGGATTGGCTATTTGCTATGGGAAAGAGGAGGATGCAAACAATGTCTGCTGTCTTCTGGAGCCTCTGGAAGGCTTTATGGGCACCCTAGCCTCTAGTTAGCTGATGTGAAGTTAAGACCCCTTCACCACTGGTCCTCTTACAGCAGGTCATTCTAAACCTGTGTGGAGGCCAGTGAAGACCATGAGTCGAAACCCCTGCTCTCAGCACTATGCATAAGTCTCTCTCTCTCTCTCTCTCTCTCTCTCTCTCTCTCTCTCTCTCTCTCTCTTTCTCTCTCTCTCATATACACATACATTCACATACACACATACATGAAATACTTGGTTATGGACTTTTGCAGCTACTGCTTTTGTGCATTGATGATATTTTCTGACAATCTGTTTCATTGATATGACTTGTACGATGTGTACAGTAGAACATGACTGACCTTTCTTACTCAGATGTCTTGACTGAATGACACCAGATTGTCCCTTGTGCCTTCTTGTTGTGTGTATTTGTGATGTATATTATTTTTATGTGCCCATGTGTGTGTGATGTGTGTATGGTGTGTGAATCTACAGGTTTGGAGGCCTGAGGATTTTGCCCTGACCTTGGAACTTATGGGTTAGGTGAGGTTGATTGGCCAACAAGGCCCAGGAACCATATGCCCAGCATCCTCTCCCATATGTATGTATCCATGCCCAGCTGCTTGCATGGTTTCTTAGGATTCTAATTCAGATCCTCATTCCTACATGACAGGCAATTTACAGGCTGAGTTACCTCCTCAACCCTCACTCCTTTCTTTCTATTTCTGGAGTTAAACTCTGGAAATTAATGGAAGCAGAATATGAAACTGCCAGGCAAATGATACTTAGACAACAATTATGCAATCGATCTGCCTTCCTCTGCACTTCAGGTGTGTCTTTGTTGCCTCATCTCCGCTTGGTTCTCTGGGACAGCACCAAAGGCTAACAGGCCTTTCTTGGCTTTTTCTTGGGTCTTGTTTCCCTGACCCACATTGGGATTATCATCTACTAACTTCTATGAAAACTACATCTTATACTACCCAAATAAGTTTCTCTCTTAAAAGTTGTCTTTTATTGTTCTTATTATTTCAGTCATAGACTGCCTCCTTTATGAACTCTCAGTGCTTGGTAGTTAAGTACAAATATACTGGATTCGGTTTTAAAAAAAAAAGCCAGAATAAATCTAATTTTCAGTCTATACCTCATTCTCTTATGGAATACAGAAAAGATTTCTTTGTGATTAATGTTTTAAGAGTTTCCTGTGATAATTAAAATCAAATTTTTGACATGGGTTGGTGACCAAGAAATGGTATTAATGCCTATGATAGTGTTGTCAACTTGACGCTGCCTAGAATCACTTATGTGATGACCCTCTGGGCATGCTTGTAAGGGATTTCCTTGATTGGGATCATTGAAGTGGGGTGGTTTGTGTACTCTGGATGGTAACATTCCCTGGGCTGAGATCCAAAACTGTATAAAATGGAGAAGCCGAGCTAAGCACTAGTATTGATAGCTCTCTCCTTCTTGACTGTGGGTGCAATGTGGCCAGCTCCTCATATCGCTACCTGTTGCATCTTGTTAAACTTTAATCTGGATCTGTAAGCCAAAATCAATCTTTTCTCCCTCAGATTGCTTCTGTCAGGGTATCATCTCAAACTGACAAGAAGAGGAACTGATACAAAAACAGCTACTCTGTTGTTGAATGTCTTACTTTCTATTCATGTAAAGGTTTATCACCTCTACAAATGGGTTATACCTGATTACCATGTTTTAATGTTATCCACATATGGAGAGTCATTTAAGCCCTAGGCAGCCCAGTGACAGGGAGCGTAAATCTTTATTCTTGGACTTGCCATCCAATATTTGTCTCTCCAAACCATTTAGCATTCAGTTGTATTTGTGGTAAATAGTCAGAACATACTAGAATCACAGCTTATCTGGGGTGAAAATTTCAGGCATGGAAATCTATTTATTTTACCTTGTTTATTGAACAAGAATTTTCCCTTACTACTTCCATATCACTTTCTTGATGCCTAGAAAAAAATTATAAGAACTTATTTGAATTTGTTCTGTAAAATTAAAATTTACTTACTCAACACATTATAAAGCCAAAATCATCTTCCTTCATTTTTCAAATATTTTTAAGCATATATCTATAATTAAACACCTTTTTAGATGCAGATGCTGGGGAATAAAATCCAGGTAAATAAATCTAAAAATTTAAAACCCAAAATGTCTAAATAAAAATTAATAAATAATTGTCTCTTATATAGTATCTCCACTCCTAATTTGTGTCTAACATAAAGAATGCCAATATAAACATATTAATGTAAAATAGTATCCTCCAAGATTTATCATGTTTTTCATAATCTTAACCATGTAATTTAGGTGCACCCAGATACCCCCTTCCACGGGCTGTCATTTTGCTTCTGTATTTAGGAAATCATTATCTTATGTGCAAAATAAAGACAAATAATAACACTTACTCTACATCAAGCATTTTGCATCTCAGGGTGATAGTGGACATGCAAGAACTTGAGAAATATGATTGCTAAAGATGAAAATGGAAAGAATAAAGACAGCTAGAAGAAACTCTAATCATCAGAGGAATAAGTGGAGTATAAGAGTTTACAACTAAAGAACAGCCTTAGGAAATTTCTAGATAGTGATTCATTAAGGGTCTTTGATGTTTGGAAGAACAGAGCCCATGTTAGCACTTTCGATAAATATGGAAGTGGATCAAAGGTGTGGTCAGTTGCTATCATCAGCCATGTATGTCCCCTGAAGCTGGACACTTGTGTTTCTTTATTCAATGCATTTATAGTCACTTCTCAAAACATGTAGAAGACATGGGTTTTGAAACTTGTCTAAAAACTTGTCACCAATAAGCAGCATCAATGCTTCAAACACCTGTACTCATATCATAGTTCAGAAGAGACACTTCAGTCAGTACACAGAAAAATAGATAGATAGACCAAAAAAAAAAAAACCCAGAAAGAATGAAAGACAGGAAGATTATGTAAAGTGCTAATAAATATAGTATCATTTAGTAACATGGGGAAATGTGTTTAGGACCACCTACATACACCAAATTCCACCAGACATGAATCAGATATATAAAATGGTACTTGCGTATCATCCATATATATATATTCTATACTTCTCTAAGCAATAGTTGGTAGAATCTATATACAAAGAATATATAGCCAACTCTCTACATAATATACATTTAAAATTTAACTGGCACCACGCTTAAAAGAGGGAAGAAGAGCTTGAGCTCAAGGCCAGCGTTGCTACTTAGGTCAAGTCTAGTCAGAACTACATGTCAAAATGCAAAGGCTTAGGAGGTAGTTGCATGTTAAGAGTATTTTCCTGACATATATAAGGTCCTGTGCTTAATTCTCACCACCAAACCTCAACTGATTCTATTTCATTTATAAGTATTTTAATCATTCTTAATTTCCCAACTATGTCAGAAGAAGTCATGGGCTTTTATGGAATGTAAATCACACTTTGTACCAAACATAAAGGTATTTGGACAGAAGATAAAATTTCATCTCTTTCTTTTGTTTTAAAATCAGTCAGTTGCTTGCATGATAAGCAGAAATAATCATTTTTTCAAATAAATGAACAGGGAAGGAAATTCTGGAATGATGGTATTTTTGAGTGAGATTTCTTTTGATAATTCTGCTTCCCATGACAGGATCCTTCCAAAACATCAATACATGGATTAATTTTTTTGATTGTCTTTTGTCTGCATTATTGATTTGTATGTTTCTGTTTAAATATACAGGTGAAGAAACAGAGACTCTGACTTGGAAGCAAACAGGTCGTTTGGGAATATTCTTTTTCCTGTCATCATAGAGGTATCCATGCTCCTTTCTCCTTAGAGCTATTTCAAGAGTCATTGAACAGTTCAGGCATTCTGTAGTTAGGATATTTTCTGAATTAGACTTAAATAGAGCTCAGACCACTTTTACCTTTCTCTTTGTATATCTTGTTCATATGGCTGCATGTATTAACAAAGAAGACTTGGAATTACAGTTTCATTTTAACCCAAAAGCCCTTGTCAACCATCTTTGTTGTGCTATCTAGCTGATTCATAATTAATATGACTTAGCTATCTAGCTAAGTCTTAATATTCTAACAATACAGCAATACTCTAAGTTATCTCAGTTTGGATTCTCTTCCATCATAAGTGTCTCTTTGTAGACAGAATTCAAAGACACATGAATGTGCTTGTATGTTAGTGTGTGTTTGTGTATATGTGTTTGTGTGTGTGTGTGTGTGTGTGTGTGTGTGTGTGTGTGTGTGGTTATGTATAAATTCATTTAAATATGTGGTTAAGTCAGAGTTGTTCTACTTAGAGTCCGATTAATTTTTGGTCTTATTAGAGATCATCCTAATTTAAGAAATGCTCAAAACAGACTACAAGTGATTAAACCCTGTCTTTTCTACCCATTACTCTATTATTTACTTTCATTACTATGACTAAAGTATCTGATATTGACAATTTAAAAGATAAAGAGTTTCTTTTGGCTCATGGATTCAGAGGGCAGGATATACCACATGAATTGATGGAGGTATAGCAGAATAGAGCAATTCATATCCCAGTTGGCCAGGAAGCAGAAAAATATGACAGACTTTGATTGATTTTCTTCTTTTCTCATTTTATTTTGTTAGATACCTCAGCCCATATGTTCTAGATTTTTATTACTTTTTTTCAGATTATAATGTAATTCCAGCATTTCCTCTTTCATTTCTTCCCTCCAAGCCCTTTCTTCTTTACTCTCTTTCAAAATCACAACCTCTTTTTTCATTTATTGTTGTTACATGCATATATGTGTATTCCCCTAAATACAACATGCTCAGACTGTGTAAAGTTATTTGTACATATATTTTTAGGACTGACCCTTTGGTAATAGATAACCAATTGGTGTGTTTTTCCCTGTGGAAGACTATTTCTCCTATTCTCTACATTTCTTGGCTGTCTGTAGTTCTCTATGTTGCTGTGATAAAACACTGACCAAAACCTACTTGAGTAATGAAAGAGTTCATTTCAGCTTACAGGATATGTCCATCACAGAGGAAAATCAGAGCAAGAGCTAAAGGTGGGTATCTGGCTGGATGAAATGAAACAGAGACCCCAAAGAACTGCTGCTTAATGACCTACTCTGTCTCCATCAGCAGTCTGAACCTAGTGCCAAGGTTCTCTCAAGTTCCTAGAGAGTTGCTGGTTTTTAGGCTTCTCCTATGTCCTCCCTACCCCCTGTGTTGGCACCAGAAGATGCTGCCCACATTTGGGCAAATCCTCTGACTTCAAATAATCTTATCAAGAAACTACTTCACCAGAGTATCCAGCAGCAACATGAGCTTTAATTGAGTTCAGACCTAGTCTAGATGATGACCAAGATTAGATACCATATCATGAACTAGGTCTCATGATGATTAGGTAGGACACCTCCTTTCAGTTCTTTCTCTCTGGAAATATTCTCATAAGTACTTCAAGAGATGTGTCTCATCAATCTCTTATATTATTCCAGACCCAAACCAGTGGACAATAAAGATTAACCATGTGGTCACTTTGATTCTGGAGGCTGTTTTACATAGTAACCCTGATTACAGCCCCTTTCAAATAGATTCTTTCACTCTCAGTTGTCACTAAGAAGCCTTGAACATTGTACTTCCCGCCTTTGATGCAGTGGAATAAACATTAGATTGGAAGTGAGAAACATGGAGCTAGTTTTAGATCTGCCATTTATTGGTCATGGAAATATAAAAGCGTAATTTGTCTCTTTAGAGCTCATGCTCTCTCGGTGGCAGTCTGACTGTTCCGATTTCACAATAATGATGGGCAGAGTGAGAATGAGCTTTGAGGACCATGCCTCAGGTGAAAGGTGTGGCAATCCTTATTATCTTCACAACAGAATATAATAGATCAACCTTACTGATTTCCCAATTTGCTCAGGTTCTGTACAAGGCACTGCAGAGTGATAAACATGAGTTAGGAGCTACAAGTTAAGTGTCGGAGATAAAAGAAACTGCCAGGAAAATATGATAAAAGATAAAAGATAGCAGCTCAAAGAAAATATAAAAGCAATTTCAGTCTAACCTAGAGTGGCAGAGCAGAGAGTGGTAGGGATAATCTTTTGATCATTGGGATAGAGAATGAATTAGGAGGGTCTCACTGATCATTTCTGCAGTCTGTGCGCCATGCCTTGGAGTAACCAACATTTGCGGATGCTTCCGATATCACATCAGATTCTCTGTGTATATCTTTGATTACCACATAGTAGGTTAAGGTTCCTTTGAAACGTCTAGATCCTAGCCCTTCAAGGAGCACCACAAGACAGGTGTGTTGGGGACTTGTGATTGGCATGCAAGCTGTATTTTCGCTGAAAATAAAAGCCTGCTTATTTATAGCTGCCTTTTTCAAAGCTTCCATTGAGTTGCAGAGATTATTAATATTGCATCACACTGTCTTAATACAACCCGCTTCGTGTATCAGTTAAGAGAGAGTTCACTTGGTCACTAGCGTGTACAGTAAATTGCCTTTTGAGCAAATACAAAAACAAGATCAGTGCAGGGGCCAAGACTAAACAAATAACTACATGGGATTGAAGGTTGACTAACTGAACAACACAGTGACCGCATGATTTGACAGATGTTGGGACACTGTTGTACTGCAGGAGCAATTGCAGGATAATTACAGTTGTAGCTAGCTAGTGTTTACTTTTTAGAATTTTAAATTTTTATCAAGTGTGCAGCATAAGTCTCTTGTACTTAGGCACATACTGCCAACATAGCCAGAAAAACACCAGGTACATTAGAGGAAATTCACAATGGCTAGCATTTAGTAATATTGCTTGCACTGGCTAGGGCCAGACAAGGTATTGGTTTATTTATTTTTTATTCACTGAGTTAATACAGTATAAACATGTTCAGATTTGTGTCTATTTGATAGAGGGATGAGGATTAGACTTTCATGCAATCATTCAGATACCTGAACTATGGAAAGTTCTATTATTTTTCAATGTACAGTTTCCAAGGTTACACTGGCCATCAACAGCTACCCAGCTGAGAGAGAGGCTCAAGTCACATGCCTTCATGCCACGAGTTGGAGTTAGATGTACTGCTTGTCACTTTGTACCCATTACATCAGCCATAACTCAGTCTGATGGCCACTCAAAACTGTAAAGGATGCTTGGAAGCAGAACACTTTGTGAGCCTAAAAGGAAAATGAGCCCCTGAAGGTGATCTATCAAGTTTTGTCCGATACAGGAACATACATTTGTATAGTTCTGTGCTGCTGCAGATCTCTTTCATCTGTTTTGATTCAGAGGGTCATAAAATCCCTATAACTTATTTACCTCTTCAATCCTTATCTTTGGAACAGAAATAGATCTAAGTCTTTCCTATAGCATATGAGTTTCCTATGGTCACAGACTGGCTGGTGATTCTAGAATGGAATCAGCTTCCAATCTTCTATCTCTACAGCTCATTCTCTCTACCACGCTCCATACATTCCTCCTTGCCTTATCCTTTAGTAGGAATGAAAGGATAAACACAGGAATCCTGCCTTAATATTACAGAGAAACACACTAATAAAGCAACTAAAGTGTAACTACTCAGTGATATGTAGGCAAATGAAACCTAATATGTAAAGAAGCCAAAAGTAGTGAGATTTGTTTAAATAATCCATTTTATGTACCACACAAATGACAGAAACTTGGAAAGTAACCCAAGATTTTAATGGAGAGATGCAAGAAGCTTTCTTAGAAGTAGGGAGTGACCAAACTTAATTCTGGCAGCTATTTTTTTTATTCTGGTCCTAAAACAAGGTCCTTTACGAACTAAGTCTATTTGTAGAACTTGATGTGTTCTCAAGCAGTGATATGTGGATCCTACTAAGTGGAAACCAGTCCTGAAGAAAAAGAAATTATAAACAATGAATGTATGTTTACTGTTTATAACAGTATAGCAACAAACATGACCAAGTTGAGTTTTAAAAAAAAAATGAAAGATTCCATAATATTAGATTTAGCCAATTCTTGGTGAACAACTAATAGAATCCTGATACCACGGAGGATTTTACACCTCTTATTCTGTCTGTTCCTATGCTATTACATAGAAACATTATCACATTTGCATTATCTAGAAGCCTAAGGTCTTTATGTTAACCTTGGGTCTTTTTAGTACCAAAGAATGGTATTTGGCTTTAGTGATATCTTTTTCTCCCTAATTAGTTTAAATTTTTCAAAAATTTACTTTCTTCTCGAAAGAAACCATGGATCTCATAGTAAAAGGCTGTATCAGTAGCACATCTCCTTTATCCCACTTCCTGGTGAAAACAAGAACTATTTAGCCATATAACTACAACAAGCCATTAGCTAAGCCTGGGGAACTCCGCACGATGAATCCTAGTACTAACAAGATCTTACTCACTGTTTGCTGACCTAATAGCTAAGAATATCAAATGTTAAGTGTCCTTTAGATTTTGTTTTGATTAAAGCAATAATCATGCAGCAGAAGGGTATTTTTATTAATGTTTTACTTGGCATAAAAATGGCTTCCATTGTGGCCATCTATATGTGGTTTTCTTTATTCCCTTCCACCACCACCTTCCCATACCCCACTGCTCCCTCCTTGCCTGTCTCTATATCTTATTTAACTAGATACATTCTCAAGCAGTAATGTATGGATCATACTAAAGGGGATCTTCTGCTCAGATTCCACATGTAATCCATTATTGTCTCTTCCCACCTGTCATGCCCCCCTTTATAATTTCATCTCTCTCTCACACACACACACATGCATACACTCACACACATACACATGAATGTCTTTATATCTAAAATATATAATTTTACATCATTACATAAAATATAAATATGTAGACTTAACTCTAGGGTCCATACATGACATTTATCTTTATAAATCTGGCTTATTGTTGTTTAAGATAATGACTTTACTTCCATCCATTTTTCCTTCCAATGTCACAATTCTAATTTTCTTTATGGATAAATAAAATGGTTGTATATGTGTACCATTCTTCCTTATCCATTTGTTGAAGGTTGTCCAGACTGGTACCATTTTCTAGCTCTCCTGAGTAGTGGAACATTAGCCAAACATTAACTAGTCTTCATTATAGTCACTGCAGTTAGGGACAGGATTCTATTTCTAGGTGTCCACTCTGTGAGTGGATGGGCAAGTATCTCTGTGGTTTATTGACTTGAATGATTTTGGTTGCCATATGGCAGACGGCCTCTCTGAAGTCCGCACTGCAAAACAGAGTTATCAATTGTTACAAAGCTAGAGCTAGATAGAACTCTGTGGAACCCTGGAACCACTAAACTGCCAGGACCACTATTTTGGACTGTTTTCGTTGCCTCATATTTAAAAGATGCCAATAGAGCTTTATAGTTTTTCCTCTTTCCCATGATTGAAGTAGGTAAAATAGCAATCCAGAATAGTATTTTTCCCACTTTGATAAAGGAGGTGAAAGATTTAGAGACATGCTAACTCTATGAACTTGTAATTTAAGTGAAAATACAAACAAACGAACAAAGAAACTGTTGGGACTAGGAGGTCAAGGTGCCTATCAGCAAATCTGACACTCTGGTTCAGTCTCCAGGTTCAATCCAGATGCTTGAAGGACAGAACTAACTGCTACCAGTTTCCTCTGGCCTAACACTCCTAACGTGGAATGCTCAGATACACACACACACACACACACACACACACACACACACACACACCATAAACACATATATGCACCCCACAAGATAAATGAGAATATTCAGAAGACATCAGGTGTTGGAGAGGATGTGGAGAAAGAGGAACACTCCTCCACTGCTGGTGGGACTGCAAGCTAGTACAACCACTCTGGAAATCAGTCTGGCTGTTCCTCAGAAAACTGGACATGATACTTCTGGAGGACCCTGCCATACCACTCCTGGGCATATACCCAGAAGATTCCCCAGCATGCAATAAGGATACAAGCTCCACTATGTTCATAGCAGCCTTATTTATAATAGCCAGAAGCTGGAAAGAACCCAGATGTCCCTCAACGGAGGAATGGATACAAAAAATGTGGTATATATACACAATGGAGTACTATTCAGCCATTAGAAACAATGAATTCATGAAATTCTTAGAGAAATGGATGGAGCTGGAGAGCATCATACTAAGTGAGGTAACCCAGTCTCAAAAGAATACCCATGGAATCCAGTCACTGATAAGTGGATATTAGCCTAGAATCTTGGAACACCAAAGACACAATTCACGTACCAAATGATGTCTGACAAGAAGAAAGGAGTGGACACTAGTGCTGGAAAGGATTAAAGCATCAGTGTAGGGGAATACAAGAACAGAGAAGAGGGAAGGGGTGGATGAGGGAGCAGGGGGAGGGAAAAGGGCATGTAGGACCTTTGGGGGGTAGGGAACCAGAAAAAGGGAAATGAATTGTAAATATAGAATATATCCAATAAAAAAACATAAAAAATTAAAAAAAAATCCATGAGCTTATTTTTAGTAAGTGTACACATATAAGAAATCTATAATATTTATAATATTAAATTGCTCCAACTTTTCTTCCCTTGTGTCCTAGGAATGGCAACAGTGGAGTGTAGTAAACAAAGGGTCTAATAGGACATGATTTTTATCCTACAATCTGTCAAACATCAGCTCTTCTTTATGTATTTGCTGTAGTCGGGGTCAAAAGCCCATGTCTTAGACATCCACTTTGAGAGTTTTTTTTTTCATATTCTGGCAAGAATGAGCCAGGAATGATTTGGGACACTGAAATTTGGCTGCACAGCGAGATATTCAAGGTAGCCTTTTTAAACAAATGAAGGGAAAGTAGTGCTGGTGAATGTGTTTAGAGATACCTTGGCACTGGGGCATTTTGATCAATTGAAATAACAAAGTAATTAACACCTGCTGTGTGCTGCAGTAGGAATGAGGTAAATTACCATGCTCTTCGAAGCCTCTGCCTTCTCCAAATGTTGCTTTAAAGGAATCACAGGGATGATCAATGTGCTTGCATGCAGTTCTCTTTCCAGGAAGAAGGACCCACGGAATGTGTTTACACATTTAAATATACATATTTTTCTGTGCTTATACTCTTCTGAAGAGAGTTTGATCTCTACAGGAAGATGTCTGAGAGACAGGCCAAGTAATACACAGCCTGGCTGGGTAACTTCTCCCTCTCATACACCATTTTTTCTATCCATTTCAAAAAAATCGACTCTCACTCGGTGACAGAATGCAGTGTTCTTTACAAATCTGGAGTTATGGCTGTGTGTGTCCCCTTCAAACCTAGTGCTGTATACAATCTGAATTCCTAGTATCCTGGACTATAGCTTTATCTGAAATTGTGACCGTTAAGCTTGTAATTAAGTTCTACTGAGGATGTTAATGTAGGCCTTAATCCAGCATGCCTGGTGTCCTATGTTAGAAAAAGACATGGGGCGGGTCAGTCAGGAAAAGTAGGCAGCTCTCAGGATGGCAGAGCAAGAAGGTTGTCTTTGCACGTCAAGGGGAGTTTCTCACGAAACTTAACACAGAAATTCCTTAAACTCAGGCTTGTGGTCTCTAGAACTGTAAAGGTTCTGTCATTTACTTTGAATGGTCTGTTCAAGCCCCAGTGGCAACCCAATACAAGAGAAATACTTGGGGTCCCAAACATCCCACATCTGAAGCCATAGTGTTGTCCATTCCACTGAAATTATTGGCATATGACAAATGTATGTGTGTGGCCTCGATGCGGATGTCTGGAAAGCACAAGTGAGAGAGAGGTCCCTTAGATATGCCAGTTTCATCTCTTTCTGCCATGTTGCTGACCAACAGTGGGAATGAAAGAAACAGCCAGTTAAATGTCTTTAAAATCCTATTGCTCACAAACAAACCTCCTCAAATTTTTAGGGAAAAAAAATCAGTAAGGCATTGGTAAGTCAAAGACTAGAATTTACATTGTAATTAACTAAACCTTCATCCTTCAAGTCAGGAAAGCTAATGTTTTGGCCCAGAGTTGGCAAGGGAGGATTTGTGGTTTGTTGTCTGGCTAAGCTTAGCCATTCTCTCACATTCTAAGCGTGGTCACCACATCCAGCTGTTGGTTGCCCAGGTTTTAGGTCTCATCAATGAGCTGCTTTAAATGTTGGGATTGTTTGTGGCCCAGTTTGCTGCCACTCATAGGCTAGCCTGTGCCATTTCCCTATGACTGATATGACTACATATTTAGCCTGCCTTTAGCATCCCAGGACAGTGAGGAGATGTGAGTGCAGAGAAGCCTGTGCTCAAGATACTTATAATAAATGACAACTGAGTACTCAGTCCTGACCAGGATACTTAAAACCCCCTCTAACATTCAAAGAACATTGCAGAAAATCAAATCAAATCAAAACAAAACAAAACAAGAAAAATCAACCAAGTCGGAGTACAGGAAGAATAGCTGAAATGTTGACTTTATTTTCAGGCCCACCATTGCAGCATGATCTCGTAGCTGTTGTGGTTATCTTCACTGGGCCAATCATAGACTGGGAAGGGATTTGTGGGGCTTTAGCCTACCCTAATGAAAATGGCTCATAATACATTCTGAAAGAAGGACAATTATCATTTTCAATGAGCTGACCAGTGACAAGTTCTAATCCCCTGATCACACAAATATCTCAAGTTAAAAACTGATTGACAAATTTAAAGCAAAGGACATGAATTTGTGAAGAGAACTGTATGCAGGAGAAGGGGATGCAAGAGATGAGACAGGAGGTAAAAGAGGGAAGGAAGGAGGTGAGGGCCAACAAATGTCCTGTACATGCCTATGAATTATCAACATTTATCTTTTATTAAAAATATTTTTTCACATGGGGTCCCATCACATGGATGTTGGACAGTGCAAACCAACAGATGGAAGAAATCCCGAGAGAGAGCACAAGAATCAGAGACCCACTCATTCATATACTCAGGATTGCCATAAAAATATTAACCTGGCAGCTATAATGTACACACCGACACAGACAGAGTATGAACTGAGCAGGCCTTGTGCTTGCTGCTCCAGTCTCTATGACGTCATATAAGCTTTGCTCAGTTGATTTAGAGGGATTTTTTTTTCTTTTGATGTTCTCCCTTCTTTCTGGATCCTAAACTCTTATTCAGCTTCCCTCAGCTTCTGGCATGTGACTTTCTGTCCCACCGATAGTCCAATCTATCTTTATTCCCTTTAAAAATACTTGAAATTTGCCTTCAGGGCCCATCTGGATAATCCGAGGATTGGCCCTTATTTAAAGACTATGCGCCATATGGAGAAAGCTCATTTTATACATAAGATAACACAGGTTATAAGATTGTGTCTGGATACCATTGAGGTCCTTATTTAACTTTGCATGGCCTACATTGTATGATGGAGCAGAAACAGCCCTCAGCCCACCATGCACCTGTGATATAAGATCTTGGTAAACCTTGTTCAAACCTCTAGAATTTGATTGTCACAACTGTTATTAACATAGCATAATTTTAAACACACTGACTCAAAGGAAAATTGTTAATATGTTTCTACAAAATCAGTTTTCAATGGCTGTAAATTTTTAAAGGCCTTTTCACACAACTATATAATTTAATACCTATTCCATTATGTCTATAATTTCACTGTATTGTCTCATTAATAAATCATTAAGCATGTCTTGTTACCCTTTCAAAGAATATCCATTTTAAATTTACATTGTCTCTGTGTATGTGAGTGTGTGTATGAGTGTGTGTGTGCATGTATGTGTGTATGAGTGTGTGTACATGAACACAGGTCCTCCTGCTATGGTGTCAGCACGGAAGGTAATGGACAAGCTGTGAGAATCTTCTCTCATCCTTCCACTAAATGAATCCTAGAGACCCTGCAGGTCCCTTGGAAAAGAAACTTTATAATTAACTACCGAGTAACCATTTATTTATACATCTAATGATGTTCAGTAAGGGTTAAAGACTTACACAGAGGTTATAGCTATTGATTAGAACCATTGTTTGTAACTTTGTCTGTGGGGAGCTTAAAGGCCTATAAAAATTTATCTCAATAAAGGTAAACTGGAGATATCCGACTAATCAGCCCTCTGTGAAACTTCCTGGTCACTATGTGGATTATACCAGTAAGAGGGGAGATAACTCTGTAGCCCTGTTTCTAACAAGTCCATACCTTATAAATGGAAATATACCAAGTATTGGAACAAAGTGTGTTTTGCTTTATTTTTTACTTTTTACTTTGTATTGATTCCTTGAACATTTCATGTCATATACCCCAATGCCACTCACTTCAATGTCTGCCCCCCATATCTGTTCTACACTCTTGCAACCTCCTCCCCAAAAACAAAAGAATAAAAGTTTAAAAACCCAGGGAACAGCAGGGTGTGGTAGTGGGCATCTCTAATCCCTGTGCTTCTATGGTAAGATGGGAAGTGGAGACAGAATCCCTAGACGTTTGTGGATCACTGAGCCTGTTGTACACAATGATGGACAAAAGCTTTCTCTTGAACAAGGCAGAGGGAAGGGCCAACACTCAAAGTTGTCCTCCTTCCAACATGTGTCATGACAATCTCTTGTCTGCATTCATATTCATGGGTGTGCATACATGCATATACACACAACTACATTCCCGCACCAGCAAGCAGGCATGCACATATACACACAAAATATGTTATGTACAGAGAATATTTTTAAGTATATACACTTTATTTAGTTTTTTGACAATTTCCTACACTTATAATGTATTCTGGTTACTGTTTTTTGCTCCCCTCTCATATCTACTTTCTGTCTTCCTACATCTCCAGCAGCCCCTTTCCTAGGTTCATGCTTTGTGACCCAGGACATCTGTGTGACCACTGCATTGGAATAATCCATTGGACCCTGGTAGGGTCATCAGTCAGTGCAGGACTTAGGACAATGATTTCTCTACTCCATGAAGGTGCTGCTTGCTAATAGTTCAGCCACGAAGTGCAGGATCCCCTGAGTCCTTGTCTTATCCATGCCTGAATACTTATCGGGCATGAAAAAGTTCATCGTAGGCCTTAGAAAAGACATCCAAGATTGACTATGTTGACGTGCATATTCACATGCTTATGAACCTAAACATATAAATGAGCACACACATGCACATGTAAAAGATGATTCCAAAAACTTAATAATAATTGGCAAATAGATAACTTTGTTCTAGGAGAGTCTAACTAAAAAGAAAAGAACTGTGATATATATTGGATATTTGATAGGGTTGGCCTATTACAAACTGTCATCTATATCTTCAATATCTCCTCCAATGTTTCAACTTGTTTATAATTCTTAAATGGCATCCACTTTTATTTGTGAAACTGACTCACTGTTTGAGGCAGGGAACTCTTTCATACCAGTGAAATGGTGACTTTCTTGCTGTCCTATCGATCATTGAGATGCCGCAACTGACAGAACGCAGTGACTTACCCTCCACCCAGCAGGAACCCAGCGTATCATCTGTGCAAGCACCTGATCTCTCCTTGCAGAGCCTGAGACTTCCAGGAACTGGGGAAGACAGATGTTCAATGGACATGCAGCCAGATAGAGAGCAATCACTCCCATGGATTGTCAGGTTTTGCCTCTATCCCCGAATATGTCATATTCTCTGTGACTGTTTAGAGCAGTCATTTCAGCCTTTGTCTATCTGATCACCTGTCTCCTTTGTCAGACCCAGTGAGCCATTTGGCAGCAATGGTGGTGGCCATCTGTGCTGCTAGAATGAGGCTCTTTTCCCAGTGCTTACCTAGCTTTCTCATCCAGAGATGCTTGGCTTGAAGGAGTCAGGTGCTTCAGATTTCTGGGCTTCTTGCCACTTTCTGGGTGGGTTTTACATCATGGGCCAGCTTTTGCAGTAGAAGAATCTAGCGGGGACTGTGTTTCTTTTTCATTCCCAGAGTACTGACATTTAGTTGGGCATCCCCACTGGCTTGCTCTATTGACCTTTCTGCTTTAAGTGGTTTACTCTATTACTGAAAGTCTGGTCCAACTAAGCACACAGAAACAGGCATAATCTCAGCAACAGCACATGATGAATGGGCTGCTCTCAGTTTCTTGAGAAATGTAAATTCATACTGAGTCAACATAAGGTCATTACCAGGGAATTTTCAAGTTTTAAAATACTATAAACAGGTCTCCAGACCTGTGGGAATAACTTCACTTAAATACATACCTTTAGAATATTTTTAAATCACCTGTGCTTAGGGAAACAAGGCTATTTGCTTCTGTACCAAATCAAGAAAAACCTGTTTTGTAACATATACCATCTGTGGAAAATGATCCTCACACAACCCTGGAATACCATGATTTCAACAGTCTTTTAGCTTGGTTAATTTTGTCTTTAAAAATATTGGTTAAGATCTGTAAAACTATTAATTCAATATGAATACTTAAGATTTAAGAAAAAGGAATTTGGTGGTGTGGTTTTCTTGTGGAGCATAGTGTAATCATCTAGGTTGGAATGGGATGTTGACACTGCCCTATCTCAGGAAAGATATTAACAAGTTACTGAAACTGCTTTTCCTGTTCTTTTTCTGCTTAAGTCCAGGGAAAGATATGTTTCTCTCTCCCATCTAGTTTATAGCAATATCATAAAAAACACTAGTAATTAATGGCCATAAAGTTCTCAGAAACATGATGACATCATAAAAAGTGGAAAGGAAGTATATTAGATTGCAATAAATTCCCAGTCATCTAGACACTTTTAATTTAGAACTGGATGCAACAGACAGAGACACACTTCAGACACTTACAGATGCACTGTGTTGTGAAAGAGAAGTATACCAAGCAAGTTGAGAGGGTAAACAGATTTCTCAGAATAAAGAAAAAATCACATTACAATCTCTCGAGTAAGTACTCAAAAATAAAAAATGAGTCTAAACTCACCAGATTCCACTGTTATCACATCAGTGCTGCATCAACCTACTTCAGGAAGATATCCTCTTAGTAGTAGACATGTATTAGGCATTTATAAATACCCTCTTCTTATTTCATTCTGGGAATGTGGCTATAGTACAACACTAAAATTATATATTCCTTTTTCTTTGAAATGTAAAGAAATCTTTCATTAACATTTTAAAGAGGAATAGCTACCTGTAAACATGCAGTAGGCATATTTGTGAAACAATATCCCATGACACATTGAAAAGCTATAAAGTTATGTGTAATTTGAATACCAGAGATATAAAAAAAACATTTTTTAGAGAAATCACCTAAAAAGATAGAAGTGAACAATATACTCATAAACTGTCAAATAGTTCCTGGCTGTTGAAAAATAGGTTGCAAAACATGCAGCAGAGGCAGCTTTGAACAATACAGAATGAAGCATGGTCCTTTCTTTGGCTCCCATGATATGGAGTTTCAAATTATTCAAGAATACAATGAGAAGACTTATCTATATTAAAGCATGTAATATGTGGAAAGGCTTGGACGGACCCTAAGAATGGACCCAGACAATAAAAATTAAAAATAAAAGGATGATTCCAAATAAAAAATGCATTTGAATCAATTAAGAATCAAGTAAGAGATAGAGAGATAGCGAGGACGTGCGTTCCCCTTTGCTTCATGAAGGTGGATCCTGTATCTAAGAAGCCCTGATTACGATTCTGTCTATTAAAGTAGCATCATTTGAATTTCATGTTTTCTGACATACAGAAACATGAATGAGAATTTTTCTAGGTAGTTACATACGGATAAAAATATATGGCTGTTTTCCTAAAGATTACTGCTTAAACCTGAGAAACATATGGAATTGGACAGGAAGAAATTGGAACGGAGGGGGAAGAGTGATATAAATGAAAATCTCAAAAAGCATCTTCAGTGAAGGATTCAAGAGAAATCCTAGAGATAAATGAAAAGTACAGAAATAGAAACAAAGAATGGAGTCCGGGTTTAGCTTCTGCATTTACATGTATGTGCTTTTTTGTCTTAGTTTAGTTTTCATTTTGTTGTTTTGCTTTTTCCCCCCTTTGGTTTTTTTGTTTTTTATTAAGAGAAAGAACATAGGGTAGGGTAGGTAGAAAGGTGGTAAGATCTGGGAAGAGTTTGGGAAGGTAAAATATGATCAAAATATATTGCATTAAGCCAAACTAACAGAATTCATATGTGTGTGTTTGTGTGGTTTTATATATATATATATATATATATATATATATATATATATATATATGAAGTATGTATATATACACACTATATATAGTGTGTATATAAATATGTAGACATAATTTTCAGAATATACAAAAATGCACACATATGTGTGTATCTGTGTATGTCTGTGTGTATTTTTCCCTTTAAACCTAAGGTTTGGAAAGAGGGTTTGTTTGTTTGTTTGTTTGTTTATTTATTTATTTATTTATTTATTTTGGTGAATAAACTAACAGCTTTATTAATGAAGACAAACATCAGGTAGTTGTATGAATATTATATATGAAAGAGAAATTCATACCAGTAGCATTGTATTTCAAAAGTGCTGTACTTCAGCTTCTTTTAAAGAGACTTGTCATCTGTGTAAAAAACAACAAACAAACAAAAAAACCAAAATGGGTACTTTTCTCCTAAAAAGTTCTGGAAAACAAAACAATCACTTTCAAGGAGATGAAGTGGACACACCTGTCTATAAATGTAGGCTCTTGCTAAAGTGTGAATGAAGCCAAGCATCAGAGATACACAGGACAACCTCACAAAAACAGGAGAGAAGGTATGTAGTAAGATTACTCGAAGATCATTCAAAACTGTTTTCTCATACAAGTATAAAACAACTACAAAGAGAGGGAGCTATGAGACCACGCCCATCTGAAGTCCTTCATGATGCTTCTGGAATAGTTCTGATTCTCTTACAAAAAGGACAAAGTTAAGGTTTGGGAATTGGGAAAGAATGAAGATGTATCATTTAAGTGTATAAGTAAGTCACAAGAGCAAGCCACACCGAAATCTCTCATGAAGGACTTGGAAAGGACAAGAACCCATATATGGTACAGCACAGCAAGCAACCACGCTGACTGGAAAACTCACACACGACCTTAAAAGGAGCATCCTGGCAGCATGCTCTCCTGTGGGTACAGACTAAAGAATCCAGTGGATCTGAAACCAGGAGGCAGAAGGTTGTTATTTATTTATTTTTTACTGTAGTAGTACTATAGTCAATTTATGGTTGCCTTTGGAACAGTGGGTTTATCTGAGGAGAATTCACAATGCCTTCACTTGAGGGAAGGTTCTGGACTTCATGAGCTATCTGTATACCATGTATGAACAGAAAACCTTTAGACAGCTCTCACTCTAATGATTTCCACCCAAAAATACATGCCACGATTTAAAAAAAAAATACAACATGTACAACTGCTGGGTTTTTACATACTTGTGAGAACAGTCTGTGATACACTAGGTGTAGGTATTTTAAAGACAATAGAGGAAGCAGTTCATTACTGGCATTAAAAGTACAACTAATTTTAGATGGTTTTTCAATGCCCCAGAGTCCCCTGGTTAAAATGTAAAGCTGCACAGCTTGCCTATGTCATCTTAAACAGCAAGAGGATTTAACTTGCACTCTGCATTTTACTGCCAGGTTTTTATTTAGATCAAATATCACTGCAGCGTTCTGACCAGCCCAGGTTTAGCAGCAAATGGCAGGAATCATATAAAATGCTTTCTTAGAGTCTGTATGACATCTGCACAGGATCTTCTGGCTTTCATAGTCTCTGGTGAGAAGTCTGGTGTAATTCTGATAGGTCTGCCTTTATATGTTACTTGACCGTTTTCTCTTACTGCTTTTAATATTCTTTCCTTGTTTAGTGCATTTGGTGTTTTGATTATAATGTGACAGGAGGAAATTCTGCTCTGGTCCAATCTGTTTGAAGTTCTGTAGGCTTCTTGTATGTTCATGAGCATCTCTTTCTCTAGGTTAGGGAAGTTTTCTTCTATAATTTTGTTGAAGACATTTACTGGCCCTTTAAGTTGGAATTCTTCACTCTCTTCTATACCTAAAATCCTTAGGTTTGGTGTTTTCATTTGGTCCTGGATTTCCTGGATATTTTTGCATTTTGCATTTTCTTTGACTGTTGTGTCAATGCTTTCTATGGTATCTTCTGCATCTGATATTCTCTCTTCTATCTCTTGTATTTTGTTGTTGATGCTTGCATCCATGACTCCTGACTTCTTTCCTAGGTTTTCTATGTCCAAAGTTGTTTCCTCTTGTGATTTCTTCGTTGTTTATACCTCCATTTTTAGATCCTGAATAGTTTTGTTCAGTTCCTTCACTTGTTTGTTTGTTTTTTTCCTGAAATTCTTTAAGGAATTTTTTTTCTTGTGTCCACTTGACTTTATTTCACCTGATCCATCTGCAGCCTCTAGGCACAACCCAGCCATACATCTTATCTTCATCCCCAACCTGTTCTGTTTGTACAGAAGTCACAAAAAAGTCTAAATGCTTTGATTACATTACAAAAATCAAACAATATGAAAGAACAAAACAGTATCTCCTTTGAAATCATATCAATTCTGTAGAAATGCTTGCCAAAAATTATGAAAAGAAAACATAGGTGAGGGACATATAGTACATGTGGCACACCATGAAATGATCAAATCATTGAATTATAAGCATAGACTAGAGTGAATAGTACCAAGTTAATGACATAGACAATATCTTCAATAAGCTCATGGAAGAAATTGCTTCCAAACTAGGGAAAGACAAACCATACAGATACAAGAAACTTGTATAACACCAAATAGACAACATCAAAAAAGGAATATAGTAGTTAAAACACTAAGTATACAAAAGAAAGAAAGTGCCTAAGCTGTGAGAGAAAAGCATGCAGGCCATATAAAAAGGAAAAATGCATCAGAATAAGAGCTGGTTTCTCAAAGGAAACTTGATATATATATATATATATATATATATATATATATATATATATATATCCAGATTCATCTATTAACAACAGACCATTAACAGTGGGTGATATCAATACCCACTTTTTCTTTTTTTTTTAATTTTCTATATTCTTTGTTTACATTCCAAAGGCTTTCCCCTTTCCCAGTTACCCCCCACCATATGTCCCATAATTCCTCTCCCCCCCATGCTATTCCTCACTCTTCCCTCCCCCCACGATTTCTCTGTTCTGGGTCTACAATACTGGATCCAATCTTTACAGGCCCAGGGTCCTCACCTTTTTTTCTTCTTGAGAGTCATTTGACTTGCTAATTGTGCCTTGAGTATTTAGGGCTTCTGGGCTCATTAATATCCACTTATCAGTGATTGCATTTCGTGTGTATTCTTTTGTGATTGGGTTAGCTCACTTAGGATGATAGTTTCCAGATCTAACCATTTACCTACAAATTGCATGAATTCATTATTTTTAATTGCTGAGTAGTACTCCATTGTATAAATATACCACATTTTCTGTATCCATTCCTCTTTTGAGGGATATCTGGGCTCCTTCCAATTTCTGGCTATTATAAACAAGGCTGCTATAAACATAGTGGAGCATGTGTCTTTGTTGTATGCAGAGGAATCCTCTGGGTATATGCCCAGGAGTGGTATGCCAGGGTCCTCTGGGAGTGGCATGCCCAATTTTCTGAGGAACCGCCACACTGATTTCCAGAGTGGTTTTACCATTTTGCAATCCCACCAACAGTGGAGGAGTGTTCCTCTTTCTCCACATCCTCGCCAGCACTTGTTGTCTCTTGAGTTTTTAATCTTAGCCATTCTGACTGGAGTGAGGTGGAATCTCAGGGTTGTTTTGATTTGCATTTCCCTGATGGCTAATGATGTTGAACATCTCTTAAGGTGTTTCTCGGCCATCCGAATTTCTTCTGGCGAAAATTCTTTGTTTAGCTCTGTACCCCATTTTTTGATAGGGTTATTTGGTTCTTTGGGGTCTAACTTCTTGAGTTCTTTGTATATATTGGATATTAGCCCTCTGTCGGATGTGGGGTTGGTGAAGATCTTTTCCCACGTTGTTGGTTGCCGTTTTGTCCTTCTGACAGTGTCCTTTGCCTTACAGAAACTTTGTAATTTTATGAGGTCCCATTTGTCAATTCTTGATCTTAGTGCGTAAACTATTGGTGTTCTGTTCAGGAACTTTCCCCCTGTGCCCATGTCCTCCAGGGTTTCTTTTCTAATAGTTTCAGTGTGTCTGGTTTTATGTGGAGGTCCTTGATCTACTTTGAGTCGATCTTAGTACAAGGAGATAAGAGTGGGTCAATTCGCATTCTTCTGCATGTTGAACTCCAGTTGAACCAGCACCATTTGTTGAAAAGGCTATCTTTTTTCCACCGGATGGTTGTGGCTCCTTTATCAAAGATCAAGTGACCATAAGTCTGTGGCTTCATTTCTGGATCTTCAATCCTATTCCATTGATCTACCTGCCTGTTGCTGTACCAATACCATGCAGTTTTTAACACAATTGCTCTGTAGTACTGCTTGAGGTCAGGGATATTGATTCCCCCAGAAGTCCTTTTATTGTTGAGAATTTTGTGTTTGCTCTTTAAGTGCTTCTACCTGTTGTGTTCTAAGTATTGATCCATGTTCTCCTATGTTTCTTTTAGGGATTTTTGTGGTTCCTCTTTAAGGGATTCTGCATGTTGACCCATGCTCTTCCATAATTCCATATGGGATTTTTGTGTTTCCTCTTTAAGTGCTTCTACCTTTTGATCCATATTTTCTTGTACTTCCTCTTTAAGGGCTACTACCTGTTGACCCATGTTCTCCTGTATTTCTTTAAGGGAGATATTTATATTCTTCTTGAAGTCCTCCATCAGCAATATGAGATGTGATTTTAAATCTAGCTCTTGCTTTTCTGATGTGATGTATTGTCCAGGATTTGCTGTTGTGGGAAAACTGGGTTCTGATGGTGTCATGCTGCCTTGGTTTCTGTTGGTAATGATCTTCCGTTTGCCTTTGGCCATCTTATTATCTCTGGTGTTAGCTGGTCTTGCTATCTCTATCTTCTCTGCCCTGCAGGCCTGTGTTTCTGTACTCCTGGGATTCCCTTTTCTGCAAACTGCTGGTTCTCCAGGAAGTATCAGGTGATGGGGTCTCCCTTGTGACAGACTTGGCAAAGGTCGAATGCCCTTCAGGCTGCTATTTCTCAAATGTTCTGTTTCTCCCGGACCTCGAATTCCCTGCTGATGCTGGTTCTAGAATGCCAGTTCTCTAGAGAGTATCAGGAAGTAGGATCCTCCCAGTGTCAGAAGTGGTGCAGGTCCACCACATCCAATGGAATGGGGCAGTGGCAGGGGAGGAAGAAGGGGTAGAAGGAATGGAAGGGGAATGGTGATCTGGAGGTTGCTGGGTAGTGAGTCCCAGAGCAGCTCTGAGCCTCTGGGGGGGGGGGGGTTGATTCTTATGAAATGTCCTGCTTCTGCCAGTTCTCTAGAAAGTATCAGGAAGTAGGATCCTCCCTGTGTATCACATCAATGTAACGGGGTGGTAGCAGGGGAGGAGGGAGTGGTAGAAGGGACAGAAGGGTAGTGGTGATCTGGAGGTTGTTGGGTAGTGAGTCCCAGAGCAGCTCTGGGCCTCTAGGGGTAGGGAGTGCGGTGATTCCTACCAAACGCCCTGGTCCTGCCAGTTCTCTGGAGAGTAGCAAGAAGTAGGAGGGCTGACCTTTTCTTTACAGATGTTAGAAGTGAACAAGTGGATGAGCAAGAAGAACTTGGTTAGTACAAATTACTCAGAGGAATAGATGACAGGATCCACACAAAAAAATAAGAGAGCTATACTGAAAATTACCTAGGGCAATGTTGATGAATCACAGGACATCATTGTGATTTTTATTTATAGGTGTCAGTGTGTAAGTGTTGGAAAGATAATAACACAAAGAAGAAAATGTTAACCACAACGTTCTCAAATATAGTTTAGGAATCTGTGTGAATGTATCTTCTTAGCTAAATATATCTATCAGTTTGTTTGTAGGGGTATGTAGGTATGTATACATGTGTGTGTAGAGGTTAGTGAATATTAATTACAATCCTAACAGGAAAATACAATATACCCCTCAAATATAGTCATTCAGGAGAATATGGTAAAATGTCTACTTTCACAGATGGAGATATAGGAGAAACTATGAATAATTAGCATTCTAGGGCTACTCAGTTTAACATTTATGAGAGGCCTTACTGAGAAGAGGGCTTTTGTGAAGCTTAGTAAGACCTGTGGCTTCAGTAAGGCCAGATAGTACAATATGACTTTTAGAGAATTGATTAGATCTTGCCATTGTGTTTCATTTGATGGAGTAAATATCAAACCACAAATGTCTTGTTGGTCCCTGTTGGTGTTTTTTCTCTTATTTGTCTACTAGGAGGAACTTCTGTTACCTGAAACAAACATACAGACTGTTAAAGGAAAAAGAGACTAGCAATCCATAAAGAATAGCTCCAATAAAGAACAAATTGGGAAAAGATCTTTACCAACCCTACATCCAACAGAGGGCTAATATCCAATATATACAAAGAACTTAGAGAAACAAATAACCTTATTTTAAAATGGGGTACAGAGTTAAAGAAAGAATTCTCAGCCGAGGAATACTGAATGGCTAAGAAGCATCTAAAGAAATGTTCAACATCCTTAGTCATCAGGGAAATGCAAATCAAAACAACCCTGAGATTCCACCTTACACCAGTCAAAATAACCAAGATCAAAAACTCAGGTGATAGAAGGAGCTGGCAAGGATATGGAGAAAGAGGAACACTCCTCTACTGCTGGTGGGATTGCAAGCTGGTACATCAACCACTCTGGAGATCAGTTTGGAAGTTCCTCAGAAAATTAGACATTGTACTACCAGAGGACCCAACTCTACCACTCCTGGGCATATACCTAGAAGATTCTACAACATGTAGTAAGGCACATGCTCCACTATCTTCATAGCAGCCTTATTTATAATAGCCAGAAGCTGGAAAGAACCCAGATATCCCTCAACAGAGGAAAGGATACAAAAAATGTGGTATATTTACTACTCAGCTATTAAAAAACATTAATGAAATTCTTAGGCAAATGGATGGACCTAGAAAATATCATCCTGAGTGAGGTGACCCAATCACAAAATAACACACATGGTATGCACTCACTGGTAAATGGATATTAGCCCAGAAGCTTGGAATACTCAAGATATAATTCACAAACCAAACAAAGCTCAAGCAGAGGATTGCCTTGTTGGTCATCACAGGGAGAAGAGGCCCTTGGTCTTGAGAAGTCTTGATGCCCCAATATAGGGGAAAACCAAGACAGAGTAGAGGGAGTGGGTGGGTTGGTGAGTAGGGGAAGGGGGATGGGATAGGGTGTTTTTGGAGGGGAAACCAGGAAAGGGGATAACATCTGAAATGTAGATTTTTAAAAATCTCATAAAAAAAAGAAAAATGAAAAAAAAAACTGTAGAGTAAGACTGGAAGGACCAACAAATAGAGCATCTCAGAAACATGAATGAAGTATATTGTTGAATTTACCCCAAGTCTCAAGTGATTCAAACAGTGGAGAGGAGAATAATTTTTCAAGGGGGGGGGAACAAATCTAGAATATTTTGAGATTCATGTGAACAATGCAAACTATAGCTCAATATAATTCAAAAGACAATACTCCATTTTAAAAAAAAATAAGACTAGCATTTTTCTCCCTCTCTAGTCACGTAGACCCAAGAGTACCAGCCTTTTGCTGGGCTAAAAAGCTCAGACATGGACTAGGTAAAATGTTCTTGAATTATCTGGAAAATAACAAAGAAATTTTGATGTAACTCATTCAAACATTCAAACCAGAAAAACAAGACTCCTACTTTTATTGCTTATGTACTTTTATTTAATTTTCTAATTTTTCTCATGATGAAATCAATCTGTTTTTTTTTTCCTCTTTCAAAAACTGTTTTTATGTCTAGTTTAACTCATACAATCTAAGACAGTTTAACAGAAAGTAACTGTGGTAGTGTGGAACTCATAAAAAAAAAAGAAAAGTATGAAACGACGGGGTTGACATGACAATTACTGAAACAAACTTTCAATCAAAACACTTCTGGATGTCCTTTTGGCAGGTGCTTATTGATGTAAATTGAATGGAAGATGAAGTAAGCAGATTGCCATTTACCTCTTAATTAAATTAAGACCTACACATCAGTCCAATCTCTGTGAGTTCTCAATAAACAAGGGACAAGACTAAGAAAAAGAGGGGGAGAATTAAGATGCAGCTTAGATTGTTTGTAATTTATTATTTACAGTCCAAATGAGAAGATGAAGAAAAGGCGATAAAGATGAATTCCCCGAAGTTTCTCCAGTGGCATTTATGAAACTGCATCAATTATATTTGTCTGTTGCTGCCCATCACTGTATTTCCCCATACAACACAGTCTCCCTGTGTTTAGAGAACTCATGTTTCTTAGCCACTCTGCTCTCATAATTACAATGCAAACTTGCTTCGAAAGTATTGTTGGACTTAATATATATTTAGGACAGAAACCCTACTTTGAAGTCTGCTACAAATTATGGTGTACATGTCATAATTATAGTTTATTTAATCCGATTTTCTCATCCTATTCCAAAGACAGGGAAACAAGCTGGTTTCATGGTGGCCTTACACAAAGTCTCTTGTTCTATTCATTCGGATGATTCTATCATTGGCTACAAGTAGCTTTTGAAGCTGTCTGTAGCAATTTCTAATATCTAAAATGCATATCACTTTTGCTTAATAAAAATATATTGAGCATCCCTATGAACACTGCTTTATGTCACAGAGATAAAACATGCTGTGTTTTCCTGTCAAGGATTTTATATTCTGCTATTAGAAGCAGTTATGTAAATAAATAAATGTCACACAGTATTCCACATGCTGTAATTCCAGCAGAGTTCAAAGCACTTCAGGAGGGAAGCAAAGCAGGCAGTGCTGGCTCTATGTAGTATAACAGATGCAATGAGAAGACACAAATTGAGTCCTGTAGAATTTTAACAAAGTAGAGTTTCATTTCATTTTATTTTGTTTTATTTTATTTATTTTATTTTATTTTATTTTATTTTATTTTATTTTATTTCACTTGTCTCTGCTTGACTCTAAGATTACATTGGATTCCCTCTTTTCTTTTGAACACTGATGAAAATTCTCCAAAAAATATTTAAGTGATTGGGCAGAAAAATATTCCCTAACCAGTCTTTGTATATAAACAACCTCAATTATTAACAAATATTTTCATGACAGATATGGGTACACCTTGAGAACTATTCAAATGGATGTTGATATTATTAATCTATTTGTAAATTTAAGATTAGGTTGATAGCATTGAAATTGCTGTCAATCTAAAGATTTTAATCAGAAATATATGTGCCTAAATCCTAAATGTGATTCCATTGTAGAGTATCCATCTAGGATATGCAAGGTAGTATTTAATATATAGCACAGTAGATCTTCTCTCTCTGTCTCTGTCTCTGTCTCTGTCTCTGTCTCTGTCTCTGTCTCTCTCTCTCTCTCTCTCTCTCTCTCTGTGTGTGTGTTTGTGTGTATGTTTGTGTATGTGTGTTTATGTACAAGCATGCATAATTAAAACAAAATGAGTACTTTCAAGTGTCTATAATGAAAAGTTAAAATTATGGAGTGAATTCTATTACTGAACTTTATACCTTGGGCCTGGCTTGCCAGTGTAGAGAAATTTATAAAGTATTAGAAACCTAATGCATCCAATCACCTTCTTAGAATGATTTTAAAGTGTTTCTTGTTGGGTGAGAGATCATTGACTAAAGTGTGACCATATCACTGAAAAAGAGAATTTTCACATTTTAAGTAATAGCTTCAAGTATTTGTAAATGTCAATTAACATGTTAAGACACTCACCAGCATACTGGGTAAGAGAAAAAAATAAGCCTTGGCTGTATTTAGTCATTAACATAGAGACCTATTTGTTTCTATTCCATAATGCTGCTTATACTCACTAATAAATCATCATTAGACTCCTTCTCACTCCTCATTAAATGGTGAAATCAACTGATTTTAATTGCTTAAATAAGATATGTAATTGTTTCCTTGTTCCCTTCAAGAAGATTTAAATACAGGAAGGAAAGAAAAACTCTACAGATATTTTCTAATTATTGCTCTATCTTTTCTGGAAATTATGCTTACTTGCTCTTTGCATTTCTATAATGTGGCCCCCCATGCCTCCTCACATCCCCAAGACATAAAGCTTCAAAAAGTGCCTTGCCTGAACAGAACCCTAAAGATGATTATAAAGCAAAGGGAATTTTCCATTCACTTTCATCCTCAGGATTCATTACTAAAATTCCTAGTTTGACATGCTGAGGGAGAGAATGGACAAAATGTCTTCTGACCTTTACTTATCATCTGTGATACACATACACAAACAGAAAAACAACAAACAAACAAACAAATGTTATTTTAACTTCGCAAAAAGTTCGGTGGGATACCTGAGGACTCTCCACAGAAGTAGAACTAGCTCAAGCAGGGCTCACTATGTGAAGTATGAAGTCACCTGAACAAAGGCATTAGAGAATCATTGCTTACTAGGGTACCATGGATGGCTTAATGCTCTGCCATCACCATTGTAATTCTTAGTCATTTGTACATAAAAGACTTTATGTTTACAAATGGCACCATGATAGGTACATTACAGCTGGCCCTGACTCAGAAAAAATATTTTGTCATAGCTGGCATTATCCTTTTGGAGCACATATTATATTTCAAAATGTTTGACAAAATTCTGCCTCTTGGTGTTTGGAGTTACTGGTGTCACTTTTATATTAGGAAATAAATGACTGTCCAATGCCTGTTGATCAATAGATCCTACATTTAATACATTTCATGTAAAGCCACCTCAGCTTTGAAGGCTCCAACCTCAAGGGAAGAAAAGAGACTGTGATTATTAGCCTTGCCTTTGACATCATTGATGAATGAAACTGTAGGTAGAGATGACTGTCGGGATCTCAACAATTATATGATTTATTGAAGTTCTACAATTACTGACCATGGTATTATTTCCTGCTGTTACAGCAAGTCACAGCGCAAACTCAAAAGCCTTTTATCAGAGGTCACCAGCAATCAATAGAGTTAATTGTAAAACTACAACAGTGAATTTAAATGATTATTTAATGAAGGAAAGTTGAGGAAAGTTTAACTTTTAATACATTCACAGCATTGAAAATGGTTTAAGCTTCATGAGGATTTACTTACTCTGTGTAGTCTCAAACCCACATATTCAATTTTCCAATAGTTTCATCTAATAGATCAAAGAAAATCTGGCCAGTAGAACATTGCACTGACTTCTATGATACATTGATTTAAAATTCTCCATATTTAGAGGGCTGATGAGATAGCTGCATAAGTAAATGCACTTGCCACTTGCCCTATGGTACCATGGATGGCTTAATATTAGTTTAGGTCTCCATCTCCATGGTAGAGGGAGAGAACTACCTTCCACATGTTGCCCTCTGGTCTCCACATGCATTTGCATGATGCTTATATATGGCAATTTTGCACATGTATTTGTACATGCAAGAACTCAAACATGCAAATAAATTAGTATTTTTAAAAGCCATGCTTTACCTCAAATTGATTGCTATTGTCCATTCCCTTCATCAATGTATATTTCATAAGAATATTTGTCCTTTTCACCAGATGACATAAAAAGGCAATGATATATATCTCTTAAATGTCCCAGTACATTACATAGTATTATAGACAATTGGTAAGGATTTTGACTGACTTGGTGGATAGTTCCATGCTCAAGAAGACCCTAAAACAATAGTTTGTGAAATAAATATGAGTATTTCAGCAGTGAAGCATTAGAATTCATTAACAAGACTTTTAATTGTTTTGCTCATGAATGATAAGCATCTGTACTTAAGGTCTACATGTACAATGCTGTGACTGAACTTAAGACTGCCTAGTTATACCCTCTGAAATGGTTACAAGGACGCTTTTATGTTATGTAATTTTAAACACACACACACACACACACACACACACACACGCACGCACGCATGCACGCACACGCGCGCGCGCGTGCACACACACTACATTTTAACAGGAATAAAACAAATGCCCTAACAGAACCTAAAAAAATTCTAAGCAGATGACAACTCATCAAAGTTCCAAAGATGGCAAATAAGTTCATAAAAAGATGTGCAACTAAATTTTCCATTGGAAAATTCCAAATAAAGTTAATGATCCTATGCCTCTGCAAGTCCTGGTATCACTAAATAAACAGCAGAGAAAATTAAGAAAGGAGGCTTTTCACTGCTGCTTAGAGTACAAATGGTACATCAATTTTGCAAAACTTATTTTTCACAAAGCTAAATATAGACTCAATCCTACAACCACAGGCCTCCATATTTATCCATTTAGTCTTATTTCTCCACCAAAATTTATGTGTGTGTGTGTGTGTGTGTGTGTGTGTGTGTGTGTGTATGTATGTATCTCCCAAGGTTGGAGAAAATAAGATATCCTTCAATATGTGAATGGATTTTGAAATGCATTCTCTCCTATAGTGCATTCATATAATAAAGCAATGTTTAGCAATTGCATTTAGAATTAAGCCATGGAAAACCCATACTGAAGATCACATTGGTAACTCAAATAAGCACTGAAAATGCTATAGCATTCAAACTGTATGGAATTCTGGAAAAGACAAAACTATGTAATGGTTATAGATTTGTTGTTGCCAAGGATCTGTGAAAAAAAAAAACAGGATTAGAGGTAAAATGTGGGGTGTTTCTAGGATGACAAACATCTTAGTATGCTGAGCAAATGGCTGGTTCATGAAATTACATTGTCAAAATCTATAGAAATCTATCACTAAGGATGTAAACTGTAATGTATGCAAATTTTAAACAGGAAGACTGAGCCTGAAAAGGGAACAGAGACTGTTGAAAACCTAACTATGTTTTATGTAGAAAACAATGTATTTAAGAGTCATGATGGCAGGAGAGCATCTAAATAAGTTTGATGTGTAGTGGGAACTTGAACATAACCAAAAGAACAAGGATAGAATAATGATGTAATAGCTACGAATGGAAACACCAGGACATACTCTTATTTAGCTCAATGTGAATATAGATGGAAACACATAGAATATTTATGGCCACTCATATTTACATGAGTTGTTATGGATAAAATTTGGGTCTTGTCAGTCAAAATGGCCCAAAAGACATGACACACTAAGTGGCAACAGGCATCCCTAGCTTTGAGATCCTGGTTCCTAATCCTAAGTATTTTATAAAGGAAAGCAGGTGTTGAAGTAAGGTCTTATAGTAACACTGAAATTATATAAGACAATCCTGAAATTTATCATACTGTCACAAAGAAAGGGAAGGAAAAATTGTAATGGTTCTGTGAGTCTACTGTAAAATACCTAAAGGTGGGTATCGTCAAAAGAAATGAACTCTCTTCTCCTCACAGTTCTAGGTGCTAGACTAGATGAATGACCATGTTGGTTGTGGGCTTCTGCCATGTCACAAGCTGATGGAGAAACAAAGAAAAATACTATGGTAAAAGGATCAAGTGTGTATCATGGCTTCATCTCATAACATCCTGCTATACTAAAAACCAAGTGTGTCTCATGAGAGCTATGCTAATCTCTTCTCAGATGGAGGGTGGTATTCTGCTTAGTATCTTCCAATTTTTATCCCATACACTAGCTCGTGAATATTTGGGGTGACAGAACCTGTGCCCAACTAATAAGAAAAAGCTTTCACACAAACACAAACCTACACACACACACACACACACACACACACACACACACACTGATTATCAAGATTAAGCAGCTTTTTATGGAATATGGGAACTTCTAGAGTATTTTATTAATGTTTGTTGTTTCTGTTGCTCTAAAATTGTTCAAAATAGTTTTTTGAATTTTATATTTTAATTATATGAATGTAAATACAACTGAGTATCTTTTCTTTTTTAAATTCCAAAGCTAGACTTTATTTTTATTGTATTTATTAAAGACAGATTAACATATGGTGAAAATAGAAAAAAATTGAAACAATACATTTTTATGGAGTTTGCATTGTGTTGGTTTAATTTATTTGTTTGGTCTATTTATTTGGTCTATTTTAGTCTAGTCCAGTCTAGTCTAGTCTAGTCTGGTCTGGTCTGGTCTGGTCTAGTCTGGTCTGGTTTGGTTTCTAAGATAAAAATCTTACTATGTAACCCTGGCTTGCCTGGAACTCACCATGTAAATCATTCTAGTTTTAAACATATGGAAAGTTCCTCCTGTCACTACCTCATGAATGAATGCCAGAAGTAAATGCACAAGCACTGCGCCTAGCCTTACCTAAACATTTAAGAAAAATTGGCTTTAGAAACAAGTTAATTCTGAAGACAGAAGTTATTAAAATGTACCCTATAAATTGCCTATAACTTAGCAGATAAGATATTTAATATTTCTTCATCTACAAAACAGGGCACTGCTTTTAGTTTATTTATATTTTCCTATTTCTATTTCCAACCTCATTTCTTTATCTATCCTCAATGAGCAATGGTTGACTTCTAGTCACTGTTCTATTACTGTGAGAAGACACTGTATCCAAGGCATTTACTTGGGGTTAGCTTACAGTTTTGGAGGGTTAGTCCATTATCATCATGGTGGGAAGGATGGTGGCAGGCAAGGAAACATGGTCCTGAGCAAGTAATTGAGAGCTCACATAAAATATAAAAATTACAGGCCAAGAAAGCATGAGCCTAAAGTGGGCCTAAAGTGGGCTTCTGAAATCTCAAAGTTGACCTCTTCCAGTGACACACCTTCTTCAATAAGGCCACACCTCCTAATCCTTCCTAAACAATTCTACCAACTATGGGAACCAAACATGAGCCCATGGGGACAATTCTCATTCAAATCACCATGTCTCTACCTTCTCTTCACCACAAATATATTCACACATTTTATTACTGTGTGAACACAAAATTGCTATTGTTTAAGCTTCATGACCTCACCATTATCTTCTTCTGTGTGTATGTATTGCCAGAAGTTGACATTTAGTATCCCACCCTATGGTTTTCTATCTCTTCTATAAATGCAAGGTCCTTCATCAAACTGGGAGCTCACTGGGAGCTCTCAACTAGCTCTCAGTAACTCCTACGATTCCATGTGTTTTTATTTCCCAGAGCTAGAACTGCAGCTACAGGTCAGGCCTGACTTTTTAAGTTGTTACTGACAATGAGACTCCTTCTGCTTGCATGTCAGGTACCTCACTAATTGAGTCATCTACCTAGTCTGCAACTTTACCATATTTAAATGGTATCTTTAATCCAGTGATGGAAATTTACAAGAAAGTACATTTATGTCTTCAACAGCAGTATTTTAAATTTGTAAATTCAAATTCAAGAGTTTGTGACATGAATTTGCGTAGCAATGGGAACAATATTGATTCAAAACTGTTTCTATCCCTATTATGCCTCGCTTATACTGTATTGCTCAAGAGGATTGGCACCTTCTTTTTATACCTGATTGATGCTTCTTGCTTCAGCAGGAGCTACATTTACTTGAGCAGATTATAACTGTTGCTTAGTGTATTCTTTTTTCCTATGTTAATATCAGGGTTTTGGAAGAAAGCATTTAGTTCTGAGACTCTTCATATATGTAATGATCACATAAACGACAGCTCGTTTAATGCAGAGAGTCAGTCTTTATTTTTCCATCGCTTTGTAACTTCTTTTTAAATTGCCGTTACTATTTAGAAAATGAGTTTTACACCATTTCTTTAGGGACTAATGCAAATCGTGCTTTTTATATCAGCTTTGTCACACCATCTCCTAGGAATTATATTTGGAAGTCAGCCAGGTACATAGGAGGAAGCCCAAGGTTTAAAGAAAACAGCCAGGTTTGAATGCTGCCTCAGCCTGTTGACAATGTGTGGATGCCAGCTTCATCAGCAAGAGAAGGAGGAAAGCATCAAGTCATTGCATTGGTCTGAGCACAAAGGAGGCTGTGAGTGCCCAGAGCGTGGCTCAGCACCTGACATGTGCAAGTCACGTGTTATTTCCACATTGAATTCATAAGGGCCCTTCATTTGGTTGATAAAGAATATGACAGAGGTTAAAGAGAAATTCATTCTCTCTGAAAAGTGAATATTAAAGTGAAAGAAAACTTCAAGCCTGGGACATCACAGGAACCACACTGAGTTCCTTAATATGTGAATATTTGAATATGTGAATCTGAAAGGAGGGACAGGAATTTCCCAATTTCCTGTGTATTTTTATGATATATTAAATATTATGAAGTGTTTTTTTTCTAATTCTGTATCAATAAAACAGGGAAGATGGATGACTTATATAACAACTTAACTTATACTACCAAATTACTTTTATATTCTAGTTGCAAATATGTAAAGATAAGCTTCAGTATAATCTCCAAAGATGCTCAGTACAAGATCAATCATGGCTATGACGCATAAAATCAAATTCAGTATTACTTCCCACTTGCAAGAGTAGATTCAGCAAGATCAATATCATCTAGGACCAAAGATCTAGAGCAACTAACTGTAACTCTTACATAAATATAGAATATCCATAACCCTGATGTAAGATGATAAATGACATAAGCTACTGGGTACAATAAGGTTAAATGGATAACAATTCTATATCATATCAGTTCTCAGGTCTCTATATACAAACCAAAGAAGTTATTGTATATATTGTGTGCTTGTACTCATAGCACCTATACGTATAGTAAGAAGAACTAGAAGTAAACTATATGACTAGTCCCAGGAAAATGAAAAGTACCTTGTGCTATATTCATAAGTTAAGATGGGGCTATGACAAAAAATGATCAAATAAGACAGTCAATAGCATGGAAATGATGACCAAGCATCTTAATCAGAAGACTGCTATACTTCTGTTTATATGAGGTTCATAGCAACAGAAGATAGAACTATGGTCTTTGGTATATTATAGTTATTGAGAGAGGCTGATGGAAACATTATCTCCTTTCCATGGTTACTTGATAAATATTATTGACAAAATTTACCATACTGTAATTTGAAAATTTATGTAATATACAACACATAGTTTTTAAGACCTATAAGATAGCAAATGACTTTAGTCCCAACACATAGGAGGCAGAGGCAGGTAGATCTCAACATCTTCCTAGTCTACAAAGCAAGTACCAGGACTACTAGGGCTACACTGAGAAACTCTATCTTGCAAAACAAACAAATAAGCAAAAAACTATAAAAATAATTTAAGACAGAGTACCACTTAAGGAAGAGTTTTAGAGTCAGACCATGCTGGGACTCTGAAATTGCAACCAAAATGAAAGGTTCACTCTTCAAGAATAACCTTTCCTCTATAGGAAACATCACTTAGGCCTCATTGCATCAGAACCCACCTACTTGAAAACCATGTCTTACCTAGATTAGGAAACCCTGTCTTGATTGACATGGTTTTTGTGTGTTCAGATGTGAAGATCATATGCTATAAGCCCCCATTTTCTCCATATGTCTCTCACCTGTAAGAAATTTGACTTTTGAGGCTGTTGGTAGTTCCCTGCAGGTCAATTCTCTGCTAAAGGAAGAATACATCATAGGAAACGACAAATAAGACAGCCTATTCTTGTATTGATCCCTAAAATATTTGTTTTGAGCTCTAAGTGGTGGTCTAATAAATTGAGTCTATTTATCTTCTGTTTGTGCCTGTTTGACTTTAACACAGATTATGTTAGAAACACTTAATTGGTATCACCTCCTTAATCCTTTGCCCTTTCCACTTTCTTTAGAGAAAACTGAGAGCGTACCCTGTCCAAATGCAACACATATTATTTAATCAATTCCATCTGCATTAGAGTTAACATGGAAAAATGGCACCCACTGCTGGTGCTCTTATTCCTGTCTATGTTCCTGTTTCCTTACATCACCCACAGACCCTTCTCACATGCTTTATATCGTCCCATTTATAATTAGATGAAGATAAAAGGGTTAAGTTAAAGAAGTCAAACTTCTTAAGTCTTGGCATGTGGTTGCCACTGGTTACTGTGACCTATCAGAATCAACAAGTGCACTATACTGGCATTTATTATACTGGCATTGGATTTTCAATGGCTCTAGCCCAGTAATATCAATGGTACTCCATCTCTCGTGATAGAAAATAACAAATGTTGTTTTGCATGCTTATTAATGAAACTCTGAAAAGCAGAGTACACTTATTATATGTATTTACGTCCTTGAAATGTTACTTTGCATGTGAAATTTTTGGTCAGAGCTAACGCCAAAGGGTAGATTCATAGACAAGTGTCTAACACCATTTGATTGTTAATTAAGCCATAGCCCTTTATCAATCATGCACAACAAATTAGAAACAAATCGCGTAAAATATATTTCAGAGTTTATCCAACACAAAGAAAAACAGTTATAGTCCATGAGAACATCCTAGTTATATTATATAGAGGAAAAATCAGTTACTCTATTGCTTCATTTCCTCAATATTCAGAATATTCAATATAAGCACAGTTTTGCTTTCACTGAGAATATGTTCCAGAGAAGGAAGACCTATAACATTAGGAAGTATTTCTGTTTCTTTATATACACAAGGTGAAACTGTTATCACAGTCTGATTTCCTTAGAAATTGCATACCCTTAAGTGTAGCATTTGGCTTTGTATAGATACAGTGTATGGTCTCCTCTTGAAAGGAAAAAAAGGTGATTATGAACACAGACTACTTTTTTAGGAGTTTCAGAAAAATATGCATGGAAATAAATAAAGAGATGCTACCACTTGCCAAATACCTGTCTTCTGACACCAGATAGGGTGGTGTACACTTGTAATCCCAGTAAACAAGAGACTGAGGCAGGAAGATCTCTAGAAGTCCAAGGTCAACTTGAACCACATGTGAGTTCAATGCTATCCTAAGGTAAATGGTGAGGCCCTGTTTCCTAAACAGCTGCAAAAATAAAATTAATCAATGAAAAGTGTGAAGGGAATTGCAGTTGGTGCTGGGATCCACTGGATACAACTGGCAATACAATAGGCCCAGAAAATTATTTGTCACTCAGCTGCACAACATGTTCACCTTAACTGATAGACTTCAGGTTGCCTGGATTCCTTGAATGCAAACTCAGTATCTAATCTCAGAAATCCCCAGAATTTCTTCCCTTATTTGGAAGTCATGGTTACTCTAGATAATTAATGTCTCTGAGGCCCCATGAATGACAGATAAAAGATGGACAGACAATTGTGAAAACACAGTAGGGTATTTCTTTAGGAGAAATCCTGTAAAGTACATCTATCTCTAGGGCTCTCCACAAATGGTGTCTCTCACCTCACCAAAGAACTGCTCTACATGTTTCCCAAGGCCCATAGTAAAAGGGTCGATGAATTAGCATATAATATGCCTGCTTCTCCAAATTTTAAAAATTTATTTATTTTGCATGTATGTAAATACACCGTCACTGTCTTTAGACACACCAGAAGAGGGCATTGGATCCCATTAAAGATGGTTGTGAGACACCATGTTGTTGCTGGGAAATGAACTCAGGACTTCTGGAAGAACAGTCAGTACTCTTAACCAATAAGCCATCACTCCAGCCCCTCTCCAAACTTTTAAATTTATTCTATCATATTAGAACAAGGAAATTCTACATTTTAAGGTCATCTGCAATAGATTAACATTACCTATCAAAATCCCAACTCAGTTCTTCATAGAGGTAAAGAGCAATTCTCAAATTCATCTGGAATAACAAAAAACCCAGGATAGCTAAAACTACTCTCAACAGTAAAAGAACTTCTCGGGGAATCAGTATCCCAGACCTCAAGCAATACTACAGAGCAATAGTGTTAAAAATTGCATGGTATTGGTACAGTGACAGGCAGGTGGATCAATGGAATAGGATTGAAGACCCAGAAATGAACCCACATACCTATGGTCACTTGATCATCAACAAAAAAGCTCAAAACATCCAGTGGAAAAAAGATAGTCTTTTCAACAAATGATGCTGGTTCAATTGGAGGTTAGCATGCAGAAGAATGCAAATTGATCCATTCTTATCTCCTTGTACTAAGCTCAACTCCAAGTGGATCAAGGACCTCCACATAAAGCCAGACACGCTGAAACTAATAGAAAAGAAACTGGGGAAGACCCTTGAGGACATGGTCACAGGGGAAAGTTCCTGAACAGAACACCAATAGCTTATGCTCTAAGATCAAGAATTGACAAATGGGACCTCATACTATTACAAAGTTTCTGTAAGGCAAAGGACACTGTCAAAAGGACAAATCGGCAATCAACAAATTGAGAAAAGATCTTCACCAACCCTACATCTGACAGAGGGCTAATATCCAGTATATAAAAAGAACTCAAGAAGTTAGACCCCAGAAAACAAAATAACCCTATCAAAAATGGGGTACAGAGCGAAACTAAGAATTTTCACCTGAAGAACTTCAGATGGCTGAGAAGCACCTTAAGAAATGTTCAACATCATTAGTCATTAAGGAAATGCAAATCAAAACAACCCTGAGATTTCACCTCACAACAGTCATAATGGCTAAGATTAAGAATTCAGGAGACAACAGGTGTTGGAGAGGATGTGGAGAAAGAGGAACACTCCTCCACTGCTGGTGGGATTGCAATCTTGTACAAACACTCTGGAAATCACTCTGGCAGTTCCTCAGAAAACTGGGCATGACACTTCTGGAGGACCCTGCTATACCACTCATGACCATATACCCCAGAGGATTCCCCAGCAGGTAATAAGGATACATGCTCCACTGTGTTCATAGCAGTGCTATTTATAATAGCTAGAAGCTGGAAAGATCCCAGATGTCCCTCATCGGAGGAATGGATACAAAAAAATGTGGTATATATACACAATGGAGCACTATTCAGCCATTAGAAACAATGAATTCATGAAATTCTTAGAGAAATGGATGGAGCTGGAGAACATCATACTAAGTGAGGTAACCTAGTCTCAAAAGAATACTCATGGTATGCACTTACTGGTAAGTGGATATTAGCCTAGAATCTTGGCATACCCAAGATACAATCCACATATCAAATGATGTCCAAGAAGGAGGAACGAGTGGCCCCTTGTTCTGGAAAGGCTCAGTATCTCAGTGTAGGGGAATACCAGGAAGGGGAAGTGGGAAGGAGTGGATGGGGGAACAGTGGGAGAGAAGAGGGCTTATGGGACTTTCAGGGAGCGGGGAGCCAGGAAAGGGGAAATCATTTGAAATGTAAATAAAGAATATATCGAATGAAAAGAAAAAAGAAGCAATAGATGAAAGCCTTTCTTAAACTTGCAAGTTAGTATAAGGATTTTGATATCTCTTCTATTGATAGATTTGATAGTTGCTATATAAAGCAACAGCTCTTCCCTTGGACCTCCTTATATCTGGACCATCAGCAATGGGGAAACATCTCCCCATCAGTAATAGTCTAGAAAATTCAGTTGCATGCTAGCTTCAAGTTTTGCCTCTTAGTTTATTCCAGACTCAATCAAGTTGACAAATCAGTTTAAATGTTACAGTTATATTCTATTTTGGTATACATATACTCCAAGATCTTTTCTATTTTGTATTTTGGCTATGCTGAGAATTAAACTAAGTATCACCAACCCTTATTTGTTTTCAGATAAGCCCTTATTATTCAGCTCAGGCTGGCCTTGAACAAACTATATAAGCAAAACTTGCCTTGAAGTCATAATCTCCCAGTCTCTACTTCCAGAATGCAGAAATTACAGATATGAACCACACAGCTAGGTCATATATCCACATATCTACAGATGTATGTGAATTGTTTATAGTTCTTTGAGTTTGTAAATCCATTCTTGGAATTTGTTTTACTGAAACTACTCTATTAAGAGTCTAGAATCTAATACTCCTTTGAGTTGCTAAAATTCCTTCCCAAATGGAGATAAAGGATGGTGTCTACCTCTTCTCCTAAATGTCCAATGACAAACTAAAGTCTGATCTCCAAAGTTGACTCTGGGAAACCAATGTGTTTGTTGGGTTTCCTTAGGGAGCATACGCAAAGGTTTACTTACTGAGCGTGGATGCTCCTCTCCCAACAGACTGCATCCAGAAAGCCTTTACCCAGCAATTCTGAGAACTTTCTCATAACTGCATAGCAGCATAAATGGATGCCTCCTGCTCTGGCTTATATACCCGCCCCCCATTTCCTAGACATTTGCAGTTAAGGCTGAGTTGTGTACAGCAGGTGTTAAGAAGCAGCAACATACTCATGCGAAGTTCTGTGATTCTCCTCATTCTTCCGCGAACGGGTATAAATTATGAACAAAAACATCTGGGAGAATCCTTTTGCAAGAGGACATAGCTGAGCTCGTTCCCCAAGATGGCAGATTTCTTAGAGGACACCTACTCACAACACCTTGCAATAAAAGGCAAGGAAGAAGTCTTTGCAAGACTTTAGGGTAGGCTAAAGGTTTTTACAAATTCATCTAAATACATCTGAGTTTCTTTGTTTCCCTGGTAAGAAAGCCAATCTTATCTTTAGGCCTGACAGTCACATGAGTATGATGAACAAGGAGCAATCATTTTGAATCACTAGGCGGACACCAGGTACATTATGATCATTAGGGAATCCCCTCTCTTGATGCTCTTTTGTGCTAGAGTTGATACTTCTTGACTTCTCTAGTGTAATAACAAGTCATCTATGTACTGTACTATATCTATGTCTTTGGAAACAGTCACTTTGTTTACCCAGTCTTTCTTTTAGGGATCCTTTTAGACCCACAACTCTGAAAAAAATGAATAATTTTAAAAGAAAATTAAAATTCTTTTGACTGACATAGTATGAATCTAGTGGTAAGCAATTCAAGTTATTTAACTAAATGCCAATGGCAGTGGTTAAAATGGAAGGTTTACCATCAATAAGTAGCTTCAGCTTTGAAGACCCCAGGGAAATTCTTTGACTAACTGTAAAGTCCATAGAAAGCTAAATTACCTATAAACCCTAGGGGCAGGGGCAGAAGATGTGTTCTTTAACAATATGCTCTCATATTGTTAAACAATATGAAACAAACAGATTGGTAACTAATACCATGTTGTCAGCTCCAAAACATATACATATAAGTAACATTGTACAGATTGAGCAGATTGTATTTATATATTCAGGAGTGTGTGTGTGTGTGTGTGTGTGTGTGTGTGTAAAATAACGATCAATACAAAACAGGCATTAATTTGGATAGCACAAGTAGAGGTACATAAGAGGGTTTGAAGGAAGGGGAAGGGGGAAATGATGTAAGTATATAAAAAATCTTATAATGAATAATGAAAGTAAACCAATAGTAAGAAAGGGGGGTTTAATTAACTATGACTTGAGTGTGTTAGCATTTTGAGGCCCATTCTGAGATTTGTTATACTCTTCTCTCTGAATCCTGGTACCCTTTGCCTTAGTTCACCGAGTCCATTTGTTTTCTGTCCAATGTAAGTCCCATTCCAATTACACTCAGAGCATGTAACTATAAGAGACACACACTCTCTATTCATATTTTGCAAAGCATGTAAGGATTTTTGTTTTTTATTTGTTTGTTTGCTTTTTTGTCCATTGCAGGTTTATTTCCACATTCTATTTCTAGTTTCTATTTAAATTTAAATAAATTTAAGTAAAAGAAAAATTATTTTCCCTGGTGACATTTTAAAAAAAGTCACCTTATCTCTTATGTCTAGTTGGAAAACAGAAAAATATAATGGTGTCTCAGCACCTGCTTTCCTCGTGTTGGTCTGTTGTAATGGTCAAAGAGAAACTAGGAAAGCCAGTCTTGCCATTCATGACGCCCTTTATTGAAAAAAGTACGACATATGGTTGACTGTCACTATATGCTCTATTAATTCAAAGTATTTCACATATCTTCCTTCCTTAAGTTCTTTTAAAATGATCAGAAATGTAAAGATCTGCAGATAATTTCACAAGAGTAGCTTACTAAAACTCAAATATATCATGAAAACTTTGATATAGGGTTGCATTTAAAAAAAACACTCAAACACATTTTTAGTATCCAAGCATTAAGGTACAGTGTTCAAGATCAAAAGACACAAGATACAATGATTCAGTCACAACTTATTCACTGTAGTCTTTGACATGATGTCACAGGATTCAGAGTGTGATCATAAATGCTGTCTTTAGAAATAAGGTGTTGAAACTAAACTAAACAAAAATAAAGATCTTTTATTTAATTTTCACTGTCATCTACAAAACATTTGTTATCTTTAAAAATACCTTCCAAGGTACAGCATAAATGAGCTGGAAATTTTCATTTTTTCCTCTATATTTTCTGATTTAATTCATATTCAGTCAAGCCCTCAGCTGTTCAAGAGTGATTTGATTATGGGAAGTCTGTTATCTCTTTCCAAATCCATGGCTGTAAAACTGTCTTTAACCACATTTAAATAAAATTTAAATACTTTAAAAATTGCAACCCAAAGTGTCTGAGTTTAAGAGCTGTAATTAATTTAAGAAACACACTGTGGCTTTGTCTTGAACAGATGGGTGTACACTTCTGAAAGGGAACATGTCTCACAGAGAAACAGTAGATGATGGCATTATGTATGTATTTATAGTTCTTACATTGTTCAATGGCTCTTTATATAACCACCTTTTCACTTGGGGATTTTTGTCCCTGGTGTATGTTGTGATTTTATCTGTTTGCTTTTCTTTTCTTTGGAGACAATGGGTTATTTAGTATCTCTTTTAAAATCTGTTTAGGGGTGTGCATTTTAACAGCTTTTTTCTAGTTACATTATTTGCTTGGTTTCCTCCCTGTGGCATCTCTGCTTTTTAAAGCAAACAAAGGCAGTAATTTGGGGTTCGGGGGATAGGAGGAGAAAGCTTGTAATATAAGAAAGTTTGGTGCAAAACAAGAGAAGTTTTACATGTTTATTAAACTGGTTTTCCCATTATAATTCTTTATATCACACACACACACACACACACACACACACACACACACATTATCAAGTACCACTAAAAGAAAGCATAGTGCATTATACATACTTTGAAGACATTGTTCATGGTGGTCAGTGTATATTTGCATATGTGTATTACTGTACTTAATTTTTACCCATTAAAGACTTAAAAGGCAGGTGTTCTTATTTCATTTCTATATTGAAAACCAGACTAAGGGATCTTAAGCAATTTTTCCTTAAACACATGGTCAGAATGCAAAAGAAATGAGAACATAAATCAATTCTGTAAGACTGGAAACTCCAGGCAATTAATGACACAGGTCAGTGAATAACATAATCCAGATTAATTTGTGTTTTTAAGGACTGAGGGTAAAAGAAAAAATGCCAATGAGCAAAAGTAGTAACGTGTAATAATTGTTTTTGTTTGACAATAAGGACAATAACTACAATATTACCAGTCAATGCCAGTTACCAAGCATCACCTAATACTCAGCCCTCCTAATATTGGGACACTTTAATACAGTTTCCCATGTTGTTGTAAGCCCAATCATAAAGTTATTTTGGTGCTACTTCATTACTCTAATTTTGATACTGTTATGCATTATAATGCAAATATCTGTGTTTTCCAATGGTCTTAGGCATCCCCTCTGAAAAGTTCATTGAACTCCATGAGTTTGTGATCCAAAGGTTGAAAACCACTGGTTGTTTTGTTTTGTTTTCCTTCCTAAATAATGCTAAAAAGAATACTAGGATTATTCATACTATAAAATCAAAACCTAAACTTAGAGAAACCTATGTATCTTACCCAAAGTCATCCATTAAAGACATAGGAGCTCAGCTGTGCTCCAAATAAAACTCAGTGTTCTTTCCTGCTATAAATTCCATTCTTCTGCACTTGCAACTTCATCTCAGAAGTCATGCCCCTGAAGTCTTGGGATTTTTAATTCTAGTACAGACCTATATACAGCATAGTGACTGGAGGCATTGCTGTATCTCTGTAGGTTTAGAAAGACTGTATTGCTTAGTATTTTGTTGACTCAAATCAGGCTAGAGTCAAATTGGAAGAGGAAACCTCAACTCAGAAAATTCCTCGGCCAGATTGGCTTCTGGTACATTTTCTTGATTAATTAATGATGGAGAAGAGTCCATTGCACTTGGGGTGGTGCCATCCCAGAACAAGTGGCCCTGGGTTGAATAAAAAGGTGGTCCCCTGAGTTCAAATCCTAGCACCTATGTAAAAGCTCAGCATAGAGGACACTTGTAATCCTAGTCCTGGGAATATTGAAACAGGTGAATCCCAAGGGCTCACAGGCCAGCCAATTTAATCAGTCACTGAACTTCAGGCTCCATGAAAATCCCTGTCTTTCAACACAAACTGGGGAATAATAGAGTATGGTACCAGAATGGAACCACTGACCTGCATATGCATGTACACATGTGTCCATTCACATCCCTGTTGACATATGTACAAAGACAAACACAAACACTAAATAAACATACAAACCCAACCCCATGCCATGCCTACAGGAACACATGGAGAGAGAGGGAAAGAGACAGAGAGAGAGGGAGGGAGAGAGAGAGAGAGAGAGAGAGAGAGAGAGAGAGAGAGAGAGAGATTGTTTAGCACCTCATTCAAAATAGGATGTAATGTGAATAGAATCATGTATGCAAAAATGCTGGATAGTCACCTAGAAGTACTAGAGATATCCAGGGTCATGATCTGAATCATAAAAGAAACAGACTATTTACCTGAAGCTTTTCATGTTTAAAGGAGTGAATCCTTGAATTGTAATGTTAAATGTTTCAATTAAAAATGCTACTCTCTATGTAACAGATGCTGAGAATTCAGAGAATTCCTAAATTCAGAGAATCCTAAATACATACTTTTAAAACCTATCCTCCACCAAAATGGAAAGTCTAAAAAAAAAAAGGATAATTTTCTCAATACATACTACTTCCCAAAGTTAATTCAAGAACAAATAAGCATTTTAAACATATCTATATCCTCTACTGAATCAGAAGCAACTATTAAAATTTTCTCAACCAGAAATAAAGAAACACACACACACACACACACACACACACACACACACACACATCCCAGGGTTAGATGGTTTTAGCACAGAATTTTATAAGATTTCCAAAGAAGAGTTAATGTCAGTACTCTTCAAATTTTTCCACAAAATAGAAACAGAAGAAATATTTCTCAATTTCTTTTAAGAGGCTACAAATGCCCTAATTACCTAATGACCCAACAAAAAAAGAGAATTACAGACCAATTTCCCTTATGAACATAGATTTAAAAAAAGTTTAAACTTCTTGCAAAATGAATCCAAGAAAACATAAAATGATCATTCACCATGATCACTTAAGTTTCATCCCAGAGAAGCAAAGTTACATAAATTGATTTATGTAATCTATCAAATAGAAAAACTGAAAGACAAAAACATTATTCTCCCATTTGATACAGAAGGGGACTTTAACAAAATCCAATACACCTTCATGACTAAAATCCCATCGAGGTTAGGGATACAAGAAACGTATCATAACATAATAAATTCAGTTTACAGCAAGCCCATAGCCAACATCAATATAAATGAAGATAAACTCAAAGCAATTAACCTAATACAGTACGTGAAGTCTTAACTAGAGGAATAGTAAAACTGAAGAGGATCAAGAAGTTACAACTTAGATATCAAAGAATCTTTACTTGCAGAAAATAAGACACTATACATAAGTAACCCTAAAAATTCCATGAGAAAACTCCTTTAGCTCATAAACACTTTCATCAAAGTAGTTGGATACAAAATTAACTAGCAATATTAAGTAGACCTCCTATATTCAATTGACAAATGGACTGAGAATGAAATCAGGAAAACAACACCATCCACAATAGCTTCAAATAATATAAAATATCTTGGGGTAACTCTAATCAAGCAAGTAAAAGACTTATGTAATAAAAACTACAATTCTTTGAAGAAAGAAATAAAAGAAGGTAGCAGAAGGAAATATCTCCTATCCTCATGAGTATACCAAAAGTGACCTTCCTACTGAAAGCTAACTATATATTCAATGTAATCCCTGTCAAAATTTTAACACAATTCTTTCTAGGTCTTGAAAAAACAATCTTCAGCTTCATATGGAAACAAAAAGATCTCAGGCTAAATAAAACAATCCTGAATAATAAAGAACTCCTAGAGGTATCACATTCCCTGGTTTCAGGTTGTACTACAGGGCTATAGTAATTTTTTTAAATCATGATACTAGTACAAAACAGACTGGTCAATCAATAGAAATGAATTGAAGACCAAGACATAAAACCACATACTTATGATCACCTGATATTTTCTATAAAGAAGGCAACAATTCAGACTGGAAAGACAAAAGCATTATCTTCAACAGATGTTGTTAGTCAAAGAGAACAGCTGTACATAGAAGAATCCGGACACAGCCATACATATGACCCTAAACTAACCTCAACTCCAACTTGATCAAAGATAGCATAATACCAGCTACACTGAATCTGATAGAAGAGAAAGTGGACTATTATGCCTTGAACTCATTGGCACAGGAGAAGATTTTCTGAACAGAACACTGGTAGCACAGGCATTAAGATCAATAAATGGTACCTCATGAAACAGAAACTTCTGTAAAGCCAAGATCATTTGAACAACGTATCAACCTAGAGAATGGGAAAAATGTATTAACTACACATCAAATGGAAAGTTCTTTATACCTAAAATATTCAAAGAACTTTAAGAGAAACTAAATATCAAGGAAACAACCCAATTTAGAAAAGAGAATACAAATAAACAGAGAACTCCCAAAAGAGAATTCAAATGACTGAGAAACACTTAAATGTTCAGCATCCTTAGTCATCAGGGAAATGCAATTTAAAACTGCTTTAATATTTCATTTTATACCCTTCAGAATGGCTAAGATCAATAATACAAATGACACCTAAGAGGATGTGTCCTCCAAATCCTTCCCTTCAGGGTTCAGGGAACATCAGGGAAGAAAAGGCAGAAAGATGTTAAGATCCAAGCAGAAAAGAAGACACCAAAGAAAAACAAACAACAAACCAACCAAACAAAGAAGTCCCCATAAATCAACATGATATGTATGCACATAGGAACTCACAGAGCCTGAGACAGCATGCACAGGGCCTGCACTGGTTTATACCACATGGGATCCTAGAGCTGAGAGCAAAAGTAGAAATGTGACCCTATCTCTAACCCAGAAGCAATCTACAGTTGAGAAACATTTTTTTAAATGAAAATTTAGTTTCTCTCAAGAGAATATCACCAGGGAAACAATCCACTCCAAAATGTATGCTGTGTGTCTAGCACTAAATGACTCAAAGGTATCTTTGGAGGTCCCTTGTCTCATAATGTGTACTGGTATGCCTCCTCCATCACCTCCTCCTTCTCCTCTTTCTTCTCCTCCTATTTCTTCTTCTCCTCCTCTTCCTTCTAAATTTTATCTTATCCTACATTATATTTTATTCATATTTTTCTTCTCTATTTTTAGCCTAAAGGTCCTTTGCATATATATTATGACTTCCAGTGTAGTGTTTCCATGAGATACCTGAGTGTACAAATGGGTTTCTCATTCTTGTGCCTTTACTTGAGCTCCTTTCCCTCTGTTTGTTTTGTTGGGTTTTTATTTTTATTTTTTGTTCAATTCTGATATTTTTATCTTACTATATTTTATTTTATCATCATCTCATATAAGTCTAATTTCTAATCAAAGACAGAAACAGAATGGATCCAGATGGGAGGGAAGGGACTGGGATGAATAGAGGGAGGAGAAACTATAATCAGGTTACAGTATATGAGAAAAAAATCTATTTTCAATAAAAGCACAAAATGTGAGTTTCTACATAAATAAGGCTCATCACTTTGACCGAGAGAAAAACTGTATGAATCTTTCTGTATATACATTGCTCTAGTCTGCTTAGGTTATTATAGACAAAAGGAATAAACAACAATATCATTTTCTTATTGTATAGAGGCTGGACAGGCAAGGTTCTGTCAGATGGGTTTGGTTATGAATGGAGCTCTGACTTTGCCTATACTCCATGGCTTTTTGCTGTATGTTCACATAGTCAGAGATAGTCTCTGCTCCTTGGTATCTCTTCTTACCCAGGCATGGATTTTTCACTAATGCCTATTTTCATAACTTTATTGAGCCTTACATACTTTTCACAGATTCAACTCAAGTACATCACATGTTTATGTTAGGATTTCAAAACAGCAACTTTTAGATGTATATAAATAATCTGCCACCTTCTTTCTTTCTACAGATAAATAACTATGTAGATAGATGATAGGTGGGTAGATAGAAAGATAGATAAATAAGTAGATAGATAAATAGATAGATAGATACATAGATACATAGATAGATGATAGGGATATCAACAGAAATAGATATATAATTACACATTTTACTAACAACAGATACAAAGATAGCCTAAGTAGAAACAACAAAAATAGAGGTGATGACATCACGTTTGAGTCGCTACTTTAAATATAGCACATACAGGTTTTTATTTTTATTTTCTTAAGCATCAGGAGATGTTTAAAATGTTATAGAACATTTACTTGTTCTATAGTGTGAAACTGAGGTAGACTTAGTCTGGTGACAAGAGGCATTTACTCTTAATCAGTTCTCCAGATAGTCTGACACCAGAGGCACATAAAGCCAAGCTTCATGAATTTCCCTGACTGTTGGACACATCACACATTGTTTTGAACTTTAGATATAATGTACACTGTTAACCAAAGCAATAGAACTCAGCTGCAATTGGTTTATTTTAAACTAAAGGAATCAGATAATTTTTTTTAACAAATCCCAAAGGAGATGCGTATGAAAACGTATGCATGTGTTTTTCTATATACAACCAATCTGTAGCTATTTATACTAGTAAAATGATTACCAAGCAGTAGAGAATGTTTACACCAAGATGTTGGGACTATGAAAGAAAATCTTGTTGAATCATAACGTTTAATAATGGTATTTAAACATTGAAATAAATGTGTCCGAAAAATGGGAAGAGAAAGGTTGTAACATTTTATTTCATTTCCCCTTCCACCAAAACTTGTACTTTACCTTACCTAATTAGAAATAGTAATGATTGAACTGGAGAAAAAACAATTAACTATTTAGTTAACCAGTTAACATAGACAAGAACAGCAATGGACAAAAATGTCTGAATCCTTTATAAGACATAAATGAAAGGAGATTGGAATCACAGAAAAAGCAGAATGAAAAAAATTTATAATTGAAATCTTGATTTCCAAAGAGTTTGGTGAAATCTCAGGAAGCTGAAGGCACAGGCTCATGTGACAATTTTCCAGCTAAATGTAGGCAGATTAATCCAAACTCGAGCAATTTGTGCTGTTCAGAAAATAATGGCATCAAGTCCACATATGACCTAGTACACTGTGAGACATGTATATCCCTTAAAGTCCAAGGTAGGGAGAAGTCATCAAGTCCAGGGCTGTTTCTTCCTCCTAATTACCTTACAAAGATCTTGTCCTCAGAGATAATCTAAGTTAAACTATTTGAAGCAAATACACACACACACACACACACACACACACACACACACACAATTTACAAATGAAAGAGTAGGAACCAACTGCCACTCAACAAAAACTTACTTCAAAGTAAATTCGGCTACTCAGCTAATACCCCTCTGAGATATGCATGAAATGTAATAATTTAAACATGGTCTCAAAATAAAAATCCCTTTTGAGTTGAATTGCTCTGAAGAGACATTAATAATACCAATTAATTAATAAATTTAAATATCAAAGCTTTTTTTAATAATTTAGCATATTGCATGTAAACACAAAGTATAAAAGAAAATGTAAGGGTCATATAGGGTACACTGAGAAATTTCTTGAACTCCTCAGGAGCAGAATGTTTTTAAAACTAAATTTGTATAAAGACATAAAAGAGAGACATGTAATATGACTTTTAAAATGAGAATTTGAAAAAGATAGAGTATTATTTACATTTCATGTATTGGGTATGTTGGTGTGTGTGGCACCACATTACAAGGTTCTTATCTGGAGGTCATAGGACATCTTGCAGGAATGAATCTTCCCCCTCCACAGAGTAGGCTCCAAAGATAGAATTCAGTTTACCAACACTGGTGACAAACTTTTTTTTAATAACTAAAGTATTTCACCAATCTCATGAGAATAGTTTTAAAAAAGGAAGCTTTCATGAACAACAACAGCAAAAACCTTGGATGTTGGACTAAAGGAAAGATAGATACAAATGTCAAAAGAATCAATAAATTGAAGCTCATAACTTAAGAAAAAGATCAACATCAATGCAATCGGTCATGATGTTGATGTTGAGAGGAAGATGGTGATAGAGACACTAAGGGGGAAATAGAACATAGTGAATTGATATTATCAATACATATTAATAAATGCCTGAAAATTTTTTGATAAAATCTGCTTTCTTTCTTTGTTTGTTTATTATTTATTTATTTGGAGGAAAGCTAAGCAAATTGGCACAAAACAAGATTTGAAAAAGCTGGCACTGAGCAAAGATGTACCAAATAGCTTAAAATTAATAAGTGTTTTATCTTTGTCACATTCAAGTACACTCAATTTTCCAACTGTGTATCTTGGCATGTATCCTGAGGTAAGTGTTATGAAGTGTTATGCCCTCACCAATTTAGTATGCTGAAGTCATTTTTTTATTAGATGTTTGCTTTACTTACATTTCAAATGGTATCCCCTTTCTGCATTACCCCTCTGAAAACCCCCTATCCCATCCCCCTCCCCCCTGCTCATCCCCCCCACCACCAATTTCCTGACTTCCATTCCCCTATTCTGGGGAATTGAACCTTCACAAGACCAATGACCTCTCCTCTCATTGATGTCTGAAATGGTCATCTTCTGCTACATATGTAGCTAGAGCCATGGGTTCCTCCATGTGTACTCTTTGGTTGGTGATTTAGTTCCTGGGAGCTCTGGGGGTACTGGTTGGTACATATCATTGTTCCTCCTGCAGGGATGCAAACCTCTTCAGCTCCTTGGGTCCTTTCTCTAACTTCTCCATTGGGGACCCTATGCTCAGTCTATTGGTTGGCTGGGAGCCATGTGTATTTTGTTCCACCTTCCAATAAGGATCAAAGTCAGTTGGGCGTCGATTGGGGAATGGGGGCTTGGGGGAAGAGGTCTTATGGGACATATGGTGAGGGGGAAACTTGGAAGGGGAAAGCCTTTGGAAACAATGAATTCATGAAATTCTTAGAGAAATGGATGGAGCTGGAGAACATCATACTAAGTGAGGTAACCCAGTCTCAAAAGAATAACCATGGTATGCAGTCACTAATAAGTGGATATTAGCCTAGAATCTTGGAACACCAAAGACACAATTCACATACCAAATGATGTCTGACAAGAAGAAAGGAGTGGACACTGGTGCTGGAAAGGATCAAAGCATCAGTGTAGGGAAATACCAGAACAGGGAAGTGGGAGGGGGTGGACGAGGGAGCAGGGGGAGGTAAAAGGGCATGTGGGACCTTTGGGGGGCGGGGAACCAGAAAAAGGGAAATGAATTGTAAATATAGAATATATCCAAGAAAAAAAAGAAAATAAATAAATCTGCTATGAACATTAAAAAAAAAGCCTTTGGAATACAAACAAAGAATATAGAAAATAAAAAAAAAACAAAACTAGGGAACAGATGAATAAATAACAAAAAGAGCTTAAAAGTGAAGAAAAGATAAAAAAATTATTAAATATCTAATCAGTATTCCAGATGAAAACTTGGTTTTTTTTTTTTAAAAAAAAGTACAGACAAAGCATAATTGGAAATATGAGAGCTACATGTTTACCTGGAAGTGTTGATAATTATGAATCTTCAATCCTGGATTACAAATCAATCTCATGCAAGAGTTAAAGTAAAAGAAGTAACAGAAATCAAGGAATTATAAAAGAATGGCAAGAAAGACATTGGAGAATTTGTGAAAAAAATCAGAATTCTTATTATTGATGCAAAATTATGGGATTATAGGGCGGAACCCTGAAATACCAGTAATAGTGTCACATAAACTAAGATGAAAGTCAGTGCAGCTACAGCGATTTCCAGCTCCTATTCACTGGTTAGAAATGAAATAACTCATAATAAGTTCTCATGTATGTTAAAGATTGCTCAAAGACACAGTCTCTAACTTTCTAAGCATGAGAAGGAGGGAAGATGAAAATGTTCTTTGTGATCAGTGTGGGAGAAAATAAGAATTCACTGAACTGGACAAGGGAGACGGAAGTGAACCTGGACTTGCGACTTCATTCTGGGAAGTAGAGCGAGACTCCATAACGCAAAATATGCTAAATAAAAATTCAATCCAACCAACAAACAACAAAAAAGCAAAAGAAAACCCAACAACAAATAAAATGAGAAAGAACGTTAGTAAATAAGAATTAAGTTCTAGAAAATAAGAATAAGAACAAAAAAATCAGAGTAAAAACCAATTTTAATGGCAGAAATTATCATAAATTGAATAGCAACAAATGGATTGTTCTGAAAATTTTTTATATAGTTAATTATGAGTCCAAATGAACACTTCTGGTATTTATTGATTTGAAATCTTTCTGCTATACCCATGAATGGCATAAAATAACACTTAACTTTCTTATATGCTAATATCCCACTTCTGCTAATTTCCAAACTCCATTAGATTGATAAAATGCAATGAAGTCATATTTGCATTCACTGATCTTGCTTGAATTCTTCTGTTAGTATGTTTATATAGCATTAGAAATATATTTGAACTTTTGATAGAAGATGAGTTAACTATTCCATGGACCAAGAATAATTTAATTCATTTTTAGTATTTGAGAATGAATATTAGTTTTAAAGATTTAGTGTGTGTGTCTGTGTGTGTGTGTGAGAGAGAGGGGGGGAGAGGGAGAGTGTGTTTGATGGTGTGTAGTTTCTCTTTTTGCAATATTTATAAGTCCTGCTTTGATGCTAATTTATCTTCTTTTCCATTTCTAATAATCCTTATCTATGCTGTCTTTGATCCTTGATTTGCTACAGTGCAGATTCATAGGTTTTATTTGCTGTTTCTTCTTATGACTTCTTTCTAGTGCATCTTTATTTTCACTGTCATTAGTTTTAGCTTATAGCTTTCTCATTTTTCCCTTCACTTTTATGCATCTTATTTTATTCTACTTGGTCCTACAAAAGAATGCAATTCAGGTACCTCTATTTCATCCATCGTGAAGTTTAAGCAACAACAAAAAAAGAATTTCTCTAGGACTTAAAGCTTTCAGTTTAAAACATTAAGCTTGGGATCCCAAAGAAGCTCAACAGATAAATGCTTGGCCTTCCAGGCATGAAGGCCTGAGTTTGAGTCCAGAGACCCACGTGATAAAAGGAGAGAAACAATTCCTACATGTTACCTCTGACCTCTACCACACGCTTGCTTCTGTAACATGCACATGTAAAACCCACCCACATAAACACATAAATATAAATGTATATTATATACATATAACATTTTGCATATATATGATATATATTCTATTTATTTATGTATGACATTTATGTACATACAATATATTACACACATGTATATGTGTATGTGTATGTACATATCCCACTAAGGTTGGAAAGTCAATTGCCAATGGAAATACAGTTTAGCTTTAAATATCACTATACAAACTCATAAAAGGGAGACAATCATGTTACATAACTATAACAGTAGTGGTACATTCTCATCATGTAAAAGCAAATTAAGTGTTTAGTTGGTAAGCAAAGTTACTGCATGATGTTTCCACAAAGATTTCGTGAAAGTGATTTTATTAAACACCACACAAATTAAATTCTTAAATTAACATTGATACTCCTTCCTTAAGGGAAGCATATTTAAAATTAAATTTGTCTGTGATTACCTCAAACATAGCCTTATTAACAGCTACCTAGACGATTGTGGGTTTTCATGCATTAAATTTTTGTTCCAGATTATTCACGGTTTGTTAATTGGTGTGATACTTGATGAATATTGATGGTGCATATTGTGGAAAAAATTTCCATATGAAAGGGGTAAAAGCATTCTCTGCCCAGGCAAATCTCTTGAAATAAGAAGAAAAAAAATCTGAAGACCTAGATTCAGAGTAAGAGTTTACACTACTATTTATTTTACAGTTAAGGATTCTATATAACCAGGCCTCACAAAATGTATGGGTGCCAGTTTACAGCTGAACGCTTTAATGATGTCTAAAACAAATTTAAAAATTAATTTATGCATTAGGGTTGTGTTTAAATGCTTAATTTAGAGGCTAAATGTTTGCTTTATTTAAATAAGATATTCCTGTTTTAGAAACCTCTATGAGACTGAGCTTCTATAATGTACTCTCGGGGTGTTTGCTTTCCTAGTTTTGTAGCAGACACATTAATTTAGCCAGTGCTATTGCATGGGAAAACCCTAACAAAATGAGGATCCTCTCTAGCCAGCTTGTGATGATTAGTTACCAAGGCGATGAGACTACTGATTACTATATCTATAATAGTTTGGTTAGCAAAGCTAGTGTAATCTATTCCATATCCTTTTTTATCATGTAGACATACAAAAAGTACTCAATAAATACTTGATTTTAATGTCTCTTTAAAACAAACTCGAAACCACACATACGGTAGACACTAGAGCTTTAGATGCTATTCAATCAATCTTCACCAACTTCAGTCTAAAGCCTTTAGAGCCACAAGAGTATGGCTCTAGAGAAACAGGAGAGAAGAGAGTGGCATGGGATGAGCTAGCCATCAAGCTTTATAGTCCCACTGGCTTCATTAAGGCTGCAGAGCCTTATTAAGGTTATAGAAGGAGACCATTCAATGGTTTGTAGACAGGACAATTCAATGAATAGATTTTTCAGTTTGTACAGTTTGTGCTGACTAGACCTTAAAAATGATTTGGCAGAAAACAGGAGGAAAAGGAAAAATATCCTTTGGTAAAGGATGATAAAAAATACAGGGAGAAGTGATGGTTTACTAGACTAGGTTGAAAACATTGTGATAGAGGAAATCATATTGCTTCAAAGATTTACGCGATAGATCAAACGGGACCTTGTAGAGAATTAAAGGTGGTCAGTCTACCAGTGTCTAGATTGAGACACTATGAAGATGGTGTAGATGCCAAGACAGGAAACCAGAGAATATTTGACAGAAGAAACATTACTAGTTCTGCTCTGAATATGTTCAATTTTGTTTCCCATGAATGCAAGAGAATTCAAAAGAGTATGATACAATGAATATTGAAAGACATAATTACCGATGGTTATAAACTATAAAGAAAATCCAGAAGAATGTTGTAGAAGCATATGTTGGATCATGAGCAGAAGTGTGTCACACACTGTGATGACATGTGTGTGCTCAGTAGAATACAAGTGCTGCTGGGCATGTAGACTTGATTCTCATGGAAAATGATAACAGGTATTCCCTCCACAAAATATTATTAGGGACAGCATGAGACTCTGTAACAATGGCAGCTGCCACCACCAAGCCTGACTCCCTGAGTTCAGTCCCTCGAATACAGAGCATGCAAGACCTGATTCCTACAAGTATCCCTCTGACTTCCACACGCATGCTGTGGTAGGCATGCATATGCATATGTAGAGAACATGCACACACACACACACACACACACACACACACCTGAATACACACACCATAATCAATAACTCCTATTTCATTGGCAGTAGCTATGTTTTCCACTTTTTCCTGTGAAGGGAAGTCTTTCATCTTTCAATAGTACTGAGTAGACAACAATCCTGAAAATCATAATCTGAAAGATTTCCTCTCCTAAAATATTTAGGGACTGAAAGGCTCACAAAGAATTGACTCCCAGCTGAGAAAGCCCAAGGCAATTATCAATGTCTGAGTGAGATGAGCTCAAGGGTCATTTAGTGTTGATGATCTTCCAATGATCTGTGGATATTTGTGCTTTACAGAATACCAATATCCAGAATACCTAGGACCAAAGGAGATTGACAGGAGCAAAAGGGAGGGAATAACAAATGTGTGAGAAAATGATCAGAACACACTCTATACTATGCATCTGGAGTTGTGAATAAACAAATTAAATTAATAAGAGTCTTAATTAGAATGAGCACTTGAGCAATGTGGTAGTATAAGTGAAAATGGCTTCCATAGGTCCATAGGGAGTGACACTCACAGGAGGTAGGGCTTTTGGGAGGCAGTATGTCACTGAGGTTTTTAGCCGTTCGTATTCTAATTGGGCCCCCCAAAACTGTTTGCACAAGAGGGTCTTCTGGGAATCTGTCCCCAATTTGATTGGTAAATAAAGATGCCAGCAGCCGAGAAAGGGAGACATCAGCAGGTGTTCCTGGGTTTGGGACCATGAGGAAGAGGAAGGAGGGAGACAAAGACTGCAATGGCGTAGAGAAGCAGAGAGCACCCTAGGCTCTGGACCAAGAAAACGTGGCTCTGAGGGCTAATTGGAGTTAAGATCAGCCAAGATGGAACGCAAAAATTAGTAAGTAGTTAACATGGTGGGAGGTAGATTCTAACAGCATGGAGGGTAAGCAGTTGTCGAGCTATTGTGCTTGCTGCTTAAGGCTTATAGGCTTACTAAACCATATAGACTGTGTGTGTGTGTGTGTGTGTGTGTACATTCTCTAACAGTTGCAAAAACAAATTAGAATTAAAACCAATTAGTCAAGTTATTATAATATCGTGATCAAATTTGGCAGAAAAACACAAAAAGTTGTTTGGTCCCACATTTTGTGTGCTTCAATCTGCGATTGTTGCATTGTTCTCATGGCAACCACACAGAGGGTTGGGGCACACATAGTAAAACCATACTATTCACCCAGCAGCCAGGACATGGTAAGAGACAAGGAGATGAAGATGTGAGAGCCCATAACCCCTTCAACGTAGCATGCACACAGTGATCTAAAGACCTCCCTGTAGGCCTCATCCCTTCAAAGTTCTACCATGTACATCCTTGTAGCATACAGCTAGGGACCAAACCATTAACACATGGGCCTGTGAGGAATGGTCAAGACACAAACCTTAGCATTGAGAATGTGGAAATAGAAGAACCACAAGTGTTGCTAATGGAAAAAGAGCCATTCCGGTTTCCAGAAAGCCATCTGGTAGTACTTAGGAAAATGAAATATGTGTATGCATATGCTACAATTTAGCAATCTTTCTCCTTGAGTAGGTACCAGACAGACTCTCCCAGGATTTCACAGAGTTCCGTATGAACAAGGTTTCTTGTGGGATGTATGGGACTCAGAAGAATATTTTTGGTAAAACTGATCTGCATGTATACAACCTTATCAAAATATATTTAAAAATTCAGCTGTTGCTGAGTATCATAAACATAGTCAATGATGGTTTGGAACAATTGCTTATAAACTAGCCTCTTCTTGTCTAGGAGTGCATGTGAACATTCCATGGCATTTAGACATTCAGACAACATCTTACCTTATTCGGGTGATCTGCACAACCATTCCCATCTATTTTTATCAGGATACCCCATTGCTGCTCAATTTCACATTTCCTGCCACAAGGAAAAGCAACATATTGTTGATGATATTCATAATTTCATGACTATTTTTAGGTCGTTTGCAGCAAAACAAAATAGACTTTCTTGCCTCTGCAATTTCAGCATATCTGTTATTTTTTTTTATAAACTTGTCCACATTCTCTCTCTTTATCTATAAGATCTTCACCAACCCCACACCCGACAGAGGGCTAATATCCAATATATACAAAGAACTCAAGAAGTTAGACCCCAAAGAACCAAATAACCCTATCAAAAAATGGGGCACAGAGCTAAACAAAGAATTTTCACCAGAAGAAATTCGGATGGCTGAGAAACACCTTAAGAGATGTTCAACATCATTAGTCATCAGGGAAATGCAAATCAAAACAACCCTGAGATTCCACCTCACTCCAGTCAGAATGGCTAAGATTAAAAACTCAAGGGACAACAGGTGCTGGCGAGGATGTGGAGAAAAAGGAACACTCCTCCACTGTTGGTGGGATTGCAAGATGGTACAACCACTCTGAAAATCAGTCTGGTGGTTCCTCAGAAAATTGGGCATGACACTTCCAGAGGACCCTATCATACCACTCCTGGGCATATACCCAGAGGATTCCCCTGCATACAATAAAGACACATGCTCCACTATGTTCATAGCAGCCTTATTTATAATAGCCAGAAGTTGGAAGGAGCCCAGATGTCCCTCAAAGGAAGAATGGATACAGAAAATGTGGTATATTTATACAATGGAATACTACTCAGCAATTAAAAATAATGAATTCATGCAATTTGTAGGCAAATGGTTGGATCTGGAAAATATCATCCTGAGTGATTTAACCCAATCACAAAAGAATACACATGAAATGCAATCACTGAGAAGTGGATTCAGAGCCCAGAAGCTCTGAATATTCAAGGCACAATTAGCAAGTCAAAAGATTCCCAAGAAGAAGGAAGGAGAGGACCCTGGTCCTGAAAGGACTGGATCCAGTTTTGTAGGAGAGTACCAGAATAGAGCAGAGAAATGGTGGGGTGGTGATTGGGGAATAGGCGGGGGGGGGGTGAGATGGGGTGGAAGAGAACTTATGGGGAAAGGGAAAAACATATCTGTTATTTAATTCTGGGTACTTGACATCATCCATTCTAAGTCCCCCGATCCCTGAATACTGCCACCTAGTGGCTACCACCTTAAATTCATGCTCTGCAAAATTAATTTTCTGTGCATATCACCTAATCCCAAAACCTACCCTGAGCCTTTTGCACTACAATCCATGGGTTTCCTAATGTGTGATCTCTCTCTCTCTCTCTCTCTCTCTCTCTCTCTCTCTCCCTCTCTCTCTCTCTCTCTCTCTCTCTCTCTCTCTCTCTCTCTCTCTCATATGACTATATTTTTTTACTCTATGCATCAACATCAGTAGGAGGAGTTCAAGGAGTTATGGAACAGTACTGTAGTCTCAGGATCAGAGGGCAGAAGTCTCATGACTTCTTTATAGCCTTGACCCTATAAATCAAATGAGCAGGGACAGAAACTCAGGTGAAACCTATCTAAGTGTGCCATGAAATGGGTTCAGATGTTCTATTTAGTGATGGTTACAATTAGAGGTAGCATAGGAAGTACTGTAAGCAAAATGTGGTATATGCAAGCAATGACATATAAAGTGAGCCAAACAGTCATGAATTCACATGGAGTAGTGTAAATGTGTCAGGTTTTCCCAGTGTGTTGACCCATCTCTACAATGACAACTACACTTGCTCAGATGCTACATGGCAGTTCCTGACCAGGCAGTGTGGTGGGTTAGTGTTTCCTCCTCTTGGCTTCTCTGAACCCATGCTGTTGCTTAGCCGCTGAACTCTTGTAAACATAGGCAGGTGCTGTCTACGATTGTGGGCGTTAGTTACTGGAGAGCCCTAGTTGGTTAAGGGAGAACAGAAGCCAGCGGATAAACACGTTTCTTGCTTAGGTTCACCCAAAGAAACCAGTAAGATTCATTTCATGGCACACTTAGCTAGGTTTCACCTGAGTTTCTGTCCCTGCTCATTTGATTTGCCACTTACATATGCATGTGGCTCTCATTCTCAAATACAGTATCCACACAGAAGTCTCTAACTAAGCTATTTGTTTAGGAAAAACCAAAGCACATGGGGAGCATTTTGTTGTTGTTGTTGTTGTTGTTGTTGTTGTTGTTTTACAGCATTGTCTAAAAAGAGTAAGAGATCAAAATAAATGAATTCTGTAGCCAAGTAAAATTTTTTTTAGGTTGAATACATATACAGTCATGAAAACCCACATAACAGTATATTTGGGAGTTGTACATGTGCACAACACACACACACACACACACACACACACACACACACACACACACACCAAGAATTGATGAAGAAGGACATAAAGAAAAAATTGCTCAGCACAAATTTGTATGGAAACAGAGACAACGTGATAGGTGAAAATGGATGTTTCTTTAGCAAGGCCAGACACTTCATGCCAGAGCAGAATTCTTTATCTTCGTACAGGTGTTGAGGATGAGCAGAGGTCACAGAGCAATGCAGGACTTTCTACATGGCAGAGCTGTCGTCTACTCGGTCATCTTGTTCAGGAACTGCTGATTCTTCTTGCATGTGTATCTTTCTCATGTCTCTGCCTCATGTTTGACCTGTCTGCCTGAAGGACAGAATAATAAGGCATTTAGAATAGGGATATTGCTTTCCTCCAAAGTCCAAACCAACAACCTCATCTCTTTGGATTTATTTCATCTGCTTGTGAATCGCTTGCATTTGACCTGTCTGCTGGGACCATTGCTTTTCTGAGGTGGAAAAAGAGAAGACTTTCTCATCTAAAATTAGCAACAGCGTCTCTTTCCTTCATGCATACGCATCGAGTTTTCACCCAGCCATCCTGGGTATTTCAAGAACTGCTATAATTATTTGCCAGCACTTTTTCACATTTGCATCCATTCTGCTTTTGTATTTCTTCAGAATGTGTGAATGTTAACGGGGGTGGGGGTGGGGAGCAGTCAGTAGAGAAAAAGAAGAAAAGATAAATGGGTGCTATGCTTCCTGATCCACAGGCGAGCTGCCCAGCTTTGGTTTGGCCTCGGTTGTACTACCTTACAAGGAAGGCCATGGCAAGTGATTTATCTGGCAAATGCTCACTTCTCGTTCACTTTGAGAAAGAGAAAGACAATGGCGCTTCCCATTCTGGTGGTGGATACTCAGAGAGAACCACAGAAGTCAGGTCATAGGCAGCAACTGAGTTGACTCCTTGAAATTTGCCCTTATTCTAATGAATTCAAGACCTTTCTGGCACCCAAATGAATTGAGGAGGGGGGGTCTCACCTAGACCCAAGCGTAGGTAGAAGCCTGAACAAAGGAGCTGAGAGCTGGAAACCTCAGTGGGCTCCCTTCCAGTCACCATTCCCTGGAATCTGGACTCCTGTCTGCATTAAGAGGTCCTTTAAGAATGACTGTTCCTTCCAGTCACTGTGTCCCTTGTCCCTAAAGTTTTATTCTCACAGCTAAAATTTTATGAGGTTAGAAAGATTCCTTCAGCCCTTTTGAAATTAGAATTTCCAAGCTAAAAGGCAGGTGGCATAAAGCTTCAATAAGCCCATTTTTTAGTATCTTGGGTTCACCTTGTGTTATTATTCCCTCGGGGAATACCAGGCACTTTAAAGAGACAACTACTACATGTGAGAGTGGGAACAGTGGTTTGTAGGAGAAAGTACCTTCATCCATGGCATTTATACTGCTTAGGATTTGTTAGAAAGTAAAGGAACCCTCATTGTCCATGGAGGATACTTCCAGGAAACCCTGTGCATGTCTAAGACAATAGATAGTAAGAACGCATGCACAAGCATGCGCGTGCACGCGTGTGTGTGTGTGTGTGTGTGTGTGTGTGTGTGCACACACACACACACACACACACAGAGGAGGAGGAGGAAGAGAAGGAGGAGGAAGAGGGGAGAGACAGACAGAGAGAGAGAGAGAGAGAGAGAGAGAGAGGGGGGGGGTACTTTTACAGAGTCTTCTCCTGTCTTTGGACTACACCCATGATACATATGCTGTAGATAAGAGGTGGCTACAAACGAGAAATGAAATAGCTGCCTGTGATATCAATCTCTATAGAAAGTACCCATCACAGAGCACCAGGCAGAAGTCAGCACTCTGGTACTATTCATGTCTTGTTCCCTTTCATCCTGCCTTAACATCAAGTACTTGAAGCCCTCATTCCTCCTGGCAGAAAAATGCATCCAAACTATTCTTGATTCTTCTCCTTATGTCTTTCTCCTTCGATTTAAAAATAAATCTTTTGTTCACTAGGTTTTGGGGTGGCAAGAGAACACTCTTAAAATAGTAATGTGAGTGAATGCTTGATGTTCAGAAACTTTCAAACATCTTAAGACTGTAGACACTGTGAAAATGCTATTCTAATGATTATGAAATTATGCTGCAGGATACTCATTGAAGGAATATGACATTGTCTTTATTTTTAACCACAAAATCTGATGTACTATAAGACTTCTAAGATCATAGAGAATATTTTCTTTTCCTTTTCAACTTTATTTTTTATTTTAGTGTGTGTATTGTGTGTATGTGTATGTATGCATATGTGTGTGGGGTTACATGTATATATGGTATATGCACATTACTGTGTAGGTATATGCACACATACATAAAGATCAGAGGTAGAAATCATTCTCTGTAGCTCCCTGACATTTTTTCCCTTGAAACAGGGACTCTCACTGAACCAAAATTCAACCATTTCAGCTAGACTGACTGACCAATGAGCACCAGGGATTTGACTGTCTCTACCCTTCAGCATCAGGGTTTACAAGCACACAAAGCCATGCATGAGCATTTCTATGTGTGTTTGGGATTCACACTCAGAAACAGAAACCCACAATTGCATCACAAAGATTCTTACCCATGAAGCTACCCTGGGAAATCCATTTCTACCTTAACTCTCTATTGTACTCTGTGTGTGGCCTACCACAGTATTGACAAATTAGGACAGAACTGATAATGAGGAGGGAAGAAAGGAGGGAAAGAGGAGAAGAAAGGAAGAGTGGAAAAAGGGAGGGAGGACGGATGGAAGGAAGAGAGATGACGCAAAAGAGAGAGAGTGAGAGATGACGAATCTTACTATAAATGATAGGCAAAATGATTATTTTATCTGAAAAGCCCCATGTTCTGATGTTTGCAACTCAGAAATTCAGCGTGTCAAAATCTTAGCCAAATCCAAAGGCCTGGAAACCCAGGTGTCCATTTCATTTAAAAAACACGAAGTTGAAGATGATTGACAACTCTGCTCGACAGTCAAGAAGAATTAGTCACCCGCTGCATTTCTTCTCAATTCTGCTGAGTCCTTCAGTACCTCCGATGGGGTCCAGCTAAGTTTGGGAGAAATTTGATTCATTCCATACTAATCCACCCACACAGGCACCCTCAGACATATTTGATCAAATATCTGAGTATCGTTTACCCAGGTAAGCTGACACATAAAATAATCCATCATATTCATCATCTTTAAATGGTACCTTCAATGAGAGCATGTCGGGAAAGAGTTTCTAGATTGCCCTAAGCATGAGCATTTCAGAGTTCTTTAATTAAAATCACAGTTAGCCGTTTACAGATTTTTCTGGGAGGGGCGGGCACTGATCAGCATGTAAGTAAGAAAAAGAGTTTACAAATTGGTCCTCACTAATTTTGGATGACGAAATTTTTTAAAAGTCTGACCATGATCTATTAAATTTTAGTATTAAAGGATGTTACAGCATTTCGTTTTTTCCAAAGTAGTTCCTCAGCATCTTCTAAAACATGATCAGGTCTTTTCTGAAGGGAATGTCCTTCATATAGATCACAAGCCTATCCTGCTGCTCTTTGATTTAATGTCCCACTTAAAATATATTCGTTTATACTTGATGATGCTGTCACCCCACGTTTGCCTTGTTTCAATAGGGTACCATATTTGTGTGCTAATATGTTGGCTAATGTCTCATGAACACATGTTCAATGGTCCACATTATCTATGAGGTATATTATTAGCACCTAGGTTGGACTTATACACAATGCAAGATGTGTTAGAAGTTCATGAAACCAAATTCAGTTGCCTAATTAGTAATCATTGTTCTACTAGTTACATGATGTGGAAAACTGTTAAATATAGATTTCCTTCTATTTCCTAACCTGTAAAGTGATGGCAATTAGAACATTAACTCCATATGGCTATATGAAGGCTATACAGACATAGATATCATTTATATGAGTCAGTATAATTATTAGACATAAGCTGCAGGAAAAAGAAACAGAACACATATTATATACAGCTAGGTATCTGAACCTTATGTTCTTATGCATTTTCCTCATCAGGATTATCCTTCCCTTAGGCATCAGTCCTTTGTCTCAGATATAGTAATAAATCTCCTGAGGACTCAACCTGGTTGAGAAACCTGACTCTCAAAGATCATATATAAAAAGAAATACCCATTCCTACAACAAAAGTGTCATAAGTTACTTTTTTGAGTATGAACTTCCATAAAATTCCTAATCCGAGGTCATAGGTTCATTATTCCCAAGCAATTTTTATATTGTCCTCAAGCCTTGATTAGAAGATTACCAAACAATCCTCTCCCCCCTCCTAAAAAAGGAATCCTCTCTCTCTCTCTCTCTCTCTCTCTCTCTCTCTCTCTCTCTCTCTCTTTCTCTCTGCTGTCAAATTTTTCCTTAGTTCTTAGTTCATGCTCCAGAGGCACTGGGGCTCATTATGCAAATTAAAATGACTTAGACGCAACCCACATCACCTCAGGTTATACTAACGAGTTCTAGATAAGAGTGAATGAATGTAAAATTGCACCAGGGGTATTTAGGAGCAACTGCCCAAGTGAAAGAATAATGAGATGAGCTGTAAACGAAAGCCATGGAAAAGTAGTTATAAGTTCATTTTTTGTCATGTTTTAAAAGCACATTCACCTGCTAATGGGTTCTATATCTGAGCTGTATGTGTAAGAACCTGTCTGAAACAGCACTCCATATTGAGTTTGCTAATGTGCGGTCTGGGTTGTAAGGACATTTGCCTCCCTGAGTGCTGGTCCTGAGGGTCAGAAAGCCCTGCTCTAGATCTATAGCTTCAAATTCAGTGACTATCAGCAAATTGACACCTCGCTGTGCCTTGCAAAGAGGAAATTATTAAAAATATTATTTTTTCAATAACATAACTCTATGTCATCCTAAAAGCCATACAAATGCAAAAGGCTTTTACTCCAAAACCCCAAGCAGTATGTGCTAAATCTGTAATCCAAGACTATTGAGACTTTTCATACATTTTTCCATCAGGAATTCCATTTGGGGATCTACTTTTTACTACACATAATTATAACACATCCTGGCCACACTAACACCCCAAGACCCCCTTATTCTCACCGCTCCTCTATGCTTTCATTCTATCAAGTGTAAAGTACATGGAGGAATGTAACTACTTTACTATTTTATATAAGAGTATTTATGATTAGACTCATGGGAGATGATGTAACCTCATAAGACAATGGATACAACCATGCCTATTTGTTAGTTTGTTATTAGAAGGGCTAAGCATTGTAGTTTGTATGAACATAGAAATTGCACCAAACTGGCTTTCAAATTATGATGGGCTTCTGGAGACATAAACTTATGGAGAGAAAGAGAAAGGGTAAGCTTTAGAGGAGAACATACCTGGAACTATGTTTCCTGATCCAGTCATTGGCAAAGAGCTTGGAATGCGATAATTCTTTTGAGTTTCCCTATCTTAGTTTTGCTTTCTGAGAAATGTCGTGGTGGGAACAGCTGGGAACAGCCTCTATCATCCAGGACCTTCTTAGATGTTTCTTAGATGATTCCCTGATGTCTTGTTGCCTGCAACCTTCATGCTAGCCCTTTTGTCAGGCTACCCTATTCCTGGATTATTTACTGAACATTCATCTTTGCAGGTCACCTTCCATCTGAATTAACATCCTGGAACCGAGTATGAATACATTCCCAGGTTCCAACTCCAACTGATGATGCCTCAGGACATTTTTCTTCATTGGTGTAATGAATAACTTTGAAAATGTAGAAATATATATATATATATATATATATATATATATATATATGTGTGTGTGTGTGTGTGTGTGTGTATATACATATATATGTGTGTGTATATATATATACATATATATATGTATATATATATATATATATATATATATATATATATATAAAATAGAAGAATGTAGCCTTTTCAACTTGAATTGGCACTTCTTCCATAAACTTAATTATTGATTCCTTGTACCAGGTTTAAATGTGTTTATCCAAGATTTTATTGAGCACATTCTATTTATATTCTAGTTAACATAAGACCTTGCCCTTGACTTCCAGAAACTCTTAAGTTAATAGAAAGACAAAGATATGGATATAAGTGAAATCATATTTTTTTTCAAGCAAGATGCAATTTAAAGGCCAGTCTGTACTATGAGAAGAATGGGCTGGCTTTATGTTTGAATTCCAAGGGCATGCTAAGAGAGGATCAGTGTGCTCTGTGAAAAAGTATGTCTGATGGTATTTCAAATATGCCAGAGGAATAAAATAGTTTAACTCTGCTTTTTATTTACAAGGTGTCATTATAAGCATTTATATTCTTAAATTACTTAAGACTGACAAAATACTTGGAGGTCTGTCTTGGGGAAAAACAGGTTTAAGCACATGTGAAAATTTTCACTATGGCAAGGACTAAGGCTGGGTCGCTATGGTGTGGTGGTTTGTGTTGAGAATAGTCCTCAGAACCTCATAGATTCGAATCCTTGGTAACTGCGGAGTGACTCTATTTGAAAGGGTTAGCTGTGGCCTTATTGGAAGAAGTGTAATACTAGAGCTGGACTTTTGAGGTTTTCAGGAAGCCAAGCCAAGCCCTGTGGCTTTACCTACTTTTGTTGCCTGAGGATCACAATGTAGAACCCTCAGCTGCTTCTCCAGCACCATGACAGAGGGTATGCTACCTTGCTCCCACTGTGAGAAGAATGACTGTGCCTCTGAAACCATAAACAAGTCTCACAGAATCTCTTCACAGAAATAGAACACTGACTACCATATATAGTGAGAATTTGACTCTTAAGTTTGCAATTTGTCTATGATGTGATATTGCAAGAGAGAACCCTTCCCCATGGGAATGTCATAAAAGCAAAGAAAGATGAAATCAATAGATTTTACTAGTTCTTAGACTAAAGGACAAACACCCACAAAACACTCAAAAGTATAAATGACAGTATCTATACCTAACTACAAATAATTTCTGAACATTGGAATTTTGATTAAGTCTACTGAGGTTAAGCACTTTTGGAATTCACAGATGAGCCCTAAATGAAGAGACCAGCCATGTTGCTTTTATTCTCCATGCACAATTATGCAAAAGCAAATATAAAGCAGAGCCCAGAAGTGTAAAGAACAAACACTAGAATCAAGGCTAGAGGTATTTGATAGACACAGATAGATTTCATCAGATAGATTTGTGAGGTGACATCTAACACATGAAGTACAGGGTAATTATATCTACTATTTGAAAAGCGTGGAGTTAGAATTTTATATTATTCACTGTTAAGAGCAAAAAAAAGAATAGAGTAAAAGAATGGGATTTACTCAGAAGTAGCTTCTGCTTCTGAAAGGTAGCACAACAAGGAATGCCAGACTTCTTAGTATATGATACCTGAGCAGATCAAGTCTTTCGTTTGTTTATTTTGTTTTGTTTTTATGAACTCTTTTTTTACTTACTTTTTTATATTAGATATTTTCTTTATTTACATTTCAAATGTTATCTATCCCATTTCCTCCTTTCCCCTCTGAAAACCCACTATCCCATGCCCCCTCCCCCTGCTCACTATCCCACCTACTCCTGCTTCCCTGACCTGGCATTCCCTACCCTGGGGCAATGAGCCTTTACAGGTCCAAGGACCTCTTCTCTCATTGATGTCCAACAAGGCCAGACTCTGCTACATATGCAACTAGAGCCATCGGTCCCTCCATGTGTACTCTTTGGTTGGTGGTTTAGTCACTGGGAGCTCTGGGGTACTGTTTGGCTCATGTTGTTATTCCTCCTATCGGGTTGCAAATCCCTTCAGCTCCTTGGGTCCTTTCTCTGGCTACTCCACTGGGGACCCTGTGCTCAGTTCAATGGATGGCTGTGAGCATCCACTTCTGTATTTGTCAGGCACTGGCAGAGCCTCTCTGGAGACAGCTATATCAGGCTCCTGTGGGCAAGCACTTGTTGGCATCCACAATAGTGTCTGGGTTTGGTAACTGTATATGGGATGGATCCCCAGGTGGGGCAGTCTCTGGATAGCCTTTCCTTCAGTCTCTGCTCCACACTTTATCTCTGTATCCGCTCCCACGGGTATTTTGTGCCCCCTTCTAAGAAAGACCAAAGTATCTACACTTCCTTCTTCTTGAACTTCATGTAGTCTATGAGTTGTATCTTGGGTATTCCAAGCTTCTGGGCTAATATCCACTCATCAGTGAGTGCATACCGCATATGTTCTTTTGTGATTGGGTTAGCTCACTCAGGGTCTTTTTTGTAATGTGCACAATATATGACATCACCAATAGCAGCATGCATACCTGAAGCTACAGAAACAGAGCATCCAAGGTCAGAGGTGCTTGGGGCTATTGAGAAAATCTCCCCATTTTCCACAGGATGGTACCTTACACATGCTGTCTCTCTCAGGGTTTACTTTGCTGCTACCTTATTCTCCTAAGTAGGATTTACCCTGTTAGACATGATTTCCTAATCTGTCTTCATGACTTCCCTCTCGAAGCATTTAAACAGGGAATACCCACCTTCAGACACATTGAAAAAGTACCTCCCTTTACTGGTTGGTTTTGTGTGTCAACTTGACACAGGCTGGAGTTATCACAGAGAAAGGAGCTTCAGTTGGGGAAGTGCCTCCATGAGATCAGCTGTAAGGCATTTTCTCAATTAGGGATCAAGAAGAGCAGCCTCTTGTGGGTGGTACCATCCCTGGGCTGGTAGTATTGGGTTCTAAGAGAGAGCAGGCTGAGCAAGCCAGGGGAAATAAGCCAGTAAGAAACATCCCTCCATGGCCTCTACATCAGCTCCTGCTTCCTGACCTGCTTGAGTTCCAGTCCTGACTTCCTTTGGTGATGAACAACAATATGGAAGTGTAAGCTGAACCCTTTCCTACACAACTTGCTTCTTGGTCATGATGTTTTGTGCAGTAATTGAAACCCTGACTAAGACACTCCCTAAGAATATAATAAGTAATACCCAGAGGCCTACTTAGTCAGTGCCTTAGAAGCCTTAATCTGGTTTTTGTGCATTAATCTGGTTGTTCATGTTGCCATTTGCTCTTGTTACTTAACACATTTTCTTTTACACCACTCTAGACAGTCCAGTTGTGTGTGTGTGTGTGTGTGTGTGTGTGCACTTCTATTAATCTAGGCCTCCCCAGCTCATTATTTAATTTTAATGCTCATGGTTAGCCTGTCCCTTTAAAAGACTTAAAGGTATCTCTTTCCATTTATTTTTATCACAAAATAAAATTGTGAAGGCTCTCATTTTGCAATTGTGACTGAATTTGTTAACATCTTTAGCTCCAGAAAAGTTGTCAGTGAATTATACATATTTTGAGGGCATATCTGAAACTTCTTAGAGGCAAACCTCAATATATGTAAAAGATATATTAGTCATCTTTATTTTCCCTTTGTCATCTGTGTTACTTTTACCTTAACTCTATTTAGTTATTTTGTTTACTCAAAAGTGTTGGCATTCTAATTCTTCTGCTCTTTCTAATCTATATTACTTTATATCATTTTAACACAATGTGTCTAGAATCATTGGGTAAACAATGATCAAGGATAGATTGATCAATAAATAAATAGTAGATGATAGGCAGATGGTAGCTAATAGATGAAAGATAGAGATCATAGATAGATGGTAGACAGGTGATAAATCATAGATGATAGGCAGATAGATATTAATACAATACTTCTTAACAGTATGTGTTCACCTAGTGACTAGAATAAACATTTTATTATGCTGTAACTCAATTTGACTCCTTATTTTCATACTTTTATTATGAGTTTTTAACAGTTCCATATGTAAATTATCATTTATAAAATGCATTTGACTGAATTTAAAAATAAATCCATGAGTGCTAATTCAAACATTTTGATTTGAACTTTTATGATTGTATATCTCAGTTCCAAGTGTTAAATTCTGGACTGGACCCTGTGGAGATTCTGGATTCTGCTATCTTCCAGGAATGATAAACTGTGCTCTAACAGCTAAATTCGTGGAAGGCAAGGTGAGTCGAGTGAGGCATGGTGTCGCTCTTGTTACGTCAAGTGCATTTCACTTCTGCCTCTTAGTTCTTGCGTGAATCTTTTGGCTTTTGTAAGTGGGCATTCAACAAAACGTCTAGAGTAATTACCAAACCACCTTCATCCCACGGGACTTCAATCCTAATTCAGCCTCCTCTGTAAAAGACGGTGGTGTCTCAGCCATTTCTCTCTTAAGTTACCCTTTCCCTTCTGAGCCCCAAGGTCCCTCCTCACACACGTTCCACAGTATGGTTTAACATATCAGAAGGTAATTAAGGAGTTCATCAGACAACTTGGGTTTCTCCTTGTGTGGTTCCATTTATTCCACGATGCCCCTCACCTGCCAGCGTCCCTCTACTCTGCATCCCCACACTTTATCCTTTCGCTCATGAGATTAATAATACTTTGGTCTCTCTCTTTTCATTCTCCAGCTGGGGAATCTGGGATTGCCCTGGCAGGGGAGAATCACATTAACGGGATTTTGCCCACTGCGGGTTGCCTTCTTTCATGAGATGGGCCCCCTCCGGTGTCTACCTGATTTGGGTCATGCTCCGGTGCTTTCAAACAGCGTTCTAAATATAATTGTTACCAGCAGGCGAACGTAACCGATGCATGCGACTGCAGTCTATGGAAATAGGAACGGAGAGATAAATTCTTAAATATGAATTAATTTCAATCTGAAAGAATAAATTGTATTTATCACAGAATGTAAGCCAAGACTAATGAGTAGATCCAGCGCTAGATCCTAATCTACTCATGTAATTGAAGGGAAATGTAATTGGACTACTTCACCTGAAGACATTTTTTCCTCCATAAAATGGCTCTTTTCCTACGGGTTCCCTCCCACTACTAACGGCAGTTGAAGGCCACTGGTGTTAATATTTTGAAGCAAGGTGAACACTGCTGGGGAGAGGGAAGTTCTCTGAGTTAATATAATCCCGGGGTTGCTAAAGCAACTGAAGGCTGTTCACTGTAAAAATCTGATTTATTAAGTTCTATGAATAGCCTCACTCATTTTTTATTACTTGCTTTTGACTTTGCCTCTTTCCTGGGTGGTAGGAAAACGCACCAAGACAAATCCTGCATTCCCCAGTCATTATTTTTTAAATCTATTTTAATTTGTTCTTTGAGAATGTCATCATGTACACACTGTAGCTGAGTCTTCGCTATGTATGCATCATCCTCTGTCAGGGGCTCCAAGACTCTCCAACTGGGTCCCCTCCCAAATTCATATTCTCATTTAAATATTATTTTATTAATATTTTAAGTGTGTGTGTGTGTGTGTGTGTGTGTGTGTGTGTGGAGGGTTGTGCTTGTAAGTTCAAGTATCTTTAGAAGCCAGAGACATTAGGTCTGAGCTAAAGTTATAGGTAGTAAGTTGAGTTGTGTACCAGCCCAAGTGTGCCTAGGGACCCAACTCCAGACTTCTGGAAGAGCACTGTATATTCTTAACTTCTGAGACATTTCTCCAGTCATGTGTCCTGTCCTCTTTAATATATATATTATATTAATATATATATATATATAACTTTATTTATGGTCTGCTGTGTCACATTAGTACATGGATAACATACCAGGGACCACAGTCCTGAGGAACACTGCCTCATCCTTACCCAGAATCCATTAACTGCCAGTATCTTCCTGTTAGGAGTGGGACATGATGAACCCCTTCTTATCATGCTGGAGATGTGACTGGCTTCTTCTTGAATGGGTCTCATACATGCAGTTTCACAGTTGCTGTGAAACTGTGGACTGGCTGCGCATTTCCTCATTTCCATTAAGCCTCTTAGAGAAAACTTTTTACAGTGCTCTAAATAGCTGGTGACTGGGGAAAACATAAACCATATACACAAAGATGATAACAAAGGGTTTTGAAAATGGAACTTATTTTCATGTTTCAGATACATCTTGGAGAAAAATGCGAAGGTTGGTTGAGGCCAATACATATCTCATATGATTCTTTTGTTCAAAAAGTTTCATTCCTTTGAGCTAGCAACATACTATAAAATATTTTAATAAGATTATTGAAAATATTATTAGAAAACAAGTTTAATACTGTTGCATAGATAACAGTGATCTTTACTATTAGGAGAAAATCCTACTAAAGAAGAGTTGAGTATGGAAGCATATGCAATCAGAATTTTGTATGGAAGAAAACTCACATTTCTGCAATTTTTCTCTGTTCTAATCTGGATTTTTGATCCATCTACTTTTATAGGAAGTAATGATGGTGAAATTAAAAAATGAGAATGAGATGTAAATGTGTATATTCCCTCAGCTGTACTCTTTCCCAAATGTATTTATTTATTTATTTATTTACACTCCAGATTTTATTCCCTCCTCAAGTCCACCCTTCATTGTTCCACATCCCATACCTCCTCCCCACCTCCTGTCTCTACAAAGGTGTCCCTACTACCCACACCCCACTCTCCACACCACCTAACTTCTAAACTCCCTAGGGCCTCCAGTCTCATGAGGGTTAGGTGCATCATCTCTGATTGAACACCGACCTGGCAATCATCTGCTGTATATGTGTTAGCAGCCCCATATCAGCTGGTGTGTGCTGCCTGTTTGGTGGTCCAGTGTTTGAGAGATCTCAGGGGTCCAGGTTAATTGAGACTGCTGTTCCTCCTACAGGGTTACCCTCCTCCTCAGCTTCTCCCAGCATCTCCACAATTCAACTACAGGGGTCAGCAGCTTCAGTCCATAGGTTGGATGCAAACATCTGCATCTGACTCTTTCAGCAGCCTGCTGTGTCTTCTGGAGTACAGTCATGCTAGGTCCCTTTTAGTGAGCCCTCCATAGCCTCAGTAATAATGAGATCTACCTTGGGACCTACCCCAGAGCTAGATCCAACTTTGGGCCCTTCCCTGGACATTCTTTTTTTTCAGGCTGCTCTCAATGTCCATCCCTGTAGTTCTTTCAGACAGAAACAATTATGGGTGAGAGTTTTGACTGTGGGATGGCAGCCCCCTCCCTCATTTGATGCCCTGTCTTCCTGCTGAAGGTGGGCTCTATAAGTTCCCTCTCCCTACTATTGGGCATTTTATCTAAGATCCCTCCCATTATTGGATAGGAGGTGATAATGAGGACCCCTTAAGGTCCCCATTATAGATGAGAAACTGTACTATGCCAGAAGAGGAGTCTCCACTTACGCTAAAGAAAGAAAGCAGTGATGGGTAATTCTCAAGATATTCACCGGTACATGGACACCAGAAAGAACTCACTAAGTGTTATATAGAAAAGGTGATGCTTTCAGTAAGGGCAATATGAATGGGGAGAGAGAGACAGAGACAGACTTAGAGAGACAGAGACAGAAAGAGAGAATGAGAATGGACAGTGAGGGGGAGAAGATAAGAAAACAGAAGGATGAAGGGGGAGGAAGGATAGGGAAGATTGGGACTGTACAACTCCTAGAAATGTAGGAAGAGGAGTTGGTATTGTGTCATGAGAAAATGTTTCTCAAGGAAATAAGACTAAGTCTTGATCTCACTCCACTGTGTTTGATCCTGTTGTCATTGTCATTTATTCACTTTGTTTATTTCAGACTGATTTTTGCCTGTAACCCAAGCTTTGCCTCCATCTCACAGCTGCCCTTCTGTCTAATGCTCTCAAATGCTTGGATTACAAATTGAGCAAGCACATCCAGGGTGGATTTGAATCTTCATTCTGTTAAACTCTATGCAGAATTATCAAAACTACTCCTCTGTTTGTCTCTTCCTCTCTGTAAAAACAGAAGTAACATCTAAAAATCTAAAAGTATTTCTCTGGGATAATAGGAATTAAATTAACTAACTGATGTTAAAATAGGTGCTGTAATACACCCATGATGAATCCTCCATAGGTAGACTGGAGATGAATGATCTAAACTAGTAAAGCAAACTTGCAATTTTGTTCTTGATGGTTATCGACTTTGGGAATAATTTTCTTTTCTTTTTAAGAGAAAACCAAACCAAACAAAAATAATTTGACTCTACTATCTACACAGAAAAATTGTTTCTTGTCAAGTCTATAATTATCTCTCCAGATATACAGATATGTCTCCTATGCTATTTTAGCATTCTCTTTTTAAGTGAAAATTAGAATTTTCATTTCTAAATTCTGAAGAGCAAGTTAATAACTTGATTCTGCAAATGATTATATTTTTGAAAAGATATGTTCAAATAAAGGTCAGAAGTAAGGAGACGGCTGACTGTGATTAGCATTCAAAACCAGAATGATCTTCCAGTGGTTGCACACTGCATGAACAAATCACTCAACTCACCCCTTTGGTCAGTATGCTGGCAGAATCAGCTGCAGTGCTCTCTTGAAATGACCTCATGGATTCTCTCCCACATTACGCACCCCCTTTGTAGCTACATTAATTCAACGTTTACTGACCTAAGCCATTTCATTCAGATCACCTCATATTATTCTGACACCAGTCCCTAAACAGTGATAATATTATTCCCTTTCACAAGAGAAATAGCTGAGGTTTAATGAGTTTTCCCCTAAATCATATATCCAGCAACACCTAAAGCTAGATTCCACAGCAGTTTGATGTTGGCTACTGGTTTGCAGTATATTGCTTTCACTATGTTTACGTATGGGCCACAAATTCCTGCTCTCTCCAAGACTTTTATCATGAAGGGATGCTGAGTTTTGTCAAAAGCTTTTTCAGCATCTCATGAAATGACCATGTGTATTTATTTCCTTGAGTTTGTTTATGTAGTGGACTACATTGATGGATTTCCTTATATTGAGCCATCCCTGCATCCCTGGAATGAAGCCGACTTGATCATGATGAATGATCATTTTGATGTGCTCTTGGACTCAGTTGGCCAGAATTTTGTTGAAAATGTTTGCATCAATGTTCATAAGGGAAATTGTTCTGAAGTTCTTTTCCCTCATTTGGTCTTTGCTTGGTTTAGGTATAAGCATTATCGTGGCTTCGTGGAATGAATTGGGTAGTGTCTCTTGAGTTTCTATTTTGTTACATACCTTGGTGTGACACTAACCAAGCAAGTGAAAGATCTGTATGACAAGAACAAGCCTTTGAAGAAAGAAATCATAGAAGGTCTCAGAAGATGGAAAGATCTCCCATGCTCATGGATTGGAAGGATTAATACAGTAAAAATGGCCATCTTGCCAAAAGCAATCTACAGATTCAATGCAATCTCCATCCAAATTCCAAATCAATTCTCCATAGAGCTAGAAAGAGCAATGTGAAAATTCATTTGAAATAACAAAAAAAAAACAGGATATCAAAAAATATTCTTTACAACAAAAGATCTCTTAGGAGAATCACCATCTTTGACCTCAAACTCTACTAACAGAGCAATAGTGATAAAAACTATATGGTATTGGTACAGAGACAGACAGGAAGATCAATGGAATAGAACTGAAGACCCAGAAATAAACCCACACACGTATAGTCACTTGATATTTGACAAAGGTGCTAAAAAGCATTCAGTGAAAAAAAGAGCATTTTTAACAAACTGTGCTGAATCAACTGGAGATCAGCATGCAGAAAAATGCAAATCAACCCATTCTTATCTCCTTGTACAAAGCTCAAGTCCAAATGGATCAAGGACCTAGACATAAAATCAGAAACACTGAAGCTCATAGAGGAGAAAGTGGGGAAGAACCTTGAACACATGGGCACAGGGAAAAATTTCCTGAATAGAACACCACTGGCTTATGCTCTAAGAACAAGAATCAACAAATAGGACCTCATAAAACTGCAAACCTTCTGTAAGGCAAAGGACACTGCCAATAGGACAAAATGGCAACCAACAGATTGGGAAAAGATCTTTACCAATCCTACATCTGATAGAGGGCTAATATCCAATGTATACAAAGAACTCAAGATGTTAGACTCCAGAGAGTCAAATAACCCTACCAGGACAGAAAAATAGGAGGAGGATGATTGGGGAATGGGCAGAGGGAAGAGGGCTTATGGGAATTATGGGGAGGGGGAAACTGGGAAAGGGGAATTCATTTGAAATGTAAACAAAGAATATAGAAAATAAAAAAGAGAGAGATCAGACATAAAAAAATGGGGTACAGAGCTAAACAGGGAATTTTCAACTTAATAAACTCAAATGGTTCTAAAGCACCTAAAGAAATGTTCAGCATCCTTAGTTATCAGAGAAATGCAAATCAAAAAACCCCGAGATTCTACCTCATACCAGTCAGAACGGCTAAAATGAAAAACTCAGGGGACAGCAGATTCTGGAGAGGATGTGGAGAAAGAGGAACACTCCCCCATTGCTGGTGGGATTGCAAGCTGGTAAAAACCACTCTGGAAATCAGTTTGGCGGGTCCTCAGAAAATTGAACATAGTACTACCTGAGGACCCAGCTATACCACTCCTGAACATATACACAGATGTTCCAACATGTAATAAGGACACATTCTCCACTATGTTCATAGCAGCCTTATTTATAATAGCCAGAACCTGGAAAGAACCCCGATGCCCCTCAACAGAGGAATGGATGGAGTACTGTTCAGCTATTAAAAACAATGAATTCATGGCATTCTTAGGCAAATGGATGCAACTAGAAAGTGTCATCCTGAGTGAGGTAACCCAACCACAAAAGAACACACATGTTATATACTAACTGATAAGTGGTTATTAGCCTAAAAGCTTAAAATAAACAAATTACAATTCACAGACCACAGGAAGCTCAAGAAGAAGGAAGACCAAAGTGAGGGTGCTTTGGTTCCTCTGAGAAAAGGAACAAAACACTCACAGGAGAAATTATGGAGACAAAGTGTGGAGCAGAGACTGAAGGAAAGGCCACCAAGAGACTCTCCTACTTGGGGATTCATCCTATAAACAGTCACCAAACCCTGAAACTACTATGGATGACAAGAAGTGTGTACCAAAAGGAGGCTGTTATTGTCTCCTGAGGGGCCCTGCCAGAGCCTTACAGATAGAGAGGCAGATGCTAGCAGCCAACCATTGGACTGAGCATGGGGTTCCCAATGGAGGAGTTAGAGGGCAGACTGGAGGAGCTGGGGGGGGGGAGGGTTGCAGCCTCATGGGAAAAACAAAGATGTTGGCCAACTAGAAGCCACAGGGCTCCCAGGGAATAAGCCATTAACCAAGGGGTACACATGGTTCCAGCCAAAAGAGTGCCAGGCAACAGTGGGAAGAGAGGTCTTTGGTCCTGTGAAGGCTCAATAGATGCCCCAGTGTGGGGAAATCCAGGTGGATTGGGTGGGACTGGGTTGGGTGGGGGGGCATATTCTTGGAGGCAGGTGGTGGGAGGATGGGTTGGGGGTTTTGGGGAGGGGAGAAACAGAGAAGGGGTATAACATTTGAAATGTAAATGAAGAATATATTCAACAAAAATATTTTTAAAAAACAAAGTATAAGAAGCTGAAAAAAATAGAAAGAAAGTCTTCATAACTCTTTCTGTTTTCCTGAATGCTTTATCCTGTGCCTTCAAGAACTTGCAAGCACTGGGAATATGTGCCACAAGATCTCTCTCTCTCTCTCTCTCTCTCTCTCTCTCTCTCTCTCTCTCTCTGTGTGTGTGTGTGTGGGGGGGTGTGTGGGTGTGTGTGGGTGTGTGTGTAGTCAGCATGTGCTTACCTGTGTAAGAAAGGAACTTTGAGCTTCTGTACTTTGCCCAGATACCATGGCAGTAACTAGGCAGCAGAACAGTTCCTGTAGCAGCAGCAGTGCCAACTACAATAGCAACAGCTGTATGTAAGCCCCATACTTATGTCCTTGGGCTTCTTGTCCCTCACTTGCAAGCTTTAACACATTCTTATTCAAATACTGATTGTTGGTACCAGGACATCTTGCCAAGACCACCACATTCCCAGAATCCATTGGGTTCACCTTTACCTGTGACCATGTCACCATCCATTTATATAAGAGGATTGCCTCTCTCTGTCTCTGTCTCTGTCTCTGTCTCTCTCTCTCTCCCTCTCTCTCCCTCTTCTCTTTCTGCCATCACCTTTGCCCTTTCCCCTCTCGTCTCAATAAACCTCAAGTGGAACTGTCTGGCCTGCAGTGGTCTTTCTGGAGCCGCTGCTGCCCGATGATCCCAACACTGATTGTCCTCACCTCATGGTATAGATCCCATGGAGGGCTTCAGAGTGCATCCTAAGCAAATCTCCTGTGTGCATTAACCAGTGGAAGATCTTGGTGTTAAACATGCAGCTCCAGAAAAGACTTCAAGATATTAATGATCAAAATAAACATCAGATATGTTTATCAGAAGAAAGCAATTTCACTATGGATACTGAGAAGATTTTTGTCTGTGTTAATGAAACTATAGTAGCATGCAGCTTACCATAAGAATCTCTAATACTAAGTAATTGTTAATGTTTTAATAACCCTCAATATATTATTTGAAAATTCCATCATCCAACAGAACTCTATAAAGTCAAAACAATTCTGGACACTCCCATAAGGTTAATAAGCAGAATTTCTTTAATAGCTGGTGATTCAAATGAGCATAATGAGTAAGGCGTTGGCAGAAAAAGCCCTGTAAGAACAGAATTTCATTTTCACGGCAATCACACATGAGATCTCAAATACAGACCAACTTTCCCAATAAAGACAGATAATGAATCAGATGCATTTTTTTAAAGATGTGTTTATGTTTACTTTCTGTCTATTAGTAGTTTGCCTGAATGTATGTAAGTGTACTCCATGCACGCCTGTTACATGCAGAGGCCAGAAGAGGACATTGGGCTACCTGAAGTCCCAGAGAATTATTAGCTGCCCTGAAGGCGCTGGGGACCCACACACTCCTGCAAGAGCCACAACACTCCCAACACATGTGCCATTCCTCCAGCCCTTGGATGTATTCCTTTTTGTCTTTTGCTTATTCTTGTTTTTAATTAATTATTTTATTTATTTATATTTCAAATGTTGCCCCCTTCCTGTCTCCCCTTTCTGATTCCACTTCCAGGACCCCCAACCCCATTCTCCCTCACCTTTACCTCTAAGAGGATGCCCCCCCACACACACATTCACTCCCACGTCACTTTAGTACACCCCCTTCTCTGGAGCTTCAAGTCTCCACAGGTAGAAGATATATTCTCAACCTTAAGTATTCTTCCTAAATCTTCTAATAGCATGTGAACATATATTTTTTATGATTTATTTTTTATGTACGTGCACATGTGTCTGTGGTGTGTGTGTGTGTGTGTCCAAAGAGGGTGTCGGATCCCTCAAAACTGGAGTCACAGGTAGTAATGAGCCACCGTGTATGGGTGCTATGAATCACACTCTAGTACTCTTGAAGAACAGCAAATGCTCTTAACCATTCAGTCATCTCTCTAGCCCTGTAGATAATGTTTAAGACCCCCTTTTCCAAATTAGGTTACACTAAATATTTGTGACTCATTACTGTACTACAGGCTAATGGAAGCCATTAAATAAGGGGAAAGTGAGAAATATAATGAAGAAGGAGGAGAAAGGAAAGCCAGAAGTGAGTCTTATGATATTCAGGGAAAGTCACCAGAAAGAACACAGGACCGTTTGCCAGATAGGACGTCGGCACCTAGAGAGCCCATGTGTGGGGACGAGAGCCATCTTCCAAGAACAGAAAAAGAGATAAAGGTATAAACTAACAGAGGCCGAAAGAAGAACAAATTCATACAAATACAGGCAGAAGAAAGGCTTGGAAGAGGGAACAGGGGAAAGTAATAGAATATGGGATCATTAGCTTTTGTTAGGTTATATTTTCAAGACCAGAAGAGGTCACATCTGTGTGTGTGTGTGTGTGTGTGTGTGTGTGTGTGTGTGTGTCTGTGTCTGTGTCTGTGTCTGTGTCTGTGTGTGTGCATGTATGTGCATGTACACATATGTGCATGTGCATGTGTGTGTGCACTCTAATTGTAATGAGTGTACACATTCCTATGACCTTGCACTCCTGGAAGCCCCAGGAAGACTTCAGTGTTCGTCTCTATCACTCATCTCACACTTAGCCTGGTGCAGCACTGGTAGGCAGCAGGCCCCAGGAGATGCTAGGCCACAGCCCAGAGCAGGGGATTTATAGATTTCTTTGTTGCTCTGCCCAGATTTCTACATTGTTGTTTCCTAATTTGAACTCAGGTCCTTGTGCTTGCCAGTGGCTCCTGCCCACCCATTTAGCCGCCTCTCCAGCACCACCACAGCATAAGCAAATGCTCGTGATGAGACAAAACTAAATAAAGATACAAACGGAGTAATTAGGAAGAAATTCCAACAGGAAAAGAAAGCCATTAATAAAGATACCTAACAATTTTTCAATACAAATTGAAAGCAATAGACTGGGAGGAGGGACACTGCTTACAAAATCAGGGAGAACCTGTGTGGATTTGATCAGGTATGTATACTCTATGTATACTCTCATAACTCCTCCTCCTACATCAAAAAGCCCATCACATAATGGACTAATTAAACTATGCCAACACAATTAAGATTCATGGAGACATTAGGTGATATATGTATGCTTCTTCTTTGGGTCAGTCACATGCTAGTAGCATCTGCTAATTCCCTCTAAGGAGAAGTTTTCTCAAATGTCAGGAGTGAGTATAAAATTAGCCCATGCAATAACTTCATTTATTCATTTTCGCAATTCAGTCGTCAGCTTTCTTCAACATCAGGATGTGTGACCAGGACTTCTTGTTTATGTTAACATGTCAGATGCAGGCAGGATTGAAAAACTTCAGTGTCTTAGATATGATTTGGAAACAAAACACACCTACCCATCTTGGTTCCCGTACAGGACTCCTTTGTGTTCAGAGTTGCCTCTGAAGTTATTTTCGGAACATCGTATGGATTTTTCATTGAAACATCTGTGTTAACTTTTATTATCCCTGGTCTGCTTTGTAATTTTGGAAACAGATATAAAGAATGAGCAACGCAAAGCACAGTAATATAGTGGGAAGCATCCTTCATAAGTCAATTGAGGAATTTAATAATCTCTTTAGAAATAAGCTCTGCAGCTATGAGAAAAATGTGTGGGTTAAAGGCCTTCCAATTAAGAAAGGTTTCTCTGTGGATTTATAGGCTGGTGGTTCACTCTTCCTGTTCGTGTTTCCATAGCAACTGTCAGGTAGATTTTCTGCTACTTGCTAGGAAGTTGGAAATGTTGAGTCTGGTTGAGCCTTTTCAATTCAGTGAAGCTTAAATGAAATTCTTTGCAAGAAACTGGCATTTAGCCTGGGTCATTTATTCATATCTAGAAGGAAAAAAAATCAATTATAGTAATCAAATGTGCAAATTTTTTATTGGAATTATTTTGGGTACATATTTTGTGCTGTAATCTATTTTTAATGCCAGGGTGCTAAAGGTTTTAAGGCTGCAGCTGGCCTCTTTGCTATCTGATGGCTTGTGGCTTTAATTACAGCCCAAGACATAGGAAGGCATGCCTTTTTTTGGTCTACTTTTTGCAAGCTATAATCACCCCTGGTGATATTCAGAAGCGAACGAGGATCCAGAAGGCTCATTAGCTTGAGACACCTATACTGCGCAAAACACTGTGTACAACCTTTTCTTCTTTTTATTTTTCTTGTCCCATTGGTTATTCGGATTAAAGCCCGGGGTTATAAATAATGTAGATGCTATTATTTAAACTTCCTGTGAGTGCAGTGTCTTCGTTTTCTCTTCAGATTAAACCCAGTTGGGCGTCACTCTCTGTGGTTAATTCCAGCCCACACTGACTGATGCCTGACAGCTCCACGTAGGATGGTCTCCTTTAATCCTTAAAAGAGGAAAAGAAAGAAATATCAAGCCTGTCGGAGGGCAAAGGGAGGAGTGCTTTCTGTAACATACAACATGTGCCATACAAAGGACAGACATCTGAAGGGCATTACTCAATGCGTCCTTTTGTCAGCCTCTTTGCTCACTAGCACACAAACATCAGCTTCTACAGAAAATAAGGCGCACACAGGGTCTTTGCCTCACAGGGTCCTGGGTTTTTGTCTGCCAGCCTCCCTGTGGATGTTCCTTGTGTACCATTTACAGCAGCGCCTTCAGACAGACATTTCAGAGCATTTCATAATGTCCCTCTTCTTTTCTCTTGCCATTTATAAGGCACACCTATATCTATTATGTTGACAGTTCTTAATGCTATAATTGACTATTGGTAATAATGCAAGCAAAGGAAAGACAGACAGAGAGAGAGAATATGACAGAGACAGAAACAGGAAGACAGAAAGAGAGACAGCAAGATAGATTTTAAGTCAGAGTTGAAATGTCCTTTTTTTTTTCCCCCTTCCTCTTTGGTCTAGAAACCGTGCTTTCTTCTGTTAAGCTAAATAAAAACTTTCTCAGGAGAGCAATTGAAGTCGAAGGAAGCTCGCTCTTCAGTCACTCTACTAGGAAGTGGAAATGAAGTCGCCCGGCCCTGCTCTCAACTTTATTTACTCTAAAAGGTGGGCAATTTTCTCTTAGAATCAATTGTACTTGGAGCAGCATGGTTCACTCAGAAGAAGATGTATCTGTGCTCAGGAGGAGAGAGAGGAGGAGAGCTCTGTTCAGGGTGCTTGTGGCTGAGGGCTGGGAGAGGCGCTGAGTTGCAGAAAGGCGTGACAGTCTACAGATGTATAAACACAGAAATCATTTGGCAAGAGACAGACATGCTGACTCATGCTTTTGTCAATGAAAAGCAAGTCACTATTGGTAAAGTAAGGAAGCTGGATGCCCCCTCTTGGGAGAAGCAAGAACACCTAGACTTTGGTCAACAGTGCCCAGAGGATCGACGTCATATCCTCCTTGTTACCCACTCTGGCCCCATTTGCACATCAGGTGGGAGCTCTCCTCCACTGGCTCTTCCTTCAAAGCAGGTGCCTAGCTGGGAATGGAACAGCGTTTGAGGAAGGCACTTCTCCTGCCCGAGGCTCCATCTTAGCTGAGTATGCTGTTACATAAATGCCCCTACATCCTTAACTCTCAGGTCCTTATGGCCACTCCTGCTCAATGACCTCTAAGCTTCCCACCTGGCTCAAGCTCTCTTCTTAACAAACTTTTGCTCTTAAAGTAATGGAAAGCCCCTTCCTCCTAATTGGCTTCACTGTGAGACATCCGTTTTTGGAACCTAGCAATCAACCTCAAGTTTCTTCATTTCTCTAAGGTTTCTTTGGTACAGCAATGACATAGGTAGAATTGTATCTCTGTCATGTTCCCATGGTCCCATGTTTCAAAAAGCTAAGGGAAGAGCCAAGTCTTAGAGTTCCAACCCAGTCAAAGAAAGATAGTTAGTGAAATCCTGTCTCAAAACAATAAAATACAAACAATTCTGAGTCAGGAATTCTGACTTTGGGTTAGAAACCCTGTACCTCTGCTTGAGGCCCTGGAGGTGAACTCTTTCCCCAACGTTAGCATTTTAGCTAAGGTTAAACCCCAAGGAGTCAGAAGACCGGCCATCTCAGTTGACCCAGACCCCACGGAGCTCCCAGAGACCAAGCCCCCAAACCAGGAGCATACATGGGCTTGTCCATGGCCCCTGGCATATATGTAGCAGAGGTCGGCCTGGTCTGGCCTTAGTGGGAGAAGATGCACTTAATCCTCATGAGTTTTGAGGCTCCAGGGAAGGGGAAGGACTGGTTGGGGGGGGCACCCTCTCAGAGGCAAGGGGGAGGAGGAATAAGATGAGGAACTGTGGCAGGGGAGGGAGGAGAACACCTACTGGGATGTAAATAAATAAAATAATTTAAATAAAAAAAAGAATAAAATAAAACTGTCTTAAGCTATATACATTCACAGCCCACTCCCAGTGATTCACTCCCTCCACCAAGGCTCCATCAGCACTCCATAAGAGCTGTAAGTACCATAACCTCCTTCCGCAGCAGCCAGATGCCAAGTATTTAAATACATGAAACTGAGGCCAACATCCATCATGCAAACCACAGCAAAAGCAAAGCAAACGCGAACACCAAAAGCACAAACAGCAGATAAAAATCGTTTAGATGCAAACAAAATCTCAACAGTAGAGTCCGACACTAGAAAACAGTCTCATAAATATTACCTTACAGAACCGCCATGGTCGAATGTCTCATGGGGTCACAAAGAGCTCAGAGCTGAAACCCTACGGCTGCATGCCTCTTGAAATCGCTTCCCTGCCATGTGGCCACAAGTAACCTTTAAAAGGAGTGGAGCCTGCTTCTCTTGTGCTAAAGCAAAGGAAGTCACCTTACCTGGTCCCTAAACTGCATCTACTTCCTGCTGACCTCTTTGTACTCCTGTTACCATGTTGATTCCTTAAACGTCTTAATTATTCTTACGGTAAACTTACTATCTTGTGCCTACCACATGCATACAATTTTCTTCACCTCACTTTTGTTTTGTTTTTTTTTTTTGTTTTGTTTTGTTTTTTTCTGTAGAATGTTCTTTCCCTTTATTCATCCCTGAGGGAAAGGATGTTTATTTGATGCCAGAATTCTTGGAATAGCATATGGAAAGCAAAAACGGCCATTAACTCATCCCCTTCCAGTCTAGGTGAGTGCTTGTGAAATGTTACTAACAACAAAGGTGAGTCGGACTTGCCAGGGTAAGATGTCCTGGCATGAAGAAGGCCTGTTGTACTGTCAATGGGGATGGCGCTGACGGAAGATGTCTCTAACGCACCTATAACCCCGGGACTCCTCTTTCCACTTTCTTCAGGGATACATCTTTTTGACAGGGCCTGAAGTGCTGGAGATGTCCTGTATCTCTTGTTCCAAATTTATATTTGGATTTTTTTTCTTTTTAATTCATCAATCCTCGACATGTTTCTAATCCCTTTGTTAAGTTTGTGGTCTCCTGCAGTTGCCAACGGTGGAATTATTTGTGTCAAAACTGCCCCTTTCAGATTGGCTAACTTGAAGATCAGAGCATTCTGCACAAGAAAAGGCTTCCTGGCTCAATGTGTCAGCTCCTTTTCATGTAGCTAGATCTTTCAATTTGTAGCATAACCCCTGCAGCACTAGAGAGAAAGGATGGTCTGTCTGAAATGCTGAACTGCGGTCACCCCTGCCTACCATTATATTTCCACGGGCATTTCTATAAAAAGCTGCCAAAGCAAGGGCTCTGAGATCTGACACCTGAAATGCCTGCAATCGCTCAAAGGCACCCCTTTCCCCAGCTCTTGCTGATCTGACCCCATCCCTTCCCGTCTTTTAACACACATCCCATAGCTCTATATTTAGGTGGATGACCACAGACACCCACGCAGCCGCCAGACACTTCTCACTCTTCTCTGGACAGCTTCCCCTGTGAGTCTGATGCCGACTCAGAAGAGCTCCATTTCTGTCTCAGCTGAAACACTTACTGAGTGATAGGATATACTTTTCTGGAGCTCTTCGATGTCTCACTGTCTGTAAAATAATAAACAATGGTGAACTGATTTCTGCCAGGCATGGTGCTGGGTGTATTATGTATGTGACTGTGTTCCTTGTATCATTTTATATTTTGAGAATATAATTACATCACTGCCCTTCCCCATTATTCCCTAAACACCCTGCCATATAGGCATTATCCCCTCTTTGCTTTCATTCAAATTCATGACTACTTTGTACATTGTCATTATACACATATGTGTATGTATGCATGCATATATACAAATGTATATATATATATACACATACACACACACACACACACATGTATACACACGTGTATGTATTCATTCCTAAATGCACAAATACAACCTGTTCAGTCTGTATAATTGTACTTGTATGTATAGCTCAGGACTGGCCATTTGGTGTTGGATAGCAAGTCAGTGTGCTCTTCCTTGAAGAAGACTATTTTCCCCACTCTCAGCATTCCTTGGTTATCTGTAGATTTTTCCACAGTGGAGGCCTCAGGAGCCTTCTCATATGCATGTTAGCATGTCAATAGATGTCCTCCCAGGTCATTTAATGCTTAGACAGTCATGTTGGTGAGACTTTTTGATATTGCTTTACCTATTACTAAGGGAAAAAACATAATCTTACAGCAAATCCTCTGGCTCTTACAATATTTCTAGTCCCTCTTCTAAAAGTTCCCAAGCCTTAGGTGCATGAGTGTTTTGTACATACATGGATTGGGCTCCATAGATCGGTGCTATGATTAGTTATGGTTTTCAGTAATGGTCTCTTTCTGTTACAAAATACTCTTGACAAAGGGTGAAGACTAGACTTAGCTGTGAGTATAAGGAAAATTAGAGTGTAAGTAGGATATTCTGTTTTAACCAAGTGATGGTTAGAGGGTCTCCTCTACAGTCCAATGTTTCTCACTAGCCCTATGAAGTTGGCTAGGTTTCCAGTACCAGGCATGCATTTCCCCTTCTTGAACAAGTCTCAAGTCCATAAGAGAGCTGTTACCTACCGCCCAGGTCTGTGTACCGCTATAGTAGCCTTGAGGATTTCATGTCATGCTGGTCACTGTTGTGATCCACAGGTGACTATCGGTTGCTTCCCTCCCTTGGAGGCTTACATAGTGCCTTCTAGGACCACAAAAGCTAGTAGTCCTCAGGGAAGAGGCTTTAGGTCAGTGGCTGAAATGGCTGGAGTGTCTGAAGTGCCTTCAGCAATCAAGCCTTATCTTTCACTTCAGAGGAATGAGGGGAGACAACCAAAGACAATAGCAATAGCCTGTAATATGTTGAAAATCTCTTGGACAACCCTGACCAGTGATTCAAGAGTGCTTCTCATGCCTGGTACGGGTGTTGTTGTTGTAGTAGTAGTAGTTGTTGTTGTTGTTGTTGTTGTTGTTGTTAGAATTTCTTTGGCTCTTGAAGGTAACATTGTCCTCCTAGAAGGGAAATTTTCATTTACACTGGATATGCATATTGATCCACAGACTAACATGTGTTATAGGTACACATAGGTACATAGTTGATAGTATAATTCCTTAGGAGCTTCTTAAACAAGAGCTTCTTGGTGGTATTTTAACCTCCTCCTAATTAAACCACCACAATGTAATCCTATATACTCCATCAGATTGCTTGTATTATCCTTTCTGTTTCCCCACCCTGACTATGGTCCCTTTTAATGTCCTGGTTTCTGTAGTTTATATAGGTAGATATAGATATAGATATAGATATAGATATAGATATAGATAGAGATAGAGATAGAGATAGAGATAGAGATAGAGATAGAGATAGAGATAGAGATAGAGATAGAGATAGAGATAGAGATAAATATAGAGATAGTTTTTCTGCTTCTGTCCTACCTCACTCATTATCATCATTTCTACTTTTGTTTACTTGCAAAGTTCATTGTTATTTTTTTATAGCTGAGTAGTATTGCATATTGCCACATTTGCATTATTCACCCATCAGGTCTTTTGAAAGATGCTTGGGCTGTCTTTATTTGCAAGGTATTGTTAATATAACAGCAAAGACCAGGGGTGAACAAGTATCTGTGGCATATGATGTTGAGTCCTTTGGGCACATGCCACGGAGTGGTATAGCTGGGTCATATGGTAGATTCATTTTAGTCTTTGGAGGAACTTTCCATATTGATTTACACAGTGGCTACCCCAGTTTGCAATCTCACCAAGAGTGAAAAAGTATCACCCCTTCCTTTCATTGACTCCAGCCTTTGTTCTCAGTTGGTTTGCTGATTGCTGCCATTCTGATCTCTGCAGTTCCCTAATTATTAAAGGAGATGAATATTTTTCTACAGTCTACTTGTGAAACAGTTATTTTTGCAAAAGAGGAAATCAAGGGATATTAGGGACTCAGTGGTAAAGTTGCAGTTTGAGCTTAGAGCCTGTGAGGAATAACTGTGATTAGGATAAAGGAATGAAGTAACTCAAGAAAGCTTTTTGTTACTAGGTGTTTAGAGGGATGGGTGGAGCTTTAGAGATAGCTGGCATGTAGAACATCAAGTGAGGGAATATGGATATTACCATGTGGAGGTTCTAATGGCACAAAAGGAGGAACATAGAAGCCTGCCCACGCAGGCTTGTCCTGCCAGTTCTGCTTCCAGGCTGCCACACATGAGCTAGCTTTCTGTGACACAGCCTTTCATCATAATGGTTTGTTTCACAACAGATCCAAAAACATGGTGTCAAGAGAAAGCACACTGACATCTTAGAAACCATGAGCTGAAATAAACCTTCCCTCCTTTTATTTTAGCTAATATATCAAATGATTTTATTTGTATTACCAGAGGCTAAGACCTGGGCTTTGCAATGTAGGATGAGTTCAGCCTCCCTCAGCTACATAGCCAGCCTTCTTTATATCTTTTAAATGCTGACCCAGGATTTCAGATTCCTTTGGCTGTAATGACCTAAAGTTTACCCTGTAATCTATGTTTTTGATTTTTCTAGGTGAATTTATTTTATTTTAAGTATATTGTTGTTTTATCTCTGTGTGGAAGTGTACCACATGTGTTCCTGGTACCTTTGTAGGTTAAAAGATGGCATTAGGTCTCCTGTTACTATAGGTACAGTAGTGAACTACCTCATGGATGCTGGAGAGTGAATCCAGGTCTTCTGCAAAAGCAACAGCTGTTCTTTCCTCTTGAGACATCTCCCAATCCCTCCTATGTCGGTTCTAAATGTAGTCTTCCTGCCTCAGCATCTTATGTAGCTGGAATTACAGGCCTGTATCAGGCCCCACTGATCCTCCTTTTAAATATTGTCTGACAGCTATCTGTCACAGCAGTACAACGTTAACAGAACCCACGTGTTTAATTAGAAGTAACTTCTTTGCTTCGATATTCTTTCTGTAATGTAAGTTAGAAATGTATTTACTATTTCAGTTATTACTATGAACAGAAGACACGGTCCATACAGTAACTAGAAGCTTTGAATTAAAAAATATGAGACAATGTATCTAGGGAGAGGTACAAGATTGGGGATCTACAAGACTCCAGCCAAATGAACTGATCTATGTATAATTTTATCCTAAGAGTCTGTTTAAGGACCCATTTTTTGGTATGGGCCTTGGATTCATTAACAATTAACTTGTGGCCTACCACACTGTATCTTGTGCCCGAATAAAATTTTTGTGACACATGGATTTTTCTCTGAAGGGAACACCATAAACTTCTTGTACACAGTAAGTCTCACAGCACTTTATGACTACGGTTATGGGTCATTTGAAATACCAAAATCACTATAAAGAAGAAAAACATAAAAATACACAGTGACAAACAGATCAGAAACAGTCATATATTATAAGTGTGAGAACAGAGCCAGAAAGCCATCTTTATCTGACCTTACCTCATAATGCTCCCTGACCTCAAATGTAGATTTTGTAAACTATGAGGGACAGAGAGCTGAGCTCGTGGCTAGGTGCTGAAAGGGTGTAGTTCTGAATATGTTGTTATAGAAGTTAGTGAAAAATACCAAAGACACAATTCACATACCAAATGATGTCTGACAAGAAGAAAGGAATGGACACTAATGCTGGAAGGGATCAAAGCATCAGTGTAGGGGAATACCAGAACAGGGAAGTGGGAAGGGGTGGATGAGGGAGCAGGGGGAGGGAAAGGGGCATGTGGGACCTTAGGGGGGTGGGGGAAACAAAAAAGGGAAATGAAATGTAAATATAGAATATATCCAATTTAAAAAAAAAGGAAAAATATATAAAAAAAATCAAGACATTTTCAAATAAAATAAAATTGAAAGTGAAAAAAAAAGAAAAATGGCATATGAGCTAGCAACATTGTTGCTACCTGATTATTTATAAAAAATGTAGATGCTCTGGCCTCCCTGGCACCTGATTAATTAAGTCTATGTTTTTAATCTGCTGAGCTTCCTGTCAAAGACAGAGAAGCAGGCCATTGCCACACCAACTTTAGTGCCTGGTTGTTGGTGTTTCATGATATTGAATATCCCTTCATTTTCTCCTCAATCATAACTCTAGCTACAGCTTTTGCATGATGTTCATCTTGTCATGTAGTGTACATGTCAGATGACAGCTTTCCCTGCTAACTGGCCCAAGTACATATATGAGAATTTTAAATAGTTAAATTTTTTTTTAAGCTAAAGCTCCTATGCTATGTGTTTGCCTAATTCTGGAGCCCATAGCTCTCCAACTTAGGCGATCACTATGTTATCAGAAGATTCAGTTTAGATTCTTATTTTTACCCGTAAGTTCTCTTAACATAGCTTCTCAGCCTGTTGGCTATTAGGTAATAGAACACTGCCCTGATTCATACAACCATCATAGAGATCTAATGAGAAGGTGAGGATGTGCTTTCTGCAGCTTAGAGTGCTCGGGTAAAGGTCAGTTACTCTCTTGCTTTCACAGCAGTAACAGCTCACACTATTGATTCTCTTAAAAATCAGTAATCCATTAGTACATAAAGATATTTGTGTGTTTCAATATTCAAGCACAGAACAATATTCTATATATGGGGTGTTGTGTGTCTAGAACTATAGCTGGAGTCTCTGAAATCAGCTCACATCTTTTCGCTACTGAATATTTGATGCTTCCAGAGTGACAGATAGCTCGACATCCTGGTTTCTTTATGGAGTCTGAAGTTATTTCAATGCATAGAAAGCACTTGGACCATTTTTAGTGAAAATGTCATCCTTGGCATTTATAAGAGCACTGGATACCAACAAACTCTCCAAGAAATCTCACCTCATATTACCTTCGCCAAGCAGCGGTGGCTGTCCTATTAAATGGCCAGTCTTGTCATCTATTGCTGCACTGCATTTACCATAACATATTTTACAAGCATATAAATGGATAGCTATTGTCGATAACCCTGACTCCCCTCGGATTCAGAATCTGATTAGCCTTCTGCTTTTAAATAAAAGAATATGTCTAGAGAGATAGCTCAGAAATTAAAAACACTTGCTGTTATTGTAGATAATTGACTATAACCCCAGTTATGGGGGATCTGATGTATTTTTCTAGCTTCTATGAGACATAAAATGGCACAGGCATACACCTAAAAAATGAGGAATAATGTATGTAATTCTTTGATCACTTCTCAATACCACACATGAAGCCCCATAAAAACCCTCATTTCATTTTGTCTGATAAAGATTCATTGGTCCCCATTGTCTACGTCCTTTTCTATTGATATGTGCGGCATTTACTAGAGTGTACTTCTTCATCTGAACCATTTGAATTCCTGCTTCAAAAGCATAGTATAATCAACAAACTTAGCCATGTCTGGCAAAGACTGACCAGGGTCCCCCTCCATAATACATAATGATGGTCTCTGTCCCCTTGAAGAGACAATGAACTACTTAACAATGGGGTCTCATGGGAAGTGGCAGAGCCTAAAGTTTTAGGTTGCTTATGTTATTGTTTTCCCCTTTCTTAGTATGAAGAAGTATTGTTTTCCAGTTAGTGTCATGGTATCTGCTGCCCAGTGTCTCATCTAGTATGTGATTACTGTGAGACCCACACAGGGACAGAATCCTAAAACTTTTCTGATATGTTTTGGAAGACATAAGCACAACTAATTCTGATATCATTCTTCTTCCTTTGTGGAATGTCCAACTACTCTTGTTTTCAGGATTCTGTTTACTTTGATGCTGTTTAGATCAAAATAAGATCAAAATTGAGGGAGGCATGGAATTAATATTGAAAAGACTTGAAAGTCACTAGAAATAATGGCATTGTGTTAATGATTTTCAAGGTCATTGAGAGGTCAGCCTTTATCCTTAGAGAAAACAAATGTCAGGCACCGAACAGTCACTGGTGGGAAGAGTATGTTCTTGGTCTTTGGCTCCTTGCAGTATAGCAAAAGGAAAAGAACAGATTTAATATGATAGTGGGTGTGAACTAGTCACAGTTTCTCTAGAGTTCCCTTAGAAAACCAGCCTGGGAAACTGGAAGAGATGCTGTCTGCTTATTAAGAGGCTGGATATGAGTAACCTACATGAAGAACGTGGGGACAGAAATGGTAAGTCAGAAGTGTTTCACAAGGAAGAGCACAAAGGCTGAAAAGCCTTCCAGGGTGGCAAATGACAAGCAAATTAGAACCACTAGGACAGCGCTTTTAGAGAACAGAGGCTAAGAGGGTAGAAAGGAGGGCAGAGGCCAGGTGCATTGCCTTTAGTCAATGACAGTTAAAGAGTCAAGGTGAAGCCGGGCGGTGGTGGCACACGCCTGTAATCCCAGCACTCTGGGAGGCAGAGGCAGAGGCAGAGGCAGAGGCAGAGGCAGAGGCAGAGGCAGAGGCAGAGGCAGAGGCAGAGGCAGAGGCAGAGACAGGCAGATTTCTAAGTTCGAGGCCAGTCTGGTCTACAGAGTGAGTTCCAGGACTGCCAGGACTATACAGAGAAACCCTGTCTTGAAAAAAACCAAAAAAAAAAAAAAAAAAAGGAGTCAAGGTAAGGTGATGAGAAAAGAGGGCTTAGTATGCAACAAGCCAGTGTCCTGCCATAACTGTAATAAATATGAGTTCAAACTGCTGAGATATAGAAGATAAGGGTGTGGACAGCAAGGAGAAAGAGAGAGGAAGAGAGAAGATGTGGTTATGAGGAATCATTTTAGCTTGATGGGAGACCCTGAAGGGCTTCTGAGGAAATCTATAGTCTGGAAGAAGACAGGGTGACATACGTAGGAAAAACACTCAGGGAGTTGGCAGCTTGCAGGATGTTCTTAGGTAGTGATGAAGGGCCCTTTAAAGAGCTGGTGTAGGATGGTCCTAAAGGTCAAGTCCATGGAGAGGCATTGCTACTATTCACAGAAATAGCAGTTGGGAATGTCTGGACATCCTCTCTCCAGCATGAGGCCCGTACCACTTGGGAAGCATCTCAATTGACTCATGCCAAAAACCCAGAGGAGAGTCAGAGTATCATTTTATGGCCTTTTAAAATACAGTGTTGGTTTGATGAGTCACCTAATTTTTATATGAATGTTTCAATTCAGTACTTTAACCACCAATTTAAAACATGCATCACAGCCCATATTAAAATGTTGAGATTATTCTTACACTCATTGGCATTCTTATGTTCCCTTAAGGTTCTCTCTCTCTCTCTCTCTCTCTCTCTCTCTCTCTCTCTCTCTCTCTCTCTCCCTTCCTCCCCCCTCCTCCCTCTCTCCTGTCCTCCCTCCCTCCTCCCTTTCTTTCTTTCCTTCATTTATTTTTCTTTTCTAGTTTCCTTCACTATCTGAACCTGTAGCAGAGTGCTTGAGAATGGCTAATCTTTGAAAAAGAGGGATTTATGATTACTTACACTTTAGCTTCAGGTATGTGGTATAAAGCTAAAGGGCAATTCAGCATTGGTAAGCAGAACAAAACACATAGGGTGGATTTGCTTTAGAACAAAGCAATGTTTGAGTAATTAAATGAGTCTTGCCAAAAACAGGACATTTTCATGAGAGAAACATTAACCTATACCTGATGTCCCTGCTCCATTGCCAAGCCCCAAATCCAGACACTGCCTTTTTGTCCTATGGAGGAACATATGTTCTAATATGGGACATTTGGAAGTCCCCATCCAAAGACAGAGAGCAGAAGGTTAATTTTTTTAGGACAAGCTGACTTTTATTCATTGATTTCTTTTTATTACATTTTTAGTTATCTGAGTGTGTGTGTGTGTGTCTGTGTGTGTGTGTGTGTGTGTGTGTGTGTGTATACGTATGTCCATAAGTAAGCATGCACATTTGTGTAGATGCCTACAGAGATGGGAAGAGACTATCAGATTCCTGCAGCTGGACTTTCAGGGAGTTGAGAGCTCCTATGCATAGGTTCTGGGAGTGGAACCAGGGCCCATGGCAACACATGCTCCAAAACACTGAGCAGTATTTTCCTCCCATTAATTTCTTATCCATTTAAAAATATAAAACCAGTTCATTTATCTATGTGTGGTTGGGTACAGCATGTAAAGAAGAAAAACTTCAGCATTCAAAAGTTAATATCCTTATTCCTAAACGTCAGATTTTAATCCCTTAAAAATTCAATCTGATCTCATTTCATATCCAAACAGTAAAACACAAGATATTACTCATTTAAAGGTTTCATATTTTCTGAAAATTTATGTCACTCAGTGGTTTTCTGTGCTTCTATTATTAAGAAGGAACTTTAAATTTTTATCTTAACATATTTTTCAAATATCACAGATAATCACCAAAATATTCATTAGCCATCTACAGAAAAATTTATTGAAAATATCTGAGCTTCTGCATATTTTTCTTACAATAAAAATAGAATAAGTTAAGCTATACCCGCTGTTGCCATGGAAACTAACATATTTACACATTGAGAAGGAACATGAAAATTTCTAAATTCATTTCCAATCTTATGAAGTATATTTTTTATGAAGAAGACCACATACTTCAGGTGACTTCAAGTCCAGGAGGTCCTAGACATGTAAGTATTCTGTGCCCTCAAGCAAGGACACTTCAGCCTCACTTAGAAAGGGGAATTGTCTTGGAATGGTTGTGGAAGACAGATGGAGGGAATGAACTGGGTGTGGGGATCGGGGGAAGACTGGGAGGATTCAGGGTCAGGTGTGGAGAGGGGCAAGGGGGTATGACCAGATGGCCATGAGAATGAATGAAAATCTGAACTAAGTGGGGAGGGGCATCTCCAGGAGGAGATGAAGACTTGGGATAAGGGGAGGCACCCAAGAATCAGTGGGGGTGGCATTAGCTGTGACTCTTAGCAATGGGGGTATTGAGTCTGTGGAGGCTGCCTCCTGTGACCAGACAGGAACTCAGGTGGATCAGTAGGCACACCAACCCACCACACAACTTTCGACACAAAACTTATCCTGTCCACAAGAAATGCAGGAATAAGGGATAGAGCAAAGGCCGGGCGTGGTGGCGCACGCCTGTAATCCCAGCACTCTGGGAGGCAGAGGCAGGCAGATTTCTGAGTTCGAGGCCAGTCTGGTCTACACAGTGAGTTCCAGGATAGCCAGGACTACACAGAGAAACCCTGTCTTGAAAAAACAACAACAACAACAACAAAAAAGGGATAGAGCAAAGAATGAGGGGGACACCCATCAATAACTGGCCCAACTTGAGACCTATACCATGAGCACACACCAATCCCTGACACTATTAATGATCCTCTGTTATGCTTACAGAGAGGAGTCTAGCATGGCTGTCCTCTGAGAGGCTTCACCCAGCAGCTGACTCAGACAGATGCAGACACCCACAGCCAAACAGCGCATGGAGCTTAGAGACTCCTATAGGTGTGTAGGGGAAAGGACTATAGTCTCTAGGGTATAGGAACTCCATGGAAAGACCAAAAGAATCAAACAACCTGGAACCTTGTGGCTCTCAGAGTCTGAACCAACCAAAGAACATACAGAGGCTAGACCTAGACCTCCTCACACATATATAACAGTTGTGCAGGTTAGTCTTCATGTGGGTTCTGAACAACTGTAGCAGGGGCCATCTCAAAACCTGTTGCCTATATATGGGATATGTACTTCTAGCCAGGCTTCCTTGTCTGGCCTCAATGGGAGCGGAAACACCTAGCTTCACAGAGACTTCAAGTGCCAGTGTAGTAAGAATCCCAGGGGGCCCACACCTGCTCAGAGGGGAAGGGAAGGGGAGATGGGAAAGAATTGTGGGAGAGGGCAACTGGGAGGCAGGCCATGTGTGAAATGTAAAGGGAACAAGTAAAAAAAAAATTCTGTGCCCTGTTACTCCTTAAAAATAGACATCATCAGATCAGGGTCTTAGGGTTTATTTGATAATTCTGCATCATTCAAATATATATGAATATAATATATATTATGAAAAGAAAATTTGAAAAAAAGAAAAAATTCCAACACAGATTTAACTGATTATTCAATCCTCCAAATATCTAATTTCTAAAAGGCTTCAAACCTAAAACTCCTTGGTAAATCACCCATCTACCTGAGTTCTAGACTTAGTAGGCTCTAAGTCAAACAGAAAACATAACGTAATTTTTAGCGAGTATTCATGGCACCTTACTTGATAATCAGTGCTACATTAATAATCTTGAGGAGGTGACAGTCAGATACCAAACACAAACTATTCAAAGGGATGGATGCCAGGATAGAAGAATGAACTGGGCATCCCTAAGCTATCTGCCCAAGCCTGGAGATTCAAGGAGGTTGGGGGAACCAAAACCAGAAGAAGAGGTGAGCGGGATACCTGACTTAAATCTTAAAGAACAAAGCTTACCTTGCAGGACATGCTAACCTAAACAAATCAATACTTAGATACCCAACTAGGCTGATAGCAAGTACAAACAAAAGGCCTACTGTGAAGTTTTAAAAACCATAAAGGGTTTTTCAAGGAAGGTAAGTAATTGGATAAGGAGGGCTATTTTCATCCTAACTCTGTGGCTTCATGCCATGATGCTGCCAAGCATTCAATAGCTATGAAAATGTTTTCAGCAGGATTCACCTACTATGAAATTTAGCCTTAACAAACTGTGCAAGAGCATTCCTCGCTCAAAGCCACTCCTACTCTCTGGAGTTATTCCTCAACTTAATAAATCTAGATGCATTCTGCTTAAAAGATTGTTTTAACTTTGTTCTATAATAAGGCTCTTTAATATATGAATGTGCAGTTACAATTTTGCTTACAGTTGTTCATTTTGTGGTAAATAAAATTTTAAGATAATTGAAATTGTGTTAATATTTTTCTATAAAACCAAGGATGAATAGGTGAAATCAGAAGTTAGAGCAACTGCATTTGGCATCAGGGAGACTAATTCCTCCCTCGATATCTCTCCTACTTTCTTCTGTTGTTGATATTGTTGAAGACTCAGAGGAAACAGAGGGTCTGTAGAAGTAAGACAGACAGGCAAGCCGGAAAGCAGAGTGGAAGAAAACCCACAAAGCCACGAGTTAAGGGATGGATGTCAGAGCAATTCTTTTCTTAGCTACTGACGTCCTTGCAGATTTTCTTGGGCGAAGCTGCAATTCGTACTGTGTTCCGAATGTTTTTGTCTCTCCCAAAATTATATTGAAACATGTTCTCTTTGTTCTTACATTAAAGCTAAGGAGCCTTGGGGATACTAGGTGTGAAATCTCCACCCCTACAAAGAGGATTAATGCTTTCATAAAAGGAAATTGGTGGAAATTTCTGCCACATACCTCAGGTGCAGGGACCAGAGTTAGCAGAGGCAATGGATCACTGCTAAATGCCTCGCCTTAGACCAGAGGGAGAGCATCACTGGACACTGAATCAAGAGCAATCATTGTGGGTTCTTCCTACATTATGTGGCTATGACATTACATCATAGTAGCCTGAACTAATTTACAGTAGGAAACTGGGGACCTGGGTGTGATACCATCCTAAACAGGTAGAGAGTAATAAAAGATGAATAAGCATGGGTGCTAGGCCTTGGTATGCTTATGGCCACGCTGGAGAGTACAGAAATATACAGCAGCAAAAAAAAAAGCTTGCTGTGGAACACTGAGAAAGGAAGTATGTTCTTTTTCCTTTTAATATATTTTTATTTATGCTTTAACAGTTAGTGCCTGCCCATAATATACTTATTATATTCAACACTCCTCACCTTCTTCTTCCCCTCACTTATTCTGAACTCCTTCTTCTTTACAAACAAGTCCCCCTCTTATTCTTATGTTTTTCTATGTATGTACATGGCCCACTGAATTCAATTAAGGTTGCTTGCACAAGTGGGACGGTGCCGTTTACTGGAGCATGGGCAAATTGTCACAGAAGAAAACGATTCTTCTACCCTCAGCATTAGATGCCAGTATCTCCTCAGGGAGTACAAGTCCTCATTAGCCACCGCTCTCCCTCAATACACACCCAGGATGGAATGTTGATTGGTCCAGCCTTGTTCAACTCTTGCAAAGGAAATCACATCTACTGTGAATCCTTAAAGAAGATAGCCAATCATGTCCTCAGTTTTATGTCAACTTGACACAAGTTAGAGTCAAGTCTGGTCCCTGTGGGCATGAGGCAAACACATCCTGCCCAGGGACACATGTAGGCAAGACACCCCTAAATAATAAAAGAAAGAGGAGAGGGAGGAGGAAGTGGAAATAAGAAAGGAAGGAAAAAAGAAAAGAAGAGAAAAGAAAAGAATAAAAGCTAGCTGAGCAAGCTATGCGGATCAAGCCAGTAAGCAGTGAACTTCCGTGGCTTCTGTTTCAGTTCCTGTCTCTAGGTTGCTGCCTTGAATTCCTGCCCTGACTTCTCTCAACTGTGGATGTGATCTGAGAGCTGTAAGAGGAACTAAACCTATTCACCCCTAAGTTGCTTTTGGTAATGCTGTTTTATCCCAGCAATAGAAACGCTGTGACTCTCTGCATTCTCTGGCTCCTAAAAGTTAAATCTGTAATATGTTCATACAATGAGCTCGAAGGAAGTAAAATTCAATTGTACTTTGTAGGATCTGGGAAAGTACCACATTCTCTGGAACTGACTTTCTAGCTCCGAAGGCCCTTTTATCGTGGTCTGTGCATTCCTATAGTCCACCCTGTTGTGGTCATAAAAAGAGAAATATAAGACTATGTTCTGTGGGGGTGTGGTGAGGTGTAAGGGAAGGGGTGTCTCAGTGGGCCCATGTCAAGTCATTCCCTCCCCATGAGGGTCCAGCCACACAGCAGTATAGCATAGAATAGAGTTTATTTAGGGCATTGGGAGGAGGGTTAAGAGAGTAGTAGAGGCAGAGAAAGGCAGAGAGAAGGAGAGAGTAGAGAAGTAGAGACCAGTCATGACCATGTGGAGAGAGGAGGGAAGGGAAGGGGAAAGGGAAGAGCCCAAGAGGCCAAGAGAGGCAAGAATAAGAGAGTAAGGGAATAAGAGAACAAGAGAGCAAGGAGGGGGCAAGCATCCCCTTTTATACTGGGCCAGGCCTACCTAGCTCTTACCAGGTTATTGTAGGGAGGAGCATACCTGTATGTTGCCAGGTAACTGTGGGGTGGAGTTTAGACAGAATATCAACACGCCCTTCTTAGAAGACTGACTTCCCTGGGTATTCTTTGTATGGCCATTGGTGGAGATAGAGTGGGTGTCTCCGTTGTTATGTTGTTGCTTTAGAATGCAACAGCTCCACCACCCTGCAGGCATCTTCTGCCACATGGTCATGAAAGAGCACATGATACCTCATCGCAGCAGCAGGCAGACCCCACTGTCATAGCGTGCACCCTTTGTCCAATCAGTGGAAGCTGGATGGAAGAGTTATAAGGTCTGCTTTTCACTCCCCATGGCATTGACATCAGACAAACAATGCTAACAAGGGGACTGTGGCAGATATAAGCTGAATACCTATAGACCTTCTAGGCAAGCTGCAGCCCTGACCACTTCTGCAAAGCCTTCATTCACCATGTATCAGCCCTTCTGACAGGGTCTTTCTCCACACTAGACTATCCCATTCAGAGCCGAGAAATGAAAGAATTAACTACAGGTAACATTGTATCCTGATCATTTGGGTAGTTTCCAGCTTATAGTATATATTCAACGAATAAAAATTAAATTTTTATCTTGTACATTAATGGTCCATAAGCACTCCTGGGATCAAATCAAGCAAGGTTGATTTAGCAGACAAGAGCTAGGAGTGAGGGTCTCAAGGAAATGTCTCAAATTAATTTTAATTTAATAAACTGAGTGTTCTGTTTGTTTAATAATATATACCACATATATATGTGTGTATATGCATACACATGCATATGATCCCCCTGCTAAAGAGTATCTGCTTGCAATAGCAGTAGATCTAATGTCTGTTTAATGGAGGAAAGCTAGGAAGTTTCCCTCAAACCAGGATCCATTCAAACATATCCTTTCTGTGAAATAAAATTCACTATACATAGTTATGGCATAAAATATATTAGAAGATACTTAGGTATAGGTATAAAAGTAAGGACATATACTAACAGAGTGAGTGTGGTAGTACAAGCGACTGTCCCTGTGCTTCTGCTGTCCATTCTTGCCTGAGGCAAGCACAGCTGCGACTGCATTTACCAGAACATCTTCTGTACAGTACACTACCAAGAATGACATTTCCCACGTGAGGCACTGAGCTTTCTAACTCCACCCTATACTCCCTCTGAATTCTTTCCTTTGGCTTTATTCCTTCACAATCCTAGACCTCAGAGCCATGGCTTGGTTCTCTCTCTCTCCACATATTTGGCCATTCTTTGTTCTTAAAAATCTTGCCCTTCAGCAGGATCTATCTGTGTGTTCTCTTTCTCTGCTTGGCTTATTTCACTCAGCAGAATATATTTCAGACCCTCCATACTTTAAAAGACAGCACATCTTTTTCCCCCTAACGCTGAATAGCATTACAGTGTGTGTGTGTGTGTGTGTGTGTGTGTGTGTGTGTGTATGCATGATACATACATGATGGTTTCTTCCTACATTCATTAATAGACTCCAGGGTTCCTTTTTTTATTTTGATACTGTGTATAAAGACACAAAGTACACAATTGTGCAGATAACAGTAAGTTTATTGTTAAGGTATGATCCCCCAAAAGAAGAATTGCTGGGTTATAAATTCCATTTTTAATTTCATACTATAGTTAGGTCAGTCGTTGGTTGACTGTTCCCTCAATCTCTGCTCCATCATTACTCCTGTGCATCTTGTAGACATGACAAATTTTGGGTCGAAGGAGAGAGGGTTGATGTCCCCCTACATCCACTGGAAGTTCTGCCAAGCTACAGAAGGTGGCTACTTCAGTCTCCATGTCCCCAGCTGCTAGGAGTCTCAGCTAGGGTCACCCAGAGACTCCTGGGACCCTCTCCTATACCAGGTCTCCAGATAGTCCCAGAAATTAAACCTACAATTTTCATTCTCTCTGCTAGCCCTCTCCCACCAATCCCTACACCTGATCTCCATCTCTGTCCCCCCCACCACTCCTACAGAGTTCCCGCGCTCCATTCACCTCAGATGTCTATTTTCTTTCTCTTTTAAGTGAGATGCTTCCACCTCCCTTGGGCCCTCCTTATTACTAAATTTCTTTGATCTATGGGTTGTAGCAAGGCTGTCCTGGATTTCCTGGTCAAATCTCAGTGAGAGAGAGCACATGGGAGAGCATGCTCTTAGTCCTGCTATAACTATGACATGATAAGACGTGATATCAGAAGGCAGAGTTGTATCCAAGGACAGTCTCCCCTTCTCTAAAGAGAAGGGGAAGGAACAATAGGAGGAAGAGTTTGTCAGAGTGGGACTGGGAGGGGAGGATGGAGAAGGGGTTCTGATCAGGATATAAAGTGAAAGGAATAAACCTTCATACTATACCTATCTTCATCCCTGCCGACAATGTCCATATCTTCTCTTTTCTCCTGTTCTCGTCGTTACTTACCTCTGGTCTTTAGGGAAACAGCTCTTCAAACAAGAGTGATGAGCTATCTCATAGGAATTCTGATGTTTCCTTTGATGATTGGCATTTTACAAGTAACTATTGAACATTTTCTATCTTATTTTGAAAAAAAAAAGTCTATCCAGATCTGTTAATCATTTCTAATCAGGACTTAGCTTCTCCTTGATGTCAAGTTGTATGGATTTTTTGTTTGATTGTATATACTTGTGAGAGGGTGATCAAATGCACAACATGGCACACGTATGAAGAACAGAAGAAAACTTCCAGGAGCTAGTTCTCTCCTTCCACCATGTGGCTACTGGGGATTGAACTAGGGACATCAGGATTGGGTTTGGTGACTTGCACATTAATCTGGTTGTCTATTTCATTAATCTGAGTTGCATGGATTCCTTGTAAAGCTAGAGATTAAGAGAAATTTTCAAATTTTATTTCTATCATATAAAGTTTAGTATCCAAAGTTTTCCACTAGCTTACTGAGCACCATGCTGACTATTAGGAAATAATGACATATTTTTAAAAAGACTGCCTTCTTGAGTGATTTTAGAAATCCATGGGACAATACCACTTTATGCACATATCAGTATATGTATATTGTATATTAATAGCTAAAAATTTGAGATCTCATTTCCCCTGTAATATTTACATTAGTTAGGCATACGTGTCTAAAAAATATGTGCATGATTTTTATATTGAATACTAAATGCCAATTAAATAATATCTATGTAATTAGAGCACAATACAATGTTTAGGAAATTAAAAAAACTGATTTTTGGGGGGCTTTTTTTTTGGTTTGTTTTTTTCAAAACATGGTTTCTCTGTGTAGCCCTGGCTGTCCTGGAACTTACTCTGTAGACCAGGCTGGCCTCGAACTCAGAAATCCACCTGCCTCTGCCTCCCAAGTGCTGGGATTAAAGGCATGTGCCACCACCACCCGGCAAGAAACTGACATTTTTAATGTATCAATTTTTCCCAAATTAAAAATTAGGTTTGCCGGGCAGTGGTGGCACATATCTTTAATCCCGGCACTTGGGAGGCAGAGGCAGGCGAATTTCTAAGTTTGAGGCCAGCCTTGTCTACAGAGTGAGTTCCAGGACAGCCAAGGCTGCACAGAGAAACCCTATCTCAAAAAAAAAAATAGGTTTAATTCTCACAAAGTCTAAGCAGGCAGTTTTTGTAACTATCACTAGAAAAATCTAAAATTTATATGGAAAAGGAAATAAAATAGAATCATGAAAACAGTGCAACAAAGAAGTTCTATCTAGAGTACATAAAGAACTCTCAAACTTAAAGTGTCAATCAAACAAACAAAAACAATTTATTGGGAATTTTTTTTTACAGATGCTTCACCAGTGAAAGATGCGCAGATGGCAAATGAGCACAGAAATTGGTGCTAAAACTCATTAGTCATCAGGGAAATGTAAATTAAAGCCAAATGAGATGTCATTATATACATATTAAAATAGCCATTATGGAGGATAACACCATCCAAAAGATCCACTGATTTTCTGTGCTGATGAAGATGTGAAACAGATAGACTTCATATGCACTGCTGGCAGGGATGGAAAATGGTCCCGAACTGCAGAAAACACTTCAGGTCCTTAGACATCTCACATGGGCCATGCTCCTTATCTGCTGAAGTGAGAAGGTCGAGCAAGCACCTGGACATGAATGACTATAGAAGTGTTATTCATGATTCCCAAGAGCCTAAAACAACCTGGGTATATCTCATATAACAAAAAGATTATGAACATGATATCAGTATTCTACAATCATACAGTAGATGTAGTAATAAGAATGAATGAGCTGTTGACTCATACAACACGGTAAATAAATCTTACATGCAGTTTGCTACGTGATCGCCTGCCAGTGATCCCATGTGTGTGCTATTGTTTGGAAGCAGAGCTCCTGAGTTTGCCAGGTTTTGATGAAATGTATGTGTTGTGGAGGCAGATGAAGACCCAACACAGCCACTGGGAATAGAGATATCGACCAAAGCTAGTGCGGATGTGATGGAAGGGAGGAGGCATGACCTGAGAGTGGGGCTATAAGCTAATGCAGCCTCTTTGGAAATCATTCTGAAGGGTTCTCAAAACACTAGAAATAGAACTGCCAAATGACCCCCCCAAGAGTACCTGGCATATATCCAATTTCAAATATTATAGTCCACAACAAAGATGTTTGTACATTCACATGCATTGCTTCTATATTGACATTAGTTATGTGAAATCATCTAGATGTGCATCAGCAGATGAACGGATTAAAGACAAAAAGAAACAGTGGCACATAGACACAATGGAATATTATCCAGCTATGAAAAAAAAAAACAAAATGTAAAAAAAAAAAAAGTATAATAAGTAAGTTAGCTCGGCCAGAAAGTTAAACACCACGTAGTCTCTCAGATATTATAAAAGGTAGCTTCAGATCTGTTGTTTTGTATGTTCAGCTTGAAACATAAACAGAAACCAGGAAAGGAGAAGGGGGCCTTGATGGGAACACATGAAGAAGAGAGGCTAATAGAATGTTTGTAAAATAGAAGTAGTGTGGTGGCATAATGGGAGGGGAGAGTGCTTAAGCAAGGAGGAGTGTGGAAATTTGGGAGAACACAGAGGATGAAAAGGAGGGCTCACCCAAAGGAAGAGAATATGAAAAGCCATGTGGAAGCCTACTATCTAATAACTGAAAAAAAGAGGGGAAACCTAGTAAGGATAGTAGACTCATATGAAAAGAAAGAAGTGGAGGCACTACTGAGAGTTAAAGGGTTAAGCAGGTCACGGGTAGGTCACTGGAGTTGAAATGATGGAGAAGAAGAAGCCACAAATAGGTTAACCAAATTTAAAATGTAAAAAAGAAACTTTGGAAATACACTATTAGAAAGCTAATTTCAAAAGACAACTTCTTTTGGGGGGGAGGGGAGGAAAGGGTTTATTCAGCTTACACTTCCACATTGCTGTTCATCATTAAAGGAAGTCAAGACTGGAACTCAAGCAAATCAGGAAGCAGGAGCTGATGCAGAGGCCATAGAGGGATGTGTTTTTACTGCCTCGCTCCCCTGGCTTGCTCAGCTTGTTTTCTTATAGAACTTCTTAAAAGAGAGATTTTGGGGAGAATAACGGGCATTGGTAGGCAATATTACTCCCAGAAGACATGTGTTATTAAATGAAAGTTACAATACAAAGAATGAGATCCTCCCTATGACCTATTGGTCACGGAGACCCCAGAGATCTCCAAAACAGATCAGGCAATTGTTAATGCCTTTGGCTACCATTGATTCTGTAATGCAAGAGGGTACTATGCAGGATTCTAGGAGAGAAAATAATCAATGTTCTTACCCAGCCCTGGAGCCTGAATACTCTCTTCCTGCCAGACAAGCAGAGCCTAGTGGTGCAGTAGTGGTACAATTGTTATGGGCTTGAAAATCACTGTTTTACTGGTTTTGAGGCATGCTCCACTGGAGACTTGTCTATTGATGCAATTCTGGTCCAAACGTATAGCTTGGGAGGTCGAAGGTCAAAGGCCCTCGGATGGAAACTGCTATCATTACTTTGCTAAATGGCCGTGCTGCCAAATTCTCCTTTTGGTATTTATGTTAATACCTAATGATTTGTGCTGCTCTCAACCTTAGTCAGAGAAGTTTCTTTCTTTCTTTCTTTCTTTCTTTCTTTCTTCCTTCCTTCCTTTCCTTCCTTCCTTTCTTTCTTTCTTTCTTTCTTTCTTTCTTTCTTTCTTTCTTTTTTTCCCAGTGGGCAGTATGATCAGATGCATCTCTCATCAAAGTGTTGATAATAAGGGACTCAGTAGTCATCCCCAAACAGGACATGCATTCATTCTACTACCACCAAGGCTTAGGGGACATGACAGAGGAAAACACAAAAAGAATGTAGGAAATGGAGGCTGGGGAAGAGTGTTGGGAAATTCTATTTTCATGGCCATGGCAATGATAGAACAGCCCCTATTTACCTGCATAGGACCTATGTAAGGTCATTAGCCATATAGACTAGTGAAATGGATGAGCTCCAGTTTTCTTGAGAGATGCTGTCTCAACAAATAAGGTGAAGAGTGTTGGGGCCACAACTGCTGGTTTCCACATACATGCATATACATTCATACATACATACATATGGACATAAATACATATATACATACATGCATACTCAAAAAATGTGCACTACTTGAGATGCTTGACCCTATTAATATTGCCATGAATTATTCTAGAGAGTTTTGACCTACAGTACTCAGCAGGTTTGTAGGTGCTAAGTATGTTCTACCTTCCAGCTGTGTCAGGGGATTACTGTGGTGTTTCCTTATGGATTATCAGTCTATGTGGCAGTACCATTGCAGTCTATGGGACTGCACTACTGGTCCTTCCTCTGACCTCCAGAGACTACAAAATGATCTTCAACAGACTTTAGTACTGTTAGAATTCTCTTTTTTATCCCCAGCTATAAAACTAACTAGGTAGAAATTCTGAAGGCCCTGCCCAGGATGCTGGAAAAAATTTCCCATCTAATGTTCTTTTTTTTTAATGTTAAAACTACCCTCTGTACTATTTCTCTATTTATACTCCATACAATTCAACTCCAGGCAGGTGGCTCTATTGAAAAATAAACAAACTTGTAGGAGACCCCTGTGGGCTCGGAAATGGCCCACTGTGCTGACGGGGCAGGCTGCAGGTGACAGTAGCCTATCCAGGGAGGTTGGTCATTTACTACAAAGCTGGGACCCCACAGTGTCTTTGGCCAAGAAACAGCTGGCATTTGCAGCATTTTTATCTCTTAACAAAACAGTCTAAACCCATGGCTATATAAACTGTTTGAAACTGTCAGTTGGGTTTTTCATCTAATTTAACAAACTCCAAATACCATCCTTAACCTCTTTTGCCTAATGTGTTCATTGATCTCTCAGCATCCTTGAGGGTTTTGTTGAAAAGTCTTGCTTTTGCAAATGTGATTTGGTCCAAGTGGAGCAGTGCCAGCCTCTCGGGAACGCGTGTCCTCTTTCATTGCTCCTTTCTCTGTCTCTTCAGCACCAGTGCAAGACCTTGTGTATTCTTACCTGGAAAGGTGTGATACAGAACCTAAGAAGTTCTTCCTTCCAAGATGGATTTCTCATGTCCTTTTCTAATTTTCCAATATATTCTATGGTCTCTTTAGATACCTATATCACCTAGAAATGAATTCATAATGAATTTACTTGCCTCCTGGTCCATTACTACCACAGACAGTGCATGAGTCCATTCTTTACTATTCTATGTTGGCTGCTTGACACACAAAATCCTGTGAGTATCTATAAGTATCCAAGAAGTATCTACTGGAAAGTTAGCATCCTTCCAAGTTAAAGCTTAATCCAGACACAAGTAAACACTGTCCATAAATGGAGAAACTACCCATAAAGGCATTGAAATGTGATAGGTAGGCAACTGATCACAATACAGTTGCATTTAAGGATTGGTACATGTTGAAGTTTGGACAAGTTGCTTTCAACCATCACTGTGGTAAAAGCTGGTTCTCTGACCTGTGGTCAGTCATAGGGGGATGCGGTGGAACCTGTACTTAACGGAAGGTTTCTAGGTATCAGGGAAATATTCTCAAGGTGATTTGGGGGATATCCATCCCTACCTAGCTTCCTGGCTATGAAGTAAGTGGCTTTGCTCTGTTTTCATTACTTCCACGTTATTCCGTCTCTCCCAAGCCCAGATAACAAAGAAATCAAACCAGTTATAGACTGAACTTTCAAGACTGTGAGCCAAAATAATCTTTCCCCTTCTGGATACATTGATTAACGTAGGTAGGTTGTTGTTGTTGTCATGAGAAGCTAAAATTGTGTTGAAACAAAATGTACTATTGAAAAAAATTAGATGAGGAAAAAAAGCAGCAGATGATGAGCTGTCTGGGTATTTTAGGGATGAAGACACTGAGGATGATGGGGTGTCACTGAAATTCTCTAGCGAGTACTGTGAGGTGTCCGTTTCGAACTGTACTGAGGCTGCAGTATAGAAAGTGTTTGAGACAGGCTCAGGCTGACAAATGCAGCTATCAGGATGCTGTCAAAATTCATGACACCAAATACACTGGATAACAGATGTAGAAAAATGTCTGAAAAGTTTTAAAAATACATGTTTTAAAATAAGGTTTTGAACTTCAGCTGAAGACGAGATAGATAATCAGAGACAGGAACTTTGGAAAATATTTTTTCTAACTCGCATCCTAGAATGAATTGCACTGCCTTTTCATTTTTGCTTTATAATTAAGATTATTTATTGGCAATGACAGAAAACAGTTTAATCTCAGTGCACAAACAAATTGAGAATGAAAAAAAATAAAAATTAATGCTAATCAATTGTTTAGCAACTATAGCTCATAGCAGGAGAAATTGCAGTTTTCGAAATATGAGACTGAATGGAACATTCTTAACTTTTAATCATCCATATTATAGATCAGAGAGATATTGACATATGATGTGGCCGTTTATTATGCTGAACAGAGAACAAAGCCACCTTTCAAGACAATTGTGTTTGCTGGACTTCATTACTGTGGTAAATATGTGAGAAGAAAATGGCTTCAAGGAAGAAATTATTATATTGACTCAGAGTCTCCAAGAGTTTTTTCCCAACCCTTAGCAAGACTAAAGCATTACTGGTAAAGGCCACGCAGGGGCAACTGCAGTTGGCAAGTGAGCTTCTTGGAGATCATCCAAAGGTTGATGACACAGCAAAGCTTCTTACCTCATAGCATCCAGGAAGCAAATAGAAGACCAGGCCATGACAAGACACATGACACAGAATGACAAGTGGCACCCATGCCTTCCCAGGAATCTATTCATATTTGGAATCCATCAAAGCATTAAACCATTCATTAAGTCATAGCCTTCCTCACTTAATCATCTCTGGAAATATTCTCATAGATACTCCTAGGGCTGTGCTATACTATTACCTTGGTGTATCTCAGCCCAATCACCTTAACAGTGAAAAAGAACCATTAGGCCTCTTTGTGCTTTGAAAGGAATGTAAATTAGCAATATATCCTCTAAAGACAAGTTTGTTTGTTTGTTTGTTTCCCAACAGTTTCTTTTTTTTTAATTTTTATTTTCTATATTCTATGTTTACATTCCAAAGGCTTTCCCCTTTCCCAGTTCCCCCCCACCATACGTCCCATAATTCCTCTCCCCCCAACTATTCCCCAATCATTCCCCCTCCCCCCACGATTTTAATGAGCCCAGAAGCCCTAAATACTCAAGGCACAATTAGCAAGTCAAATGATTCCCAAGAAGAAAAAAGGAGAGGACCCTGGGCCTGTAAAGATTGGATCCAGTTTTGTAGACCCAGAACAGAGAAGTTTGTTTGCTTTTTATGTGCACATCTTTCATTTGCTAGATGGTGAAGGCGATTGTTCACGTTCCTATGCACCAACCGGAATTCATGTGGTCCTTATGACTTGTCTCTGCCCTTTTAAGGTGGTAGGTCGCCATGGTTTCTAAAAGGAGAAGCAAAGCAATATCCTTGTCTTTACAGCTGGGGCTTTTATAGGACTAGCCTTGACATTAGAGGGCATGATAGACATTCATCATTGTCCTCTATTGTCCCTCCAAATTGTGCTCACCTTCAGCTGCACTTCAGATAGTGCTTATCTGCTGAGGTAACCCTGGCTTTCATTTTTGATGGGTCTGTAACCCCTGGTTACTATGCTGTATGTATACCTTGCACAGTAGCTCATCTATCCCTAGGCACAGAAGTTCCTAGAGATAGCTGCTGACTGTTATGAGTTCCGAGTATTCTCCCTTCCTTTGGCATGTAACAGTGAGCCTCTATTTTCTTGAAATTCAGTGTTTACTAGTGTTGACATAGTAATTCCTGGTTTTCTGCCCCAGGCCACCTGACAACAGAACTCAGAATAATCATGGAGACATCATTAACTTAGGTCTAGTGGTATCATTTAAATATCCTCTGAAATTATCTGTTTCTTACCAGGAACTAGGCTCTTTAGGAAAATCTAGTTTCATTAACACCACACACAAAGTATACAAGTCGTTTTGTGAGAACTAACGATGATGGGGTCTTCTTCTATTCCTACCTTTGGTCGTTTGGCCCATGGTTGTAACTTGAATGACACAGCATCATATAATGGTTTTTTGAGGCACAAAATCCAAGCAGGCTATCGTCTCCCTGTTTTGGTTTAGGTCTCTACTGTTGATCAGATTCTTATAATATCCTATCAGGCTGTGAATTTCCTCAAATGCCTTGTGAGGAGGGACCAGTGAATGCCATGGTCCTATGTCCAATATTCTATTTTCTTATGGTAGTGTGGGTCCTTTAAGGAACCTGACAGTGGTGCACTGCAGTCAGGATAGATAAATCCAAGCTTAGGATTGGCTTTATTTTCAGAAATGGTGATTGACAGAGGGACAGAGCTGTCTAATGCTATTGGGTTGTCATAATGTGGACAGATGCTCATACTTGAAAGATTATAGATAGGTCAGAAGTAGGATGGTAAGGTTGAATGAATGCCAACCATGGCAAACAGTTTCCCTTCCTCCATACCTAACTGTGCTGCTGGCTCACACAGGCAAGTATGTAAACAGGCAAGTCAAACACATACAACAGGTTGCCAGTAGAAAGTATTCTCATGTATAATTTCTCTATTCAATATTATGGCAAAGTTTCTTCCGAAAACCTCATGCCTTACTCCTAATGCCTTTAGTTGATTGAATGAGACCCACTAACACCATGAATCTCTTTTTCTTGGAAGTCAATTAATTTTAGACAAATCATGTTAATTTAAAAAAAATACTGCCGCAGCAATATCTAGACTAGTAATGGGCCAAAAGCATGAGCATTGTTGCCTAGCATAAATGATGGAAAATTAGCCATCATTTTGAGATGTCTATGTATAACATGTTTTCCCTTACCAGGGGATGTGGTCTAAACACGAGATATGTTCAGACCTTCTATTTTGTTTCTCCCTAGAATAGTTTGTTAAGTGGACTCAAAGGCAGATAGAGATCTGGAATTGGAGCGTATATACTTTCTGTGACAGTGCAGTTTCTCCTCTTTGCGGACTCAGATTCTCTTTCAATAGATGGGCTCTGGTTCTTATCATTTGTTCAGATATGGAATTGGAGTAAGATATGATGGTGATATTCTCACAGTTACCTCAAACCTTCTGATTATTTTCTCTTGATTTTTTATATATATTTATGCATATATGTATATATGTATGTATACATGTATGTATGTATGCATGCATACATGTAAGTATGCAAGCATGTATGTATATACAGGCACTACCCTGCTGGCTCATCTCTCCTTCTCACCTTAGAATACCATGGTAAATTAGCCAGTCACCTCAGACCCTCAGAAATCAAGACGGTCATCAATGTAGTTTTGCTGCAGATTATGGTGATTTCTCCTTTTTGACTTTGATGGCTAAATACTGTCACTTTCTTTTGAAACTTCAGGAATCATCACATTTCAAACACACTAGGAAGCCCAGTTTAAAGCAACCTTCCCCACTATCAAGGTAACATCCCCAATTCACAGCAAGGCAATATCAGATTTACTTTATCTCACTCTAAATTCAAGTAATAACTTCTTAGGAAAAGAGGATGGAAGGGGGAGTTCCAGGAACCTGACCTACAAAGGATATTTACCATTGATCTTTTTGAACAGAAAAAAAGGAGACATTGGAGACAAAATAGTTATGTCACTGGCTAGTATTTTTGATGGGACAAGATTGAAACACTTGACTGAATGGGGAGAAAATGATTATTATAAAATAAGACAGTACTCCCTCTTATCCCGGTTGAGTGTAGCAAGAAAGGTTCTTAATATATTTCTCCCCACTGAACTGAAGAATTTTCTTCTTCCTATCTGTCTTCATTTATTCACTATGTGATCACGGCTCTCCATCCAGAGGGTCATCTAAGCAGTGGTACATGTGCTGATGTATGGTGTGCATGGGGAATTTACTACTAAATTTATTTAGTCCAGTATGTTTCTTATTCTACATGTGAATATAACTTAAACAGATTAATTCCATCTGATTAAACTCACTCTACATGGTTAATGTACCATGGACCCTCCTTCTACCAACATTTTCCCCAAAGATCACAGCATCAGTATTTTGATGTTCATTTTGTATGTCACTCTTATACACACAAAAGCCAATGGACTCGAAAGGAGGTGCTGCATGAAATTAAATCAGTTTCACATAAACTAAATAAGCCAAGGGGAACAACAAGATGCAGCGTCACCTTTCATTGATATCTAAGTCCACTCAAAACAAGGTATTTCTAATTCAAGTTATCCTCCCTAAATGTTCATGCCATAGCTTTCTGAGGAACAACAATAACAAAAGCGAGAAGGTAAAACAATTAATGTGAAGTTATAAAGCACACTGTTGATGGGATTGCAAAATGGTAAAACCGCTCTGGAAATCAGTTTGGCGGTTCCTCAGAAAATTGGGCATGTCACTTCCAGAGGACCCTGGCATACCACTCCTGGGCATTTACCCAGAGGATTCCCCTGCATACAATAAAGACACATGCTCCACTATGTTTATAGCAGCCTTGTTTATAATAGCCAGAAATTTGAAGGAGCCCAAATATCCCTCAAAGGAGGAATGGATACAGAAAATGTGGTATATTTATACAATGGAATACTACTCAGCAATTAAAAATAATGAATTCGTGCAATTTGTAGGTAAATGGTTAGATCTGGAAAATATCATCCTAAGTGAGTTAACCCAATCACAAAAGAATACACATGAAATGCAATCACTGATAAGTGGATATTAATGAGCCCAAAAACCCTAAATACTCAAGGCACAATTAGCAAGTCAAATGATTCCCAAGAAGAAGAAAGGAGAGGACCCTGGGCCTGTAAAGATTGGATCCAGTTTTGTAGACTCAGAACAGAGAAATCGTGGGGGGAGAGGGGGGAATGATTGGGGAATAGTTGGGGGGAGAGGAATTATGGGACATATGGTGGAGGGGAACTGGGAAAGGGGAAAGCCTTTGGAATGTAAACATAGAATATAGAAAATAAAAATTAAAAAAAATAAAGCACTGGTTCTTTATAACTGTGAAGTTATAAAGCAGTGGTTCTCAGCTTTGGTTGTACTTTATAACCATGGGGGAGGGGAAAGGGGGTTTAGTAGCGTTCCCAACTCTCTGGATTCACAAGACTAATTAATTCAGACTTCCTAAGCTCAAGCATCAGTATTTTCTAAACTTCCTGGGTGATTCCAGCATATGAGTTAGGTTAATAGGCTCTAATCCAAAGAATAATCTTCAAGGCTTAGTTATATACTGCTCCTCAAAAGAAAGACCTCAGGACTGGAGAGATGGCTCAGCAGTTAAGAACACTGGATGGAGAGGATAAAATAGTATATTTGTAATATGCAATATTTGGGGCAAATGAGGAAGTAAGAAAATTATTTCTTCATTAGTTTAGCAGCTCTGGGATTTGAATCACAGTAAATAATTCCTAATAATGATGGTGATGTTGGTAGTGACATAGTTGCTTGGTCATTTACATAAATGTCATAGGCTACATTTAGTGGCTCATGTGTTCATGTTCCACAAATATGAAATTCTTCACAAAGTATAAGCTGCAACAGATGAAGGTATGTCTCCTGCTCCAAGTTGTTACCAAGATTGGACAGTGTCATCCATATGATGACAATGGAAGGGATTCAGGAAAGCCTGTGCTGATGGTAGATATTACTAGATAGAATAGCTGTGTCATCCTGCACGCCCGCTTCTTTGGCTTCTTAGTTGTTGATTGGCAGTTGGCTGGCCGGTTGGATGCCTGGCTGGTATGTTTGTAATGGTTGTTTTCGTTGATTATTTGTTTTGTTGACTATTTGTTTTTAATTGTTTGTTTGGCTAGTTGGGTTAGTGGGTGGTAGATGACTGGTTTCTTATTTGGTACTTGATTAGTTATTTAGTTGTTTGGGTGGGTGGTTGAGTAAGTAGACAGGTAGGTAATTGTTTGGTTACTTAGTTGTTCATTTGGTTGGCTGGATAGATTGTTGGGTCACTGGCCAGTTAGTTGTTAGGTAGTTGTTTTATTGGCTATCTTATTGGTTGTATTTTGTTACTACTTTATCCATTAAGATCTAAACTGATTTTTTTTCGGTATTCTTCAGAATTCTTCCAATCCCTGCCACTCTAACCATGAGAGTGTCCATGACAACTAAGACATCAGTCAGCACAAGTTCAGATAACTAGCTATATACAAGCAAGCACTGGCCTTGCTGCCTGGGAATACACAGAAGACAGGAGCCCATGAGGCACTGCTTTGCACACTCTGTAAACACAGCATTGGTGACATCCTTTCCAAGCTCTATGTTAAAGGATATTGGTACAGTAAAGAAACAGAAGAACACCCCTCTAGGACAGAAGGCGCATCACTTTGCTGACAAACATAAGAATGGCTCTATGATGAATTTAGACATTGTGAGTCAGAGATCAGACGGTCTAGATTATAGTGCAGTTAAAGGATTCCCCACACTTGAGGCTCCCTAGCTTGGACATATATGCAGCATATGAGCAGACTCTGCTAACTCCTCCTTCTCCATCTTCACCAAGAAATATCAAGGGGAAGGGGGAGGGGAATTCTTTCATGACTTCAGGGCCTGACTTAGCTAAAGCATTGAGGAAGTAAAGAAAGGACAGACAGACACACACACAGAGGGGTACAACAGACACACACATGCAAATGTGCATACACAGAGGGGGAGAAAGAAAGAGGAAAGTTGAGAGAGAGGGGGGGAGGGGCATACAGGGATTGGATGGACTGTCCTGTCTGATAGAGAAGCCTCAGCATCCTGAAGCTGAGCATGCTTATTACATATAGTTGAACAAGGAGGCAGGGTTATTACATACCGCTGAACAAGAAAACAGGGTTGGTAGGAGCAGCCTCTGTAGAGAGACAGTCTTGGGCAGTGAGTGAAAGCTACAGTGGGTTTTTTCTGTACACACTGTCAACACTGGTGCAGCCCAAGGCTTTGCTATTCCACTGAACCTCACCTGGGGAAGGGTTTGCCACTCTAACAGGGCAGAGCCATTGGTCCTGACCATGGCTTTGCCTGTTCGCAGCAGGACTTCACTCCCTCCTACAGGGAGGGGGCCTCATGAGCGTCAATCTGATTGCTTTCCAATAGTTATAAAATCTTTTGTTTCAATTGTGGCCTTAAAATAGGTAAGAGAAAGCTATTCGTGGGAGTATTGACTCAGCAATCAGAAGGCCAAGTCAAAAGAATAACAAGTTCAAAGCCAGCCTATGGTTCATGGGAAGACTCAAAAATAGGGGAGCAGAGATATTCAAATACCAACATGGAAAGATACTCACGATATTTTTAAGTAAACACATTCAATTCAGTTTGATACATTACAGAGATATATATCAAAGGTATATGCTGTAAATAGCACCCTCCTTAAGAATTTTGGGGCAAGTTCAGTCCCTGCTTTTTATACTTTTAAATTTTGCATTGTTTGGGAGATGCTTTCTTTCTTCTACACTGCAAAAGAAGTTAAAGTATTGAATGTCCACTCTTAAAGTTTTCCGTATAAAGGACAATGATGAACTCAGAGTATAACAGCCATATACAAAGGCTCCATTTTCAGCCTCTCCCTGAGGAATGGTTATCAGGAGACCAGATTCAGAAGGAGGTGCTTGTTTGTGCCTCCTTCTGAGTGTCTTTAGAGGAGTACAATGTGTTTCTTTGTTGGCTGTCTTTCTCTCAGGAATGCAGGGGAGGGTAGACAGCTAAGAGGGATAAGGAAATGCAAGTCACATGCAGCTGACACTGACAAAAAAAAAGAAAAGGAAAAAGAAAAGAAAAAAAATCATGCTCTGCAAAGTCCTGGCAGTTTAGTACTTCCTGAAACTAAAGGTGAGGGATTGGGGGAGGGAGTGTGGCAGCTGGGTCCTGGCAAAGAGAAAAAAACAATAGGCAGAATGGAGTCTATGCAGTTATTTAAACCATGAGCAGAGCTGTAGGCATCCAGAAGTACAGCTCACCCACGTGGCTAAGCGGCAGGAGTAGTGCGCAGGACCTGAAGAGCAGATGGGAGGGAAGGACAGGTGGGATATGGGAAACCGAGCCGATCAGGGCCAGTCTGGAACCAGAATGAGCATGGGTGCCCAAGGAAGACCAGGTGAAGAATTCAGTTTCTAAGACCTCAGCATCAGAACTGACTCATGAAGACAATGGATTTATGATTTGTGAGACAATGAAAGTTCCCAGAGGAAACTAAACTGATGGTTGGGGAGCAGATATGGAAATTATTATAGTCTCAGGCAGGGAAAAACAAAGAAAGGTAGAAAGATAGAACAAGAGAGATGAAGTAGGAAGAAGAATGGGAATTTACCAGTTCTCTATTCTGTAGAAGACTCTGTTACAGCTATCTCATGTGTGCTCATTCGTTGAACCCTATTGAGACAGGATAAGAATGTTGATCCCAAAAGAAACACATCACATCAGGTCCTAAACCCAGAACAAAAAATGCTACCTTATTTCAAATATTATTTTGAATATTTAATTAATAATAAATATATATATATAGCTAAATAAAAATTATTTCAAATATATATTTAAATTTTAAAAATAAATGTCCTAAGTATTTCTACTAAGGATTTTGAGGCTCTTGAGTTGTCTCTAAACCAATGGCAGGTTTTGTTTGAGGCTCCTGAGTTCTCCCTAAACCAATGGCAGGTCTAACAATGGCAATGGTTGCGGTGGCTGAAACTGGAGTGGGACAGCCACACATTAAGGAGTAACAGCAGGTGCCAGAGGATGGAAGAAGGCGAGGCATGGATGAGAATCCAACCCGGCGCTGGAGGGACATGTGCTTGTTTGCACTTAGACTTGGACTGTATACAGCAAGGACAATGAAGACAATTGTACTTTGTTGAGAGCTACAACATCAGTGGTCACTTGCTTCAATAGTTACTGATATTAATACATGCACAAAGTAGAGAACAGCATCCACATTTTGCAAATAAGGCAATGAAAGCTTAGGAAAGTTGGGAGAGGTACTGACGTTACCTAGCTAACAGGAGTCAGGAAGAGGATTCCAGTCCAAGTAACATGACTATGAAGATCACAGTCTCTATCTGCCATCATCAATGCTCGGAGCCTTATATGACAACGCTGAGAACCAACCACAAAGCAATGAACTGATGCCCAGAAGAAGAAGTCAACATGATCTTCAAGGCCCACAACAGTCATCCATTTCTGCAAGTCAGGCTACATGTCCCCAAGATTCAACGGTATTCCTGAACAGTAGCACCTGCTAGTGTCCAAGTGCTCAAATATAGGAACCTGTGAGAATACTGTACATTTAACCTGCAACAGCTACCCAAGTAACTTCCCCATTTCTTGAGATGTGCCCAGAGAAGAACATTTATGGGTAAGTACTTGACAACCTGGATCCCTACAATAATGGCCACAGCAACAAAAATCATGATTTGTAGTGTATGCCAACATTCATAATAAGAATATATTTACCATGAATTTCAAGCTAATACAAATGACATTACTTGATAAAAATAGAAACAATATATGAAAATAACACCAGCAAACTGTATTTCCAATACTCAAATGCATTAGGCGAAAACAACGCCAAAAAAAAAAAAAAAAAAAAACCATAAGGGTTAGTAAAGTGCAGTAACCAGGGGCAGTTTCTGTATCTTTTTATTGTATTTAATGTAGTTTAATTCATTGTGCTGGTAGCTTTTAATCTTTTTAAATAATGGCTGTATTTAGCAACAAGTTAGCAAAAATTCCTGAAACTTTATATTGGATGCTTGGCAACGGGCTGTGGTTATTTATCCCAGGACTGGGAAGTAGGCATGTGTTCTTTATCAGCTATCTTTGGGTTTATATTTCCACTGAATGATTGTGAGATTCAGATGAGCTCATCATTCTGTGGCTGCCACAGCTTGGTATCCTCAGGCTACGCTTCTTATGACCACCACTCTGAGATTTTATTCTCTGAAATGTGGCTGACTCAGTGCTGTGCCATAGATATTTATAGGTGCTTGTGGAGGAAGGGGCATTTTGTATTCAAATACCTTACACAATGGAAACCATTGGACTGAGCTGGGGTCCCCAGTGGAGGAGTTGGAGAAGGGACTGAAGGAGCTGAGGGGGTTTGCAGCCCCATGGAGGGAGCAACAGTGTCAACCAGCAGGACCCCTATCCCCAGAACTCCTGGGGACTGGACCACCAACAAGAGAACACATGGAGGGACCAATGGCTCCCAATGCATAGGTGGCAGAGGATGGCCTTTTTGGCCATCAGTGGGAGGAGCAGCCCTTGAGCATGAGGGGGGGTGGTGCTCCAGTGTAGGGGAATGCCAGGGCTGGAAGGCAGGAATGGGAGAGTGGGACAGTGGGAGGGGAGAGTGGGAGGGTGGAAGGGTGGGAGGGTGGGTTCGCTACTTCTGTGCGAGCTTGTGTTCTTGTTTTCCACATTGTAATTCAGCCATGCTCAGCTCCTGTCATTGAGATAGCACCATTTTTATATAAAAATAAATTAGTCCTTAAGACATGTGCACGTGTATTCATGTAATCGCAGAGAGTACTACAGAACCTAAGCATATTACCTTACTCCCATGCAAATAATCCTGTCTTATTGTATTACAAGTTAGGGGAAAAAAACAGACTAGATGAGACATGGCATTATAGGCAGATTAGCTTGAAATCCGTTTCAGGTAAAAATCCCATTGTACCAAGGTTGGTTGGAAATCAAATTGCTATAGTGTAATCAAACAAGAAAATAAAAGTTAATTTCTAAGGTATACATGGTGGAGGAATATTGTTTGCCAGGGCTTTTCTTATTTGTTTACATAAAGCAGATGTTTAATGCATTCTCTTTGTATAAATATCATCACTGAATCTTTGGAATTGTTATGCCAAGAGGGGCACATTATCGACTTTGAAACTATGTCTAACAGTTAAACTTTAGCCACACCTGTAGGGATCTGTTTTTCTCTGCAAGTGCTTGAATGTTCGTGATGAGTGTTCTCTGTGAAATTTAACGTGATCTGAAATATACTCTTGGCAATAAATGCTTTTGAAAGATACATCCATTACCTGAGTACATACTTCAAAAACATGTTTTTCTATTCTTGTCTCTAGTTGGAAACTTGGCGATGGCAGGAATGCCCTAGCAGATCTAGACACCTAATAGACATTCATAATTATTTATTGATGAGCAGGTATGGCGACATGTTTGTACTGAGACCAACTGGCAGAGATATTTAGGAGTAAACCAAAACTAATCTGGTAGAGCCCCAAAGTCAATATACATGCCAGAGTTTAAGGATTTGGGCAGAAGGGGAAAGAATAAATGAGGACAGCAGTGGGCTTTGCTTACAAAGCACTGGGGAAGGTAGGCTCCAAATGGTAAATATATTTGAAACATGCTAATGCACTGAATGGAGTTTTATGAGTAGAGAGAATAGTTCAGAGTAAGCAATTGTTTATCTTATCTGTAGTTCCTCTAACACTTGGCCCAACTAGTCTTAGTTAATTAATTATTAGCTAATTAATTAATTAACATGTAATCTCTACATGAACATATGTGTAAGTAGGCAAATGGACCTATGTCCAAGTGCAGGTGCCAAAGGAGAATGTCCAGAGACAGGTAGCCAGAAAGCCTTAGACATTCTCCTGTCTCTGCCCACTACCCCAAGTACCGGGGTTATAAGTGTGCATTTGAAGGTTAGAAGCTTCTTATGTGCACTCTGGGCATTTGAACTGAAGTCCTGCTGCTTGGGCAGCAAGTGTTCTACACCAATAAGGCTGTCTTTCTTTACAGTCCCAACTCCCCAAGAATTTTATTTCTCCTACCCCACCAATAACATTCCTCTACCCTCCAAGGATTTTGTTCCTAATCAGACAGGCCCGGGAGTCTCAGCTTCTCTCTTTACTTCCTCTTACTCCTCTCTATTCAGTGTTCTCCTCAGACCCAGGTAATGCTGTATAAATCATTGTTTAAGTGAAAATAGAAGTATCTAAGCAGATAACTGCCTGTGAAACTGATCTTTTTCCATAACCAGATCACTTTAGAATAGCATCAGGAGATAAAAGAAACAGTACTTACATTTTCTTTTTACTGGAAGATGAAATCTCAGGGAAAGCCTAAATTTAAGGACTTTATAGAGGACAACAATATAAGCATAGATTTGTGTAAAGAAATCGCACATGAATAAAGAACGCTAAATTGGCTGCATATGCAATGACCAGGAAGGAGCCTGTAAACACATTTCTTAAACAGAATTTTCATTCCATTTTATGACGATTGTCATCATTAGGAGCATCAGAATATCGGGTGCTGGTGCTGTTTCCATTGGTCATGATGCCTTCAGTTTATATCAGCAAAAATGAAATTGAATGAAAGTTATATTATCAAGTATAAATGAATTATTAAATATTCTTAAAAGTCTTGATGACTAAGGATGGGATTTTAAAATTCCTAAATGTATTGCTAACCTTAACTATAAGCACATGTATCTATGTATCATTGCTTGGTTAATGTTGTGTTTTAAAATTTGTAGTTATTGACTGTGGAGATGAGAGGGTAATTTCTTTTTAATTCAAAATTTTAGACCATAGAATAGGTAAATCCCCATGGTTGATTTTCAGTGAAGTTGCTCATTCATCCATATTATCTGATGTAGTCAAGGTATATACATGAAGCACTCTCTGCTGCATGATGTGCTCAGTGTAGCTTTCGAGATGAAGATACAGTTTCATCCTATCTGTAGCATTCGGATAGTGGTGTGTGCAACAAGCAGACAAAAACAAGAGACTCTACCTGAAGCAGTTAGTAGTCATGTCATGTGGCAGGGGTTTTGCAAACATGAGCAAAACAAGCACATAAGCAATTCAGAAGGGCTTATCATGTTCTGTTTCGATGGTACCTTCGTGTGACCTATTTTAAGATAGAACATTCTAGACCTTTTCCACTTGCTCCTTCAGAATAATGATTGTGATATCATTATGAAGGGTATGTCTCCACAGTTTTCTTGGACCAAGATCTCATGTAGTTCACAAGGTAGCTCAGGCTAGCCCTTGACCTACTGTATAGCCAAAGATACTCTTAAACTTCTGATCTTCCAGCCTTCACCCCCTGACTGCTGGGATTATAGGCACATGCTACCATTCCTGGTTTGGGAATATGGATCTGATCGAATAACTTAGTACAGCAAGAAGTACAGTTATCTGCATTCATGGAGAAAACTTTGGGTATGTGGTATCTAAGCAAAAGGTTTGAGAATGGCTCAGTGTGTTAGAAGCAAAGACAGACAGAAAGAAAGCACAATGGCAGCTATTGACGTGCTTAATGTGCTTGATTCAAGAAATAACCTGACATGCAACTCAAATATGAGATTATACTTATGCTATTCAAATAGCCCCAAGCCACTGATGAAACACCACAGTAACATGAAGATTTGGCCATTCTTTTAACTCAGGATTCTCAAGTGCCTGATCCTGAATCCTGAGTTCCTCTTGGGTTTTCTTCAACGTGCCAAGGTCTCCCTGAGCACTCCTGTTTCCTTCCACAAATGTCAGATCTATAACATGATTTGAAAGGTCTTCCTAATACTGTTTCTGGCCTGCTTTATCTGTCCCCTGTGTAACCTCTGTATAAATTGTTCACGTTCGTGTCTCTATTTCAGTTTTCACCTCCTTAGAAAGGGTTTTGCCTTAAGGTATTTGAGCAATTAAAGCAGAAAGGCTGGCGTGTTTATTGAAGGGGCATTTAATATTCTCAAGGATAACTCAAAGACAATTCTAGATTCCTGAACGAATGGCAAGTCACTGAAATCCAGTCATGCGAAGAGTATATAGATCTACATGTTGTGGCTTTTTAATGGTGAGGCATGTGGCTGATCAGTCCCATGCATAATTATGTATGTAGGTTTAGAGTTCAGAAGAGAACTTAACAGTCCACCTCTACATGATAGGGATCCGTATCTTATATGCACAAACATTTTCCTCTCTGCATTTGAGTAAGAATAATACAGTTGTCAAAGGCAACATTTGTACAATTCTACTACTAATATAAGTAGCTATAATAAATAGAGAAGGAGAGAAGGAGGAAAAGGAGAAGAGGAGGAAGAGGAGAAGGAGGAGGAGAAGGAGGAGGAGGAGGAGGAGGAGGAGGAGGAGGAGGAGGAGGAGGAGGAGAAGGAACAAGAAGAACAAGAAGAATTAGGAAATAGACTCAAGGCTCCAATGGGAAATCTTTTACTCACTGGTTGTGCAAACTCAAGACAACATTTTTTTTAACAGCCATGCAACTAGGTGGCAGTATTTTAATACCTCATTATTTTTCAATTGTGTGGTAAGTTTAAAACTTTACAAACATCAAGAGGTTCTTATAATGTTTTTAATATAAACTGATAAGGCCTTTTATGTAGTACTATAACTGGTGGATTTCTATAAACTATCATATGGCTTTGTGTTTTCTATAGCAGCGCTCAAAGGAATCTTTATATAGTTCATAGTTTGTTTTTTGCTGTTGGTGGTGTTTTGGCTCAGAAAATTAATGGGGTATATTGTAAGTGAAAATAAAATTAAGACTTTGCCACATCTTTAGGACATTATATCCTAAGGAACAAACTTTATTTGAGAAGATCAAAGTCTTATAAGCTTTAATTCTGGCATTCTCTGCAGTCTCCCTTCCCAATTTCTAGAATTCATAGCAAGGACAGAGATGCCATAGTAAATCCTCCCTGTGTTTGCTTGAGGATGCTATTGTCACCATCAACCTGGTCACTTTTTCACCCCTCAGAAATTTTACAGACATCCACTTCAACATCTTCTGTAATCTCAGGCTGCAGGGAAAATAAAAAGTTATACTTTGTCCCTTAATAGACCAGTGGTGACATTTGTACATGAACAGGGAGTGAGTCACTATCAGGTCAACAAAAAAACATGTTATGTTTTTTATTTCTATTGTGCAATTAGCCAACTGAGCCGTAGCTGAGCATCTTTGCAAATTGAACCAACTCTAAGGCTTTCATTTTCACTCTAGGGCCCTTTCTTGAGGATATAATCTAAATGCTGAGAAAGTTTGTGCGTGCCTTTTCCTTTCTTAACAATGCAGTCACTAACGTCAGGATTTCTATGCTGGATGCCACAGTAGAGACCTGCATGCCCAGTACCCAGGAGGCAGGAGCTACAGGATATCATGTTCCTCCACACTGGTCTCAGCTATGTAATGAATTCCTGTCAACCACAACTAATTCTACTTCTTAAATCTTTTTGTTTGTTTGTTTGTTTGTTTGTTTGTTTTAGAGTATACATCCTGATAACATTTTGTTCCATTAAATTGTGCCTAGAAAATATACCTGGAAAATACAGTGTGTATATAGTATGTACTGATGTTTTCTAAAAGAAGAAATAAAACCAGATATCTCAGAAACCCTAGAAGAAGCCATCATCTTAAGTACAGGATTTATCGCCTAATGATGATCCTGCAATATCTGATCCATATTATGTGAATTAACAAAGAGCCAGAGGAATGACTCAGAGATACTCTTCACGGCCTCAAAGCCCATGGATGATACATAAAAGCACTGGTGAAAAATGAATGCCTTAATATTATCAGTAAGGCATTGCCCCTCCAAGGCCCACATTCATATGACAACCCTTGTGCTCCTTACTTTTAGTATATGTATAATTTGCACACAACTTAATATTAACCTCTGTGTTGCTTTATTTCAGACATCAGGCATGTTAACCAGTTCAAATGCAAAATTATTAGATGCTCTGAGTGAAATATTGTATCTGTTTAGAAATTCAATTTGCTCTATATTAGCTATAGTTATATTTTATGTTAGAGTTAGCTTCCCTCTGGCATCCAGAGGCGGCCAGTTCATTCCATATGTAATTTGAGGTCAACACAGGCTGCTTAATTAGCAGCTAGTTGAGCTGCAGAACAATTTTGCTTATAATTTTCTCAGCTGTAAATGCTTCCGAAAAGTTGTTGTCTAGAAATAGCTGGTAAGATCAGATTCAACTTTACTACTACCTGGGGTCCCTTCTCCTTTGCCTTCTGTGAGGGACCTCCCTGCTGGACTGAGGCTTGCAGTTTACAAAGTCACAAAGCCAGGCTGTAGAGACCAGTGGCCTTCACTAAAATTTCAGTACATTTTTGAGAACTCATGGCAGAGGAAAAATGGTGAATAGATATTTACCTATTATTTAGATTATATTAATACAAGTCTTTCTACATGTGTAAATTTTAAACCACGGAGAGGATAGGCTATGTCAATACAGATTAGTTATGACCTCTGTCACCTCCCAAGGATAGGACCACAATTCCCACAGGCACTCACTGCCCTTTTCAAAAACCCTGGCTTCAATCTCAACCCTTGTCTTCTAATTCTCTGTTTTTTCCCTTAACATCCACCTGTGGATTAAATACTAGTTTATTGAAGAAAGCATGCATGTGTGCACATACACACAGCACACAAACACACACACACACACACACACAGAGAGAGAGAGAGAGAGAGAGAGAGAGAGAGAGAACAAAACAGCTAGATGACCTCATCCAAAGTCTTTGTCTGGACTTTAGTGACATAACCTACTAATTTTACCCTTAAAATGGACAATTCTTCAGACCGCCAGGACTCCTCTTTTTGATCAGTCTAACTCTTGATTCTAGGGAGAGTCTCAAGGCCTTTCCAGGCAGCTCATACAAATGAGCTACTACTATCCATAGAAACAGACATATGGTGGCTTAACAGAAATATTCAGCAGGCTTGGGAGCAACAAAAGAAGACAGAAAGAGAAATCAGCTAACAAGCTTCCCAAGCCCTGGCTAAAGATAAATGACAGAAGGAAACGAGATCCTGTCCTTTATTTTCACTTAAATTTGTCCCCCTTTTCTCTTAAATGAGCACACTTTGGAATGGAATTATGTAGAAGAAAGAAGTGGTGTCTTTGGAAGGTGAGCTCATGGCCACCGCTAATTAAATGCCCTTGGTATTTCTAAGCCTGAGATTCGGCTTCAGAAATAAAGATCAAGAACCAGCCGCAATCCAACATGTCCAGGTGAAGAATGGGTGGCCTTGGAGCAGGTGGGAGTCTCCAGAGACCATTATCTAGCTGGAAGTACTTTGGGAAGAATTTCTGTGGCAAGATCTAAGGATCTCATAAAATTCAAAGCAAAGTGTTTGGAGCTCTATTCAGAAAATTTTTTGACAAACGCCGCAAGGTCCAAAGGCAAGAATCACAAAGGTCCCTGTGTCTCTCTTCCAGCAGCTTGCCTGTAAGGCTCCTGTTGGGTTCAAAGACTGACAGACTCTGTTCATCTTCTGGGGCATGGGGCAGGGCAAGGAAAGGGCCAGAGACAGGACAAGACAAGGGCTGAACAAGGGAAAAGTTCTGGGAAAGAATTTTCTTACAAAAGAATTCCTCCTTTTTGTCTATCCATTCCAGTGCTGAAGAGGCTGATAGAAGAGTCTCTGACACACCTTCCAAACTGTTGCAAACTGTTTCATTTATGATACAGATGAATATGATTGTATCACATATATAATATATAAAACAAGATGTGTTCTTTTTAATCAGAAAAAAAAAAACGTGAGTAAGGTAAACAGAAGAATGGGGAAGACTGTGATAAGAACACCACCCTTGCTGTTCCCATTATCTATTCAAGGTGTAAGCCAGACCAGAAGACCCAGAGCACTGGAGCTCAGCAACTTCTGGCTTCAGAAGAAAATACTCATGAGAACACTTGGGAAAAAATAAGCAAATCTCAATATTTTTAGAATGACTAAAGTATTTCCTTTTAAGTGTAGGTCTTTGATATATGTACCATTTACTCTTACATATCATGTTTAATATAAATACCATTTACTGTCTCAAATGACCTATTAAATAATCTTTTCTTTTCTCCAGAAATTCACAACAGCAATTTTTTCATGCTTAGTCCCTTTGATCACTTTACCTGGTTCAGGATTTTCTATCTTCCTAATTCTATGTCATGCCTAATATTAAATTACAATGTCTGCTCTAAGAATAAAATAAATGCTGGTATGTGGTAGACCGTATCGTAATACACACACAAACACACACACACACACACACACACACACACACATACACACTACACATTTTTCTCCAATGTTGGCCTTGTATTTTGTTTTGCTTGGCAAATTCAATATCCAGATGGTCAAATTTAACCAAAACCATGTAGGGAGTTCACTTTTAATTATATTTAAATTACAGAATAATTTAGGAGATTTTTAATCTTGGTATTATTTCAACTTCTCATCCATTACCATACAACCAGAAGAGATTTCCCGATGATTTCAATCTGCAAATGTCACTGTAACCTCTGTCCATCCTGATGGCCTCAAGGCTGCTGTGCGTGACCATCATATACCTATCCAAAGCTACTATGACATTGGTTTACACTCTTTTTTTCCCCACCTCTTTCAACTTGCCAAGCACATCTCCTTAGGAAGCCTCAGCTGTCCTTCAATCACCAGCTTCCCATATGTGTGAGAGGGTATCCAGCAGTCCACAAATACAATGCCTCAGCCTCCCTGCTTTTTATCCCCCCATTTCCATAAGACCTAGAATTGTTCTCAGTATTGGTTTCTTCTCAGTTATTCCTGATCACCTTTCTGAGTCAAAACTTAAGCCCTTTGACTGCTCTTGTCAATATGGCCAATGTCTACTACACTGAAAAACCCAACCATTCATTTCTAGAAGAAACAATTTCATGTCTCTCTGACTTTCAAATATACTGGTACATAATTATGCTTTTTTTTTTTCTGCTAATGTTTTCCATGTTCACATCTGTAGTTCTGGGCCTGTGATCTTTATTCTATTTTGTCCCTGTAGACTGGAGTACTGTTGATGTAGATTTTTCTCTTTTGCTGTTATTTTGTTTTTCCTGTTTTCTTTCTCCCCCATCCCTCCAATGGTTACCATCTTTCTGTGATCTTTAATCAGTTTCTACTTTTTCCAGAGATATTTTTAATTTTGTTCCCTTGGTTTATTTTGCCATACCTTCTCTGTACTCATGAGTTTGAGACTTACAACAATCCTTGTTAGCCTACACTTCCCCATCTTAAAGTATTGTCTTTAAAGTTTTTAAAGTTTTCATATGTGTTCCTATTTTACTATTACTTTCAAAATATTTTCAGATTTCCAGTAAACTCTGTTCTGTGACTGATAATTTACTCCAACACTCTAGCATATGTCTCTCCATTTCCAGCATGTGGTTTTTCTATTATCCTTTAGATCTCTACTTAACTGCATAGAGGTCAGGAATATGTTCTTCCTTATTTAATTTCTTTGAAATTTGTTAAGGTTGCTTCATAACCAAGGTATGATCAAATTTAACATGTCTTTTATATGTACTTGAAAGGAATGTATATTCTGCAGCTTTGGGGGCATAAAACCCTGTATAATACAGCAGATCAAGTTTATGAGTAATATCCAAATGTTTTCTTTTTCTCAGTTTATTCTACTAATTGTTGACAGTCATAGTGAAATGTCCAGTCCTAATCATGAATTTCTGCTTTTTCTTCTTGTAGTGTCTTCCAATTTTGTCTTATATATTTTGAGTCGATAGATTAGAATAAATGCCTACATCTTGAAATTGAATTTATCGGGTAAATTGGATATTTTCTAGTTCAAACCAATCATTTCTTACCTAATAAGGCTTTTGTCTACGGAGATATCTTGTGGAAATAATTAATCTGTTATATCCTTCTTCACCTCCTAATTCAGCTTTTCAGTGTGTTCTTGGAGGTCTCTGGCAAGAAGCCTGAAGTGAGACTTTAAGTATTGTTCTTTTGTTTCCAGCTGGCATGAGTTCTTAGAACATTCAACCTACTCACACTTAATGACATCTCTGCGTTTAGTATGTTTTGCACCTGCTTAATTTTCCTTTCCTTTATTGCTTTTATTGATAAAAATATTTCCTTCATTTTTCTTCATTTTTAGTCTCTTATATGGGAACTTTTACACATCATTTAAAAGTGTCTACTTTTTACAATTCATTTCCTGTTGTAGACAGAATTATAAGAATACCAACCTCCATGACCTCTGCCCTCTCCTTGAGGGTGTGTAGACTCTGAAATATTAAAGGATTTCTGTCCTATGATTATCTTTTATATAGCAAGGAGAACTAATCGTTGAGCCCTCATGGGAGATAAGAATTGGCAACAAAGAAAAGGATCATGAATTGAAAATAAAAGATTAAAAGGCAGAATCTTAGTTGATTTCACAAAAGCATGGGAAATCGGATATTATTGGATACACAGCTTCAGTGTGCTGAGAAAGTCCACATAAAACTTCGTGGTAGATGAAAGTTTCTTTCAATCATAAGAAAATAATAAGGAAAAAAATCTTTCAGGCAAGTAATGACTGAGTTTTTGCCCACATGAAATCATTAAAAGAAATTGCTAAAGTATACTTACCAGTCAGGAAAGATCAGTTCCGGATGAGCAGTGTGCAATTAAAGAAGCAACAGAGAGCAAAATAAAAGGCAGATATATGGCTCAATCTAAATGAGCCATGGCAATATAAACCATGATATCTATAATATTATATGGCATTAAAGACAACGGGAACTTTAAGCAGTGTGGCATGGAGGAAGGTTTTAATGTTGCATTATCTTGGTAAAAAAATGATTAATTTTGATATGATAAAATGTTTGATAAACTTTCTAATATAATTGCTGAATGTATTGGCATATTTTTCCTTATATGAAAGAAACTCACAAACTCAGTGGCTTAAAGTAAAACAAATGAGTAAGTGTGGTGGCACATGACTGCAACCCCACCACACTGAATCTGAGGAAGACCAATGTGGAAGGAAATGCAGAAAGACCTCATCTCAATTGTATATACATGCACGTCTATAAATATATGCACACATATTTGGCATACAGACTTGTAGGCGTGTCCTCCACGTCTACATGTTCTATGCACTGCTCATATTCACATAAATATTTACAGACTTACTACTATATACATGTACACATATACACATATGTATATAGATATAGATATATGCAAACATTTTGTAAGTTCTTTGTGAATTTCATACATGTATATAATGCATTATGGTTATTGTTTCCTACCCCTAGAAAGTCCATCTTCTCTCTACCTATCTCTTCCCTGAACTCATAATTTTGGTTTTGTTTCTTGAACCATTTGTTTAAATAGGGACATTGGTGTCATCATTGATTTGAAACAATCTTTGGAGTCTGCAGGTATCAACAGTGGAGATACAGTTGAAGGCAATAATTTCCTGCTCCCTGGATCTATCAGTAGCAAAACAGTTTAACAACGAGAGGTCAGGCTCCCTGAGCCCTCCTTCCACTCTTGTAGGTCCTGATAGGCCCATCATAATGTTCCCAATGAAGAATTGAGAGTAACAAGAGTAACACTATGTTAACTACCACATGTAATTAGAACCAAGTGCATTTAGTACATATGTACATACATGCATATTATACATATACACACACACACACTTAAAGGACTTAATTTTAAGATACATAAAAACATCATACAAAAGTAGTAAACAAAAATCAAAAACTCCAATATAAGCACAGGCAAAAGATTGAATAGTGCCTCGTGAATATGATCCCAGTGGTTAATGAGCAAATGGAATAGGAGACTCATACATGTCTTAACTCTATTTGTTCTATCAAGTTCACTTACAAAACTGATTCTCTACAAACTGGCTCAGAGAAAGTTATCTTTAAGTAGTTTTTAATTTTCATATATGTTTTGTTGCACTTCCTTCATCAAAGCATGGAGACATTCACTAGTAAGGTCTTGGGTGATATGAAGAATAAATATATGACTATAATAATCCAAAGCCAATCAAATACCTCTTGAAACTATTTATTATTTATAAAGCTTAAACATGTTAGTAAGTAATGTTTATTGAGCTTCATGAAGTAGCTATATGGAGTTTTAATATAGAATTGGTATCTTCTGGGGAAATAATTGGAATGGAAAAAATTCTAGTTAAAAAAGAAAGAAGGAAGGAAAGAACAAAAGAAAGAATGAAGAAAATAAGAGAAAAGAGAAAGAAGAAAAGAAAAAAGAAAGGAAAAGAAAAGAAAAATGTAAGACTATCTAATTCCACTCAGATGTATTTTGTCATGATCTCTTTGGATCTGAGATTTCATCTTTATTGCTAAGTCTTGGCTGAAGCATTTCTCTCTGTGTGTGTTTACCTACTGCAGTTTTGTCCATCCCTCACTGCCCAACTGAAAATATCACCTCTCCTTTGAAGCACATTCTGGCTTCTCCTGTAGGCATGAGAAAATCCCTTCTGTTTGTGAGTTCACACTGCACTTTACAGACTCTTAGATGTTTCAATTCCACTTTGCTACATAGTTATGTGTGTGTGTGTACATGCAAGGTTATAAATTCTGTAAGGAGAAGAGACAATAGATACTACTTCTGGACAATGTCAAACATGGGCTGAATGCAGCAAGCACTTAAAGAACACGGGCTATAGAATGAAATTGAATAATTATTTTGAGAGAATGAGAAATAAAAAATAACCATATGAAAATAAAGAACAAGAAGTTCAGATGCAAACACAGCACCAAAAGAATGTAAAATTTACAAAAGTGGGACTGAGAAGCCCTTTTAGAATCAACTTTAACCTGCAAATCCTGCTCCCTTCCATCTCCCCTTGAACTTTAGTTCTCTCTATTTGGGGTCTACCTGTAATGCTACCTTTGAACGATGCCATAGTCCGTTGCAAATTGTTAGGTTAGGAATGCTATGGACAGATCTTTGCTCCTGAGAGTGAGCAGTTGTGTGCAGCCAGGATTGCATGAAACACCCAAGTATAAGATCACTTGGGACTTGGTCCACCAGGGCCCCCACCTGCAGCCAGGAGCTGGGCAGCACCACAGCCTTCTGTACACCTATCCTGGTAGGGGACATCTGCCCTGCAAGAAGTCCTACATTTAGAGAGAGTCCCACGTATAGAGGTGAGGTCACCATCTTCACTCCTGTGACTGAGCCAGGAACACAGGGAACATCCGAGATCACTTGGAACTCAATCCGCCAGGGCCCCACCTGCACCCAGGAGCTGGGCAGCGCCACAGCACTCTGTGCCAGGTGAGAGCGGGTCACCCAGGAGTGCTGAGACAGGCCTTCAGGCACACAGGAGGGACAAGCACCAGCCAGAGACAGCAGGAACAACTAATATCAGATGATTAAAGGCAAACTTAGGAATGTTACTAACAGAAATCAAGGCAACATGGCACCATCTGAACCCAATTCACCCACAATAACAAGTCCTGAATAGCCCAACACACCAGAAAAGCAAGATTTGGATTTAAAATCACAGTTCATCATACTGATAGAGGGCTTCAAGAAGGACATAAATAACTCCCTTAAAGAAATATAGGAGAACACAAGAAAACAGGGAGAAACCCTTAAAGAATTACAGGAAAAAACAACAAAATAGGTGAAAGAATTGAACAAAACTATCCAGGATCTAAAAATGGAGGTAGAAACAATAAATTACAAAGGGAAACAACTCTGGACATAGAAAACTTAGGAAAGAAGTCAGGAGTCATGGAGTCATTAACAACAGAATACAAGAGATAGAGGAAAGAATATCAAATGCAGAAGATACCATAGAAAGCACTGACACAACAGTCAAAGAAAATGCAAAATGCAGAAAAAAGCTCCTGACCCAAATCATCCAGGAAATCCAGGACAAAATAAGAAGACAAAACCTAAGGATTATAGATATAGAAGAGAATGAAGATTTCCAGCTTAAAGGGCCAGTAAATATCTTCAACAAAATTATAGAAGAAAACTTCCCTAACCTAAAGAAAGAGATGAACATGAACATACACGAAGACTATAGAACTCCAAATAGGTTTGACCAGAACAGAAATTCCTCCAGTCACATAATAATTAAATTGCCAAATGTACTAAAAAAAAGAATATTGAAAGCAGTAAGGGAAAAGGTCAAGTAAAATATAAAGTTAGACCTATCAGAATTACACCAGACTTCTCACCACAGACTATTAAAGCCAGAAGAGCCTGGGCAGATATCATACAGGCACTAAGAGAACACAAATGCCAACCCAGACTGCTATATCCAGCAATTACCATAGATGGAGAAACCAAGGTATTCTAGGACAAAAACAAATTTACACAATATCTTTCCACAAATCCAACCCTTCAAAGGATAAGGAATGGAAAACACCAACAAAAGGAGGGAAATTAAACACTAGAAAAGGCAAGAAATTAATCTTCTTTCAACAAACCCAAAAGATAACCATACAGACATAAAAATTACATAAAAAAATAACAGGAAGCAACAATCACTATTCATTAATTTCTCTTAACATCAATGGACTCAATTCTCCAGTAAAAAGTCAGACTAACAGACTGGATACATAAACAGGACCCAACATTTTGCTACATACAGGAAACACATCTCAGTATCAAAGACAAACACTACCTCAGAGTAAAAGGCTGGAAAACAATTTTCCAAGCAAATGGTCCCAGGAAACAAGCTGTAGTAGCCATTCTAATATCCAACAAAATAGACTTTCAACCAAAAGTCATCAAAGAAGACACAGGATATTTTATACTCATCAAAGGAAAAGTCTACCAAGAAGAACTCTCAATTCTGAATATCTATACTCCAAATAAAAGGGTACCCTCATTTGTAAAAGAAACTTTACTAAAGCATAAAGCACCACACTGGACGCAGTGAGCGGCGGGAATCAGGTGCGTGGCCAGAGTTATAGCTTAGCTTAGCTCTGCAGGAGATCCAGGCACAGAAAGCTCAGCTGCGGGTGCAGACTACGGGCCAGGACCAGCTCTCTGAGCGGACTAGCAGCGAGGGGCCACCGGGCCGCCTCGGGGCTCAGCTCGGAACTCTAGCAGCTGGAGTCAGGGGCCTGGACTCAGAGCGAGCATAGTCCAGCACAGACAAGCTGCCAGAAGGGATCTGTCTCCTGGGGACAGGCGTGCTGTGCTTTCAGCAGGGCGCCATCTACAATAAGACCAACTAACGCCAGAGATAAAGAGATGGCAAAAGGCAAACGTAGGAACATTATTAACAGAAATCAAGGCAATATGGCACCATCTGAACCCAATTCGCCAACCACAGCAAGTCCAGGATACCCCAGCACACCAGAAAAACAAGAGTTAGATATAAAAGCACAGTTCATGATGCTCCTAGAGGAACACAAAAAAGACATAAACAAATCTCTTAAAGAAATGCAGGGGAACATCAATAGGGTAGAAGCTCTTACAATCCAAACACAAAAAACACTTAAAGAACTCCAGGAGAATATGGGCCATCAGACAGAAACCAATAAAGAGGAAATGAGAAAATCAGTTAAAGAAATGCAGGAGAACTTGAAACAACAGGCAGAAGTCATGAAAGAGGGAGCACAAAAATATATTAAAGAATTACATGAAAACATAAACAAACAAATGATGGAACTGAGCAAAACCATCCAAGATCTGAACACAGAGGTAGAAACAACTAAGAAATCACAAAAGGAGGCAACCTTGGAGATAGAAAACCTTGGGAAGAAATCAGGGGTCATAGATGCAAACATAAACAACAGAATACAAGAGATAGAAATAAGAATCTCTGATGCTGAAGATAACATAGTAACCATTGACTCCACAGTCAAAGAAAACACAAAATCCAAAAGGCTTGTAACCCAAAACATCCAGGAAATCCAGGACACAATGAGAAGACCAAACCTAAGGATTATAGGGATAGATGAGAGTGAAGATCTACAACTTAAAGGGCCAGCAAATATCTTTAACAAAATTATGGAAGAAAACTTTCCTAACTTAAAGAGAGAGATGCCCATGAATATACAAGAAGCCTACAGAACTCCAAACAGACTGGACCAAAACAGAAACACCTCCCGTCACATAATAATCAAAACCCCAAATGTACTAAACAAAGAAAGAATATTAAAGGCAGTAAGAGAAAAGGGCCAAGTAACATATAAAGGAAGACCTATCAGAATCACACCAGACTTCTCTCCAGAAACCATGAAAGCTAGAAGATCCTGGGCAGACCTCATGCAGACCCTAAGAGAAAACAAATGTCAGCCAAGACTACTATACCCATCAAAACTCTCAATCAACATAGATGGAGAAATCAAAATATTCCATGACAGGACCAAATTTACACAATATCTTTCCACTAACCCAGCTCTACAAAGGATAATAGGAGGAAAACTCCAACACAAGGAAGGAAATGGCACCCAAGAAAAAGCAAGACAGTAAACTTCTTCCATCAAACTCAAAGGAAGATAACTACTCAAAAACAAAAATAACATCAAAAATGTCAGGAAGTAATAATCTCTATTCCTTAATATCTCTTAACATCAATGGACTCAACTCCCCAATAAAAAGGCATAGACTAACAGACTGGATACGGAAACAGGACCCTACATTTTGCTGCTTACAGGAAACACACCTCAGAGTCAAAGACAAACACTACCTTAGAGTAAAAGGATGGAAGACAATTTTGCAAGCAAATGGTCACAGGAAGCAAGCTGGAGTAGCCATTTTAATATCAGATAAAATTGACTTTCAACCCAAAGTCATCAAAAGAGACACAGAAGGTCACTTCCTGCTAGTCAAAGGAAGAATCCACCAAGAGGAACTCACAATTCTAAACATCTACGCTCCAAATGTAAGGGCACCCTCATTTGTAAAAGAAACCTTACTAAAGCTCAAAGCACACATTGCACCTAACACAATGATTGTGGGGGACCTCAATACTCCACTGTCTACAGTGGACTGACCAGGAAAACAGAAACTAAACAGAGACATGGAGAAACTCATCGAAACGTTGGAGCAATTGGATTTAACAGATATATATAGAACATTTCACCCTAAAGCAAAAGACTATACCTTTTTCTCAGCCCCTCATGGTACCTTCTCCAAAATCGACCATATAATTGGACACAAGGCAGATCTCAACAAATATAAAAAGATCTAACTAATCCCATGCCTCTTATCAGATCACCATGGAGTAAGAGTGTTCTTCAATAGCAACAAAAACAACAGGAAATCCCCATACGCTTGGAGGCTGAACAATATTCTACTCAATGATACCTTAGTCCAGGAAGAAATAAAGAAAGAAATCAAAGAATTCTTAGAACTTAATGAAAATGAAGGCACAACATAACCAAATCTATGGGACACAATGAAAGCAGTGCTTAGAGGAAAACTCATAGCCCTGAGTGTCTCCAAAAAGAAACAGGAGAGAGCATATACTAGCAACTTAATGGCGCACTTGAAAGCTCTGGAACAAAAAGAAGCAATTTCACCCAGGAGGAGTAGAAGACAGGAAATCATCAAACTCAGGGCTGAAATCAATCAAGTTGAAACAAAGGGAACCATACAAAGAATCAACAAAACCAGGAGCTGGTTCTTTGAGAAGATCAACAAGATAGATAAACCCCTAGCCAGACTTACTAAAGGGCACAGAGACAGTATTCAAATTAACAAAATTAGAAATGAAAAGGGAGATATAACAACAGAAACTGAGGAAATTCAAAAAATCATCAGATCCTACTACAAAAACCTATACTCAACACAACTGGAGAATCTGGAGGAAATGGACAATTTCCTCGACAGTTACCAAATACCAAAATTAAACCAGGATCAAATAGATCGTCTAAACAGACCCATAACCCCCAAAGAAATAGAAGGGGTCATAGACAGTCTTCCAACCAAAAAGAGCACAGGACCAGACGGTTTTAGTGCAGAATTCTATCAGACCTTCAAAGAAGTCCTGATACCGATACTCTTCAAATTATTCCACAAAATAGAATCAGAAGGAACACTACCCAACTCATTCTATGAAGCCACAATTACCCTGATACCAAAACCACACAAAGATCCAACTAAGAAAGAGAACTACAGGCCAATTTCTCTTATGAATATCGATGCAAAAATACTAAACAAAATACTTGCCAACCGAATCCAAGAACACATCAAAACGATCATTCACCATGATCAAGTGGGCTTCATCCCAGGGATGCAGGGATGGTTCAATATACAGAAATTGGCTGGGGATCCAGAAAAAGGGAAATGAAATGTAAATATAAAATATATCTAATTAAAAAATACATATTAAAAAAAGAATATGTCTAATAAAAATAGGAATGCCATGGGCAGTACTGAAGATTGATTCAGGAAAATGGAAACTTTAAAATCTGAGGCTTATACCTTGGTGGGGGTTTCTGATATACCCCAATAAAGCTGAAGGAACCACATGGTGAGAGACAGAGGAGGTTAGCTTAGTTTTTAGCTTAGATTTTGTTTCTGTTTATAAAAAAAAAATGGGGACCATCTTTATTAACTCATCTAAACATAATTCCAAACCTAATTGCCCCAAAGCACCCTTTCTCCAAATTCTAACAACTCACAAACTTGTAGTTCAATTTCCTACACAAGAACATTTAGGAACCTATATTAGTTGTTTTTCTATTGTTATAATAAAACACCATGACCAAGGCACCTTACAAAGATAAAATATTTAATTTGAGGCTCAGAGTTTCAGAGGATTAAGATCCATGACCATCATGGGAGAAAGCAAGCAGGCATGGTACCCATTTATCTGCTGAGAGCTCACATCCTGAGATGCAGCCATGAAGCAAAGAGACACACTGGGTATGGTGCAAGTCTTCGAAAACTCAGCATCTTCCCCTAACGATATGCCTCCTCCAACAAAGCCACGCCTTTTAGCCCTTCCCAAAAGGTTTCACCAAGAATTCAAATATTTGAGTTTATGGGGGCCATTATCATTCAAACTTCCACAGAGCCAGATTCAAAGTTTATCAGCCTGTGAGGTGTGCTGTCTGTATTTCTCACCTTCTAGTTGAGAAAAATACCAGATTATTATATTAATTTATATTAATGCCAGATTGTTCTAATGCCAGAGCTCAATGTGGCCCCGACTCTCCCAGCTTCTCACCCCTACTATTCATTCATAAAGCTCAGAGCAACACCAGCTCCCAATGTCCACACCAGTTTGTCGCAGGAATTTCCCTGTCCAATTATATTAGTGATGTAAGAGGCCTTAAAGTTTTTATCATTATCAATCGGTTCTTAAATTATTGTATGGGCATCTTGTAAATTGAGAATTTATTGATACATAAATATGAATGGTTTATTATAAGCTCAACAAAGAATGTATAAAATAAAATAAAAAATTTTTAAAAAATTAAAAAAAAAGAGTTTTCATTTACTCTGTTACTGAAATGTGGGACAGCTGACTACAGGGGTTTAGGGTGGAGCATCGCCAGCAACAGAAGTGTGAGAAGCCTGCTAGGCTGGCCTCTCTGGAGAGTTGATGGATTCTTTTTTAATATTTCCCACAACAGAAGTATGTTCATACAATGGATTTTTCCCAGTTCCCTTTAAAGGGGCAATCCTATTTACTCCAACGGGAAAATAGATGACAAACCATTCCAGACATCATGTTATTGTTGAATAAAATATCTATGTAAAGTTAAATTGCCATCAAGCAATCTCCCCGAGAAGCTGGTGAGCATTCAGAACAAATAGAGCCAAGTGTCTTCTACTGTCACCGACAACTAATAATACTTCTGTTTTCTGCTGGAAGTTTTACATTTGAACTGTGTAAAACACAAAACAAAAACAAAACAAACAAACAAAAACCTACTATGTTTTCTGAAAAAAAAAAAAAAGAAACAATGTTTAAAAAGCACCTTGGAAATTACCTGGGACAAAAGGATTATTTGTTATTAATAATGATGTTCAAAGCCCTGTTTGTTCCTCCTCAGTCTGAAGACAGCTGTTTTAATCGTGGCAACAGCTGGACTATGGCACAGCACCCCGTGTGCAGTCTCAGATCCCTTCCTGGACTTCATGGATACCAGGAAAGGCTAGGTGGCATCACCTGCTGTTACAAACAAAGGCCGCATCAAAGGAAGTGCCACATCAGAGAGGGTGAATCGTTCCATGGAGTCTTCTAAATTATTTTAAACCCAAGGACTCCACGATGTCATAGGCTGAGAAAATACATATCTGATGAAAGAGCCGCCACGGTGAGTACCATAATTATTGTCATCATCAAAGCCCCGGGATAACTGCAGAGGCAGGGGCTGGTCCCTATTCCAGACAGAGAAGGGAGCACAACCCAGTCCCCTCTCTCCCTTGTGTTCCAGATCTGCATTTCCACTTCCTGTGCACTGGCTCTAGATAGCTCATGAGAACAAATGAAGAGCTTTCAAGACGAACAAGATGAACTTGTTTTTCTTTCTTTTCTTTCTTTCTTTCTTTCTTTTTTTTTTTTTTTTTTGGTTTTTGTTTGTTTTTCAGGACAGCGTTTCTCTGTGTAGCTCTGGCTGTCCTGGAACTCACTCTGTAGACCAGGCTGACTCAGAAATCTGCCTGCCTCTGCTTCCCAAGTGCTGGGATTAAAGGCATGTGCCACCACTGCCTGGCTGAACTTATTTTTCTACCTGCGGTCTTTCCACTTCATTCCTTTCTCTACCAGTGTCTCTAAAGGCAGGCGTTGGGATGTTCCTGTAAGCTCTCCTGTGCCACCCTGAGGTTTTAATGCTACCTTCTTACTTTACACAACTCCTACGTTCTATCCAAGAAGTGGTTATTCAATTCCAACTGCCTGAGCTTTGATCATTCTTTACTGAATGTATTGTGGTTATATACCTTAACCCTCATGCCCCAATCAGTTCACAAAAAGTCTTCCAAATATGAATAATGCCTATGACTAGCTGTGATAGTCAAGGTTCATTGTCATCTTGACCTAATCTAGAATCCCTTGGGCCATTGGGCATGTACATGGGGCATTGTCTGCATTGTGATAATCTAGACAAGAAGTCTGGGGGGTGGGACCATGCCATGGGCAGGGATGCTGAGCTTTATAAAAACGAAGGAGGGCACTGAGCACAGACATCATTATTCTCTTATGATTTTGAATGTGATCTGCACAGCAGTTTCAAGCTTATGTGCTTTGGCATCCCCCAAAAGCAACTATACTTGGAACTGTGAGCTAAAATAATGATTTCCTTCCATAAGCTACTCTCATCGGAACATTTTAGCATAGCCAAAGGAAAAGGAACGAAGGCAGTGACCCCATACAAGTCACTACACAATTTCCCATTGACCTTGTCTAATTCCAAGCCTTTTAATAAAATACACATACCCCTTAATCACCTGCTTGATCTCCACTCTTTTTGTTGTTGTTGTTGTTTTGTTTTGTTTTTTGTTTTTGTTTTTGTTTTTGTTTTTGTTTTTTTTTTGAGACAGGGTTTCTCTGTGTGGCCCTGGCTGTCCTGGAACTCACTCTGTAGACCAGGCTGGCTTCGAACTCAGAAATCTGCCTGCCTCTGTCTCCCAAGTGCTGGGAGTTCCATTGGTGGTGTTCTAGATACAGAACTGCGGCCAGGGATATTGACTAAGATGTCTAGGGTTTTATGTTCCAGCACACAGCCTCATACTAGGGATGATATGGTACTAGAAATAGGAAGAGATGATTACAGAAGAAAGGGGTGCTCCCAGGAATAAGTGGATGAGCTAAGGAAAAGCACATATTCAAACGGCTGTGCCGCATAGCCCCTGCTTGTGTCTGATTACCATCCACTTCTTTGTCTATGCTCTTGGTTGCATGTAGTTCTCTCCACCATCTCCTCTCTGCTACAGCACTGAAACACCAACTCCTGGGCCCACCCTCTAAGAAGCATCCTTCCCTTCCCTTTGATCGCTGTACCTCTGCCTACAGAGATCCATACCCCTCCTCAGCTTGTTACAGCTGTTACCTGTCTAAGGAATATAATCTGGCACTTGCCCCCAGCCCGCTGCTCTTCTGTCCTGCCATCTGGTATTCCAGAGCTGCTCCTATGGCCCCACTGACACTGTCACACTTGTATGGCATGCTTCTCATCTGGTTATAAAGATCTTTAGTAGTAACCAGGGGCCTTGTCTTGTCTTCAGTTTATCACCAGCACCTCATACAGTCTCTGCCATGCAATAGCTACTGAATAAATATTTTAAACTGAATGGAATGGAATTGAGCTGAATTACAATCGGGTTGCTGAGGGAGTGCATGCAAATAAAAAGATTCAAATGCAAAGTGCCAAATGAGAACTGATCATTGCTCAAAAAAAAGAGAGCGATTACTCCAGGCTAGGGAGCGGCGCAGGAGGCAGAACACTTTATAGAATCAGAGTTATATTTCATGGGCTTTTATGTTCATTTCAATCTTCCCAGAGTTACACTAATTGTAGAAGCAGCTGATTCAAAGTACCAGGATAGTGTCAACAGGCCTCTCTTCTGATGCCTCATGTGTGCCTTCAAGCCCTTGGAAGGTCTAGTAGCAAATGTGTCCATGTGCACTTCCATGCACAGGGAGCAAAGGGAATAATTCCATCTGCACAGTGGTATAAAAGGAAAACTGTTTGACATTATGTTCATTCTCTTGTCATAGCCACTTTCTGGTCCCTACCATTGAACAAACCTCTATAGGAATTAATACAATAATAACCCAGCCCAATGTATTCTTTGTCAGTATCCTAAGTACTGCTAAGGAAGGGGAATATGAAGGCATCTTGCTTTGTTTGACCATGTTGGACCAAAGCAACTCATCTCAGACCCAAGAGTCAACCCATGAATCAGAGGGTGACTTCTAGCTGTAAAATAAAACTAAACCTTACCTTTCTGGTCCATTAGGGGAAATATACTCTTCTTCATTCCAGATTTCAAGCTTTCAATAATGCCAAGTTCCAAAACCAAACTATTGTACTAAAAGTTTTCTAATAGAAAAAAAAATATATATATATATCATGTATAAAATGTCTTGACAGTTACATATTTTACAGGGCAGCTCAATTGGTCTAATTACTGTTATAAATCAGAAAGAGCAAGTCCACAGGATTCTGACATGAATGGTCACTTTAGAGAGCTTTATACTGAAAGTATATCAAGGGCCCTGAAGAGAGAGATCCTAGCTGAATAAGAATTCCTATGACTATGGCGGAGCTGTAGCTACAAAGACTGGTTGATTTATTAGAACTGCAGTGATACAGAGAAATTGGAGGATTGCAGATCCAGATGTTAATTCCCTTACCCTGGGCTAGCTTAAGCCCCATGCCTAACACCATTCCTTGTCTACCTCTCTGCCGTAACAAACATCCCATGGCTGGTACATAAAGACCTTTTAGAAAATACTAAGTTAACAGACCTTCAATTCCACCAACCAAAAAGCAAAGAGTGTCACTGGATAGCACCCGAGGCCTATAGAAAGCCTTCCTCACCCTCCTGTAGCCACTTCTCCAATATACCCACCAGTATGTGTCAAACTTGTCTTGATGTATGAATTTCATTTTGTATAAAAGTGCTTCTACACTAGAACATGAAATTAGGGCTAACCCAAATCTGTATTCCCATGCTGTGGCTCACTTAAATACACTGACTTTGGTTCCCTTTAAGGTAAAATCTGTGTTTTGTGCATGGACACCCTCAGCTCTGAGGAAGAACTTGACTGGAGGAGATAGCCAACATGGATAGTGTAAGTGTTCCTAAAGGAATGAACTATATTTTATAGAGAGAATATGCTGCTAATTATGGTTTTCTGTTACACATTCTATCTCTGAAATTTACTTCTTTTAACTGGGGTATATGTGAGGGGCTGAAGTGGTAGAGTGTTAAAAAGGATTCCTATAAGATTATAGACGTTTGCTCAGTTGTTATTGGTCAGCACAGAAAGAAATGTGTGTTGAGATACCCCGTCTCCCAAGATAGTCTGTCTTGCCTTGGGCAGACAATTTCAAAATGGAGATACTGCAGAAACACAGGGCCTCCCCGATAGCTGCACCAATCTCCTCATCCCATAGCCCCTCACGCCATCTCTACGGGGGCTCTTGGGCAGCTTGTCCCCAGGCAGAACTCCCATTTCACCCAGGAGAGGGAGGCTGCCCCTCTCTTTGTGCACTAATAAACAGTCTTGCCTGTTGAAGGTCAGACACTAGTTTCTTTCTGCCTTCTGTCTCTTTTTGTAAGTTAATTATTTTATTTATTTATATCCCGAATGTTGCCCACCGCCCCCCCCCCACTGGTCCTTCCACCAGTGCTGCCTTAGAAATAGAACACATAGAATTCTGGGAAAGAAATGATGTCTGTAAATCTGACTGATGGATTATAACTTCAGTGATGTGTACTGAGAAGGTAGAATATTGCTTGTCCAAAGACTCATTACAATTTTTTAACTTGTCTTCAGCTCCTCAAATTGCCATTCCTTGCCTACCTCTGAGTCAAATCTAATACCTCCAATTACTAAAGGATAAACACTTTTTTGAATGTGTGAGCTTAACAAAACCCTAGCTTTTTACTGATCAAATGGCTAAGAATGCTGTCAGAGAGCATCAACGACACATAAAAGAATCTCGCCATTGTTCTATAACTTGTCTACTTAACATACCCACATATGGGTTTGAAAAGTGTCTTGATATATGGCTTTGCTCTATTACTATAAACAGTTTATAAAATAGGTACCTCACTGGGACATAGCATTTGGGGAACCCAAAAGTCTGTATTCTAGGCCACTGTCACTCATACTTGGCTCCAGAAATAACTGTCTCTTTTCTCTCTTCAAGGGAGACCCATGCTTTGGCATCTGCAATAGCTTTTGACCAACTTCTTCCCAATTTTCACTCTCCTACTCACTCTGCAAGTGCTACTCACCACTGGACTGCTTCTATGGGCTCACCACCTTTAGAGTCCATGAATGAGCTTAGGAAGGAATTTTAAAGTTACTTTTGTGGACTTTGTATATGTATTTGTGGGCATAGATATGGTATGGTCACCGGGCACTCACAGGAGTTGGTTCTCACCCTCCAAATGGGTATTGTTGGAAAAGAACTCAGATTGTCAGGCTTGGTGGCAAATACCTTTACTCACTGAGCATCTCATCAGCCCAGGAAGTTTTATTATTATTTTTTGAGACAAGGTCTTGCTAGGTAGTATAGCATAGCCTTAATGTCAACATCCTCCTGCCTTAGCCTGACCAGTGCAGGATTATAGGCTTGTGCCACTACACAAAGAGAAAGCTTATCTGGAGTGTTTGTTCCAGACCTGACTCACTTCTCTTAAGTCCTTGTCCCAGGTTCACCCATGTTGTCACAGATAGCAAAAAAAAAAAATGTTCTTTAAGGTTAAATATCACTACATTGTATGACTGTTCTACCTTTCCCTTCTCCACTGATTTGCTGATGGGCATCCGTGATGAGTCCTGATCTTAACTATTATGTACAATGTGGCAGTGAGCATTGGGACCATAAATGTGTTTTCAATAAGCTCATTTCCTCTCCTTTGTGTACATGCACAGTAGTAGAATTGCTGATATTATTGATGTTCTGGGAAGTCTTCGTTCTGTTTTCCTTGATGGCTGCACTAATTTGCATTGCCACCAGCATTATGTAAGAGTTCTCTTTGCTTTATGTGCTTGCTGGCATGAGTTAACATAATAGACATCCTAAAAAGTAAGGACCACATGTCATGCTGGTTTTAATTGCTTTTCCCCAATGATTAGCAATGGTAAGAATTATTTTCATGGATCTGTTTGCAATTTATTTATGTGTCATATTTTTAAAAAAAATCTCTCTTGAAATTTTTGCTTGTTTTTAAAATGAGGTATTTGATTTGTTGCTACTGAGTACCTTATATATTTTCCCTATTAACCTGTTAGCAATTATGTGGCATGTCAATACCTTCTCCTGGTCTCCAGGTTGCTTCCAGGCTCATCACTTGTTGCCTTTGATGTGCAGAAGCTCTTACTTGGTGCAGTTCCTTTTGTCTATCATCGCTTTTATTATCTGTTCTTTTGGAGTCATAAACAGCAACATCATTGTCCAGGTCGTGAATGTCCAGACCCACGCATAAGAATGATTTACTCAAGGACTAACCTTCTTTCAGGTAGCAACTCACCTAAGTGAGAATATGGTGGATACCATCCATGCTGCAAGGCTGATCATGTGCATCATAAGGAAGCTGTAGCTCTAAATACCATCCAATACTCTTCCATCATCTGGCAGCTTCCCAGCTGGACAATGGTCCAGGACTCTATGATAATTGCAATGGCTCGGCTTAGAAACTCTTAACTCACTGAGCATAGGCAGTTGTTTTTCTTGCCTCTCAGAGCCAGTACAAATGATTGAGACAGGAAATAACTACTAGTGTTTACCTAAATACATCCTGATGTTAAGTCTTCCTCACTGAGCACAAAACAAATCCAGTGGGATGACATTCAGTTTTCTACTAAGTGGTTACTAGACTCTCATATAAAAACAAGACAAGAAAGATATATAATCTTTAGTAAGAATCACAGGCATTATTTTGAAGTATCTAAAAGGTGCCCAATGAGTTCAATTGCCTAAGAAAAGGCTCAATTCTTGGAATCCAAGAATATTCTTACAGTTCCCTCCATTTCTTCCAGACTCTGCATGTACTACTCAAGTCGACTCTATAGAGTTGAAATTTTCTATATCTTTTTGCCCATCTACTTCAGCTCCACCCCAGTGAGTATGGTGCTGGTTGCTAGTGAGCCCAAGGTTCAAGTGTTCCCGACCCTATCCAGGTCAAGATGTCTCCTTTGGTAACCTGACTTCTAGCTTCAAGACAAGCATGATGTGTTGTCTTAAGGGATGTTAATTCATTTCTGGACTTTCCGTACTATCTGGACTTGCAGAACTATCACATACCTGTGAGTGACATTTTTTTTCTTGCCATCAAGTGGGTAGGTAGTATGTGATCTGTCAGGATAATTTCATTCCAAATATAGCCAACCTGTTTCTGCTCCACTCCCAACAAAAGATGAAAACATAACTTCAGAACATAAACAAATTGTGTTGGTTTTTAGGTCATAAGCATATGTCCATCAACTTAGTAGAGGTCAGTATGTCTCTGTAAGGCAAAAAGCATCCAGCGCATAGTGACAGAGTCACCTTGATTTTAGGAGATCAGCACCATTACCACCTCCTCATCAGGGCATTCAAAACATAGGTGACTGTACTGGGGATCCAAGTGTCATCTAATGGGAAGGAATGTGCTGTGGGTGTTTCCCTTGATGAACTAAGTTTATAGGAAGAAAGAAAATGCAAATGGTAACTTTGAGAAGTATTGCTGCAAACACTTTCCAATCTTTAAAGTATCACTATGATGAACAGAAAGCATGTATTCTCCAAGCTTAGAAAATAGCTTCCTAAAATTTATAGTTATTAAATTTGGATAAAATGCTTTTACTACCCAGTAACATAATTTTATCTACAGGATCTGGACACTCACTGGTCTTTCAACCAGTCACAATCCTGGATGAGGTAGTGGCTCCCTACCACCCTGTTTGAAGAGTGATTGGGAACTGATGGTTCCTAAGGAAATGGGACTATGCATGGCTATAGATTGGGCCACAATCTATGGCTCAAATCATAGCCAGCCAGCCAGCCAGCCAGCCAGCCAGCCAGCCAGCCAGCCAGCCTCAATAAGCTAATCAAAGAGCCGAATCAACATTAGAGAGCTAAAAAGAGATATTTATTCAAAGTGGCCAATTAGTAAAAGGGAAAAAGATGTCCAGGCAAACCTGAATTCCTCCTTCAGACTACTGGAGTGAAATTGCCACTTAAATAGAGAGTACATCTATGCAGCCCCTGTCATGGTATGTTCCTGATACCACTGACCCGCCATCATTCAGCCTTCAGTCTCACCCTTTAAGATGGTCCAACAGGTGGTTAGACCTGTGTGACATCACTTTTCTAAAGACACATTTCCCTCTGGCTAGAGCATTTTCCTTCTCCCTTCTGAGATTTCTGGAGAAACTCTCATTTATTTGGAGTCCACTGTTTCAAGTCTGACAGTCAGATTGAGAGACACTCATGTCTGTTTCTTTAAAACAGCTTCATTTTTGCCAGGTCTATGAGAGCTGGTAGATTGCTTATACTCCAGGGGGCCTAAGCACCCATGTACATATAGGAGGTACTAACTGGATCAAAGGAAGCATTGATAATATATATTTTTAAAGAGGACATGAAGATGGAAGCAAAATAAAATAGGTGTCACTAAGGTGAGTTTGAAAGAGTGTTGGATGGCGGCAATCAATATACATTTTATAAATATATTAAATTACGGAAGAATAGAAAATACTTTTAGAAACTCTGAGTTACTCACAGGACTAGTCCATGAAAGTCTACAGCTGATTTACATGGGTCGACCTTACATCATTTTCCAGTTATTTATTGGCAGGTATTTTATAAGTTCCAGTTAATAATTATGAAATTGTGCTATCTTTATTAATATACAAGCAAATAATTAAATAACAAGTTAAATATGAGATTTTTAAACTGCTTCCTTCACTCTTAATTTGTTCCCTGATTTAATAGACATTCATGGGATATTTTCATAGTGAAATCAGTGCGGTAGAATTGGGAAGGAAGGCCAGAGTGACGAAGTAAGGAAGGCACTTGCCCTTCTTTGGAATGTTTTGCAACATGGAAGACGGATTTAGCCTGGAACACTCAGCATATTAACAAATAAGGCATAAGGCACAGCGACATTTATGCATAAAATGGGGTGTGGGGTTTAAAAATGAATCAATCATGTCAGATTAGTGAAAATAGAGAAGACAGCGAAAGATGTCATATTTGAACTAGATAGCAAATGTCACTTGTCATATCTGAATTAGATGTCAAAATGCCAGCACCTGGGTTGGTGTGAAAAGGAGGCCAATGCCAGAAAAGGTAGCGTGACCGGGTTGCCTGTCAGTGGATGCACACTACCTGAGCTATGAGAGTCTGCATCTGATTATTCTGTGGAAAGCCTCCCTAGATGCCATCAGAGTCAAAAAAAAACCCAAAAATGTCCAAATTCTAACAATGTCCAAGGATCCCAAGCTGTGAATCATCTGGGAGTAATAAGAAATCCCAGTTGTTTAGTACAAAACAATCTCAATCCTTTCCCTTTGAAGTAAGGGAAAGAGTATCTGAGAAGAGATGGGTCTTTGGCCTATCGTTGGAGGGGGCAAGGTTAATTTTTCAGAAAGCCTTCCTTGTAAATAAGTGAAGAGACAGTTACTGAACGGTTCAGAACAGGGCTCTTAAGACGCATCTCGCATCTCACAGAACAGTGCTGGATCTGAAAAACAGAGGCTAGAACTTATTTACAAAAGCTCAAAGCAAAGATAGGTATGGTCAAAATCAAGATGTGGTAGGGAATATGAAAAGGAAACGGGGAGGGCTCAAAAAGCTCAGTGTGTGCCACGAAATTCAGAGCAGACTAGACAAGAACAGTGAAGAGAAAGAAATATTAGCTGCAGACTCTTAGAAACTGGGATAGGATCTAGAAAGACAAGGACCATTCCTTGGATAAAGATGACACTTGGGTGGAATATAGATAGTTCCATTAACAACATGAAAGTATGCACTCTTTGTGAAACTTACAGCTCTACAGTAAGATTTCAAGGGATGCATGCCAGTGTAGTGCTCAGAGCTGATATCTAGCCTAGAATCATAATTCCCATACAAATATAGTGTGAGCCAGAAAATACTTTCTTGAGTCAATCTGATGATATTCAAATAGAATAAAGGCACATGTGTAGGCATCAGAAGCGTTTTAAGCTGTCTATTAGTTTACAAGTAATTATTACTGTAGTACATGAATCCATAGAACTAGCTTAGAGAGAACTTCATGCACTCCTCCGATACATTGGTAAATGATAGAGGTGCATTTGGAGGAGGCTGCACACCCCAGCAAGGCATAGTTGTGCGCTAAGTAACTGGCAGTTCCGTAGAGTTGTCAGACATGAACACAGCCCCTCCCTTCTCACTGACACTGCGTTGTTTACTGACTCCGAAAAACGCTAGAAACCTTGCAAAGACACACACCTCATTTACCATTCTCTTAAAAAAAATAGTTTTACCTTTTAGAATTTGGAGGCGGGCAAGAAAGAGAAAGCGCGGTTGTAAAGTGCCTGCCTTGTAAACACAATAACCTGTCTGAATCCGCAGCCGGGGTAAAAATAAATAAATAAATAAATAAATAAATAAATAATCCGTGCATGGCTTTTTCATCCCAATATTGTAGCAGTGGAGACAAGCTAATCCCTGGGGCTTCCTCGCCAGCCAGCCTAGCCTAATTGTCTAGTTTACACCTCTGAGAGACCCTGTCTTAAATAAGGGGAAGGGGTGGGGGCGGACTCCACCTAAGAAACAGCACTAGAACTTGTCCTTTAAGCCCCAGACATACATATCCTCTATGGCACACAGGCATGTGCACCACAAACACACAAACAAAATTTAAAAACAAAAGCTTGCAAAATGCTTCCTTTGGTTTTTGAAATTGTTTTGCATGAAATTAATGGAAACCATTGGCTGTTAGACCCGAAAGTAAATTTGGGCCTAAAGACTGTAAGTTTTTAGTTTGCACATGGATTCAGTGATGTCTTTTCAAGAATCTTATTTTCCTTAGGTCTGTATCTAGGCAACCAGATGAGAGTTAAGGAACCATACCGCCCCACCCCCAAACTCTGTCCTTTAGGTCCCATGTTGAAAGGCAAGCCTTATCAATGATCTTGATTTTTCTACTTCATCTTGCATTATTGTTCATGTGAACTTTTTTACCTTCTGATCCTGGTTGCTATAAAAGTTCTACTTTATTTTTAGTGTTTTTTTAAGGTCAGAATGAAGGTAAGTGACTAAGAGTGAAATGGGTAAAAAACACAATGTGTGCCAGAGGCTCCTTCTCCCGGGTCTTTTGTCATCCTTCAAGCTGCTGGTTCCTCTGAACAGGTCCCAGCCTTTGTCTGAGACCCTAGAGTGCTGGGCCAGCCACTGGCATATATTATAATTACTTTATAGTGGGGCTGTTCTGAAAGCTTGAGGAAATAATGAGATTTGCCTGAAAAATTATTATTAGCACATCTTAAAGATTTAGATCAGGCTTTGCATCTCCTTATTCTAAAGTGTTAAATATGTTAATGAGGTGGCCCAGGAAAAGAATAGAATACTCATACTGAAAGTGTGAATAGCACCTTCAGAGATGGCTCAGAGGGAAGAAAATCAGAATTGTGAATATGTGCCGTGACATTAGCATCCCACAGGTGCTGGAGAGCAAGGGAGACCAAACACTCCTGATCACAGAAGAGAAAACTAGAACAAGTCTCAGGAGACTAACTTGGTTTCCAAAGGATATGGGCAGAGGTTTACGACAGAGTGGGAACACCCCACCTTAAGACTCTTCTGCACTATAGCTGTATGTGGTTAAGGCAGCAGAGAGAGGTAAAGCAGAGAAATGCAAAAGAGAATAGTACTTGGGCTGAAATGCTTTACATGCAAATCAACAACAATCACTCCCTATCATTTAGTTTTGATATGAACTTCAGAATCGCCTAACTCTTAAAGTTGAGTTGTGCTAATCTACAGAGGGAACAGCCACCTCTGTCTTTGAGAAGTTTGTGGTAATTCCAAGTGAAATATGCACTTCTTTTTTGAGGCACAGGCTCTTATATCTCAAGCCACTCTCAACCTTGCTAGGTAGCCAAAAATTAACCTTAAAATTCAGATCCCCCTGACCCTGCCATCTCAGTACTGGGATTACAGGCATGAACTGTCATGTTTATGCCGTGTTTTGGCATCAAACCCAGAATTTTGTGCATGCTAGACACATCAGGCAAGCCCTCTATCGAATCTGCCTGGGTGATGATGTATCTTCAGTCACTTAGCAGAACGCTTGCTTCTTATAGAACCACCAGCGATGTGGTAGGCTGCGTTAGTGCCCAAACATCTGATAGAAGCAATTTAGGGAGGAAATGTTTGCTTTGTCTTATTGCTTTAGCTTTATTCCATCATGGCAGAGAAAGCATGGTAAAGTTAGTAACAGGGGAACATGCTGCTGGAGTTTCTCATATGTTAGGGACCAGGAAGCAGACAGGACAATTGAAGATGGGTTTAAATTCTCAATGGCCTGCCCCTGGTAGTCTTCATTGGCCAGTTAGGCCCCGTGCCCCAAAGCTCTCACAACCTTTCAAGTCAGCACTACAAGCTGGGGACTAGGTGCTCAAGCACATGACTCTATGAAGGACACTGCTGACATAAAACACAGCACCACTAAATTTCTTACAGGCTTTTCAGCCGTCTTTTTCGTGAAGTCCAATCTAATACTTCAGCTCCGCAAGCCTTCTACATGATGAATCTTAGAGTTGTCTAGCCCACTGCACTCTGCACTCGCTTACTCAAATTCTACTGCCATTACTACAGCAAGTGCTTTGTAGCTTATTGATTAGTGCATCCTCTACTTCAGAGAGTTGCTTTTATCTACATTTTCCACAGACATCTTTGTCATCACCGCCTTCACTAATATGTGTGCATGCCTCCTCCTGTCATTAGGATTGATCCTATTCTGACTTCCCCTTCCTTTAAGAAACTGAAAACAACTATGGGAAATGCAACTAGACTTTTAGAGATATAGTGTAAAAAGGAAATAGTCAAGAAGGACAATGCATTACATTAGAGCATATAGAACTTTTAAAGATAGGAGCATCATTCACTTTGTAGAATTACAGAAAGGAGAAAAGAGATTCTTACTTTTATAAAAGTATTTCATAAATCTGATTTATTATCCTCAAGGTTGGATCATATAAATTATAGTCTGTTAAATTTCTTAGAGTTATGGGTCCCATTCTAAAGTTTTCCTTGAAGGAGAAACCATGCATATGTAAATGCATTACAACAGGGTAGGGAAGATGACAGTATATGATGAATCTTGAAGCATTGGCATATGCCACTGTGGCTTCAGAAGCATTTCGAGACAACTTTTTAGAAGTGTTAGGTACATAAAATCAATGGTGTTATCCATAATTCAATATTAAACTCCTATGCGTGCATATGCATGCATATTCATGTATATGCAGATAAGTATTAGGGGGTGCACATGCACATGTTTGTTCATGTATGTGAAAACCAGAGCTCAAATTCAGATGTCATTCCTCAGGAGCTACTTACCTTAATTTTTGAAACAGGTTCTTCACTGGAACTGGGGAATTGGAATCTGGGAGTTTGCATGGATCCACATGTCTCTACCTCCCCATGCTCAGATTACAAATAATGCCACCAGGCCTGGCATTTTCACAAGGGTTCTGAGGATTAAACTCTTAGTCTGGCAGTCACTTTGCTAACTAACCTATCTCTATCATCATTAATCCCCCTTGTATCATGTGATATAATGATTCTTTTATTTTCTAGTTCTACTCTAAATATTCCTAAATCAACTGGTTTCATAATGGATTGAATTTTTAGTTGTTTTCTGTCTTAGTTATGAAGAGATGCCATGACCACGTCAACTCTTATAAAGGCAGACATTTTATTGGAGCTGGCTTACAGTTTCAGAGATTCAGTCTATTATCGGCATGCTGGGAACGGTGGCAGCATGCATGCAGGCCTGATGCTGGGAGAACTAAGAATTCTACATCTTGATAAGGAGGCCGCCAGGAAGAGAATGTGTTGTGCAGACAGCCAGTTGGAAGAAGCTCTCTTCCACACTGGGCAGGGTTTGAGCACCAGGAGACCTCAAAGCGTGCCTACATAGTGACACACTTCCTCCAACAAGGCCACATCAATTCCAACAAGGCCTTGCCTCCTAATAATCCCACTTCCCATGGGCATGCGCCAAGCATATTCAAATGGTCACACTTTCATGGGTCTATAAACATACAAGCAAGCATTTCCTCTATGCTGTTTAGCATAAAAGTAGCCACAGAAAATATGGTTATGATGTACATCCATATATTCTAAAGATCTTTATTCATAAAATCAGGCTACCTGTGGATGATGAATGTCATTTTGGCAAACCAATCCCTTGTATATTAAGTTTTATTCTGTTGCTAGGATAAGATACCATAACCAAGACTACTTAAAAATGAACACAGCAAATTGTGCTTACAGTTTCAGGGGTTTGGAATCCATGATGAGATAGTGAAGGCATAGCAGCAGGAACAGCTGAGAGCTAACATCTTGAGCCATAATCAGGAGGCAGAGAGAACCCTGGGAATACAATAAGTCTTCTGAAGCCTCAAAGTCCATCTCCCAGTTATACACCTCCTCCAATAAGGTCACATCTATTATCTTTCCCAAAGAGTTGCTACAACTGGGAACCAAGAATTCAAACAGTTGAGCCTATGGGAGCCATTGTCACTCAAACTAACAGACCTGGAATTATAGTGTGACTTTTTATCCTCCCTGTATAACACTATCATTCCCTTGCTGCCATCTTGGACTAGAGAGTACCTCTGCCAGGTAACCATAGCAACTAATAGAGCAGAACAATAAAGTGACAGTCAGATCTGTGGTAATCATATGACGCTATGGATATTCACTGGAAAATGGAAGAAGGGAACATTTCTGGTTCTCCTGAGATCCCATCCATTATTCTTTTCTACCTCTGCTTTCTGGCACAAGTAATCTTGGGAGATTTCTGGAGCAGTTAGGAAGTATCAGGTTAAGTAAGAGTACTCAGTGAGGCAGCTTTCATAAGATGGTCATCCATGTTGGGCAGAACTTTATGGTAATGTAGGTATTTGAAGACTATGCACACTACTGTAAGTAACCCCTTACTCATGCCCAATATATTCATTAGTTTGCCAAGTTGACATTTGGCAGAATCCTTCCTTTGCTCTATTATAAGTATCCTGTCTGATATGAATAAATACTTGTTCACATCTCTCCAGAAAAAAATGGATACAATAGCTGGTTTATAGTTTAAACTGAATCAACACAAAGTGTTTTTACCGTCTGATATTGAAAGGAATGGTACTCCACCAAAGGGAGTAAGCCTTGTCACTAGAGTAAACACACAGTGTCACAAGTAAAGGATCTTAAAATCTTACCCAACTTGCAAGAAAAGAAGTTAGTCTATCATGTTTCCTGAGTACTGACATAGGACATTAGACTCCTCAGTCAGATACAAAGGACAATCTCTTCCTCAGTAGACACAGAGTGAGATGATAAGCATTTCTTATGCTAATTGCCCATGTTCTGATTCCCACTTGGCCACACAAAGACTCAGTTAATAACTTCTCATAGATCATTGAATTATAGGAGGAAAACCCAGAACCTAGAGTCTGAAAGGGACTCTTTTATAATAAGCCTGAGCCTGCCTGATCTTTACCCCAGAAAGAGACATTACAATGGCTTTCAGTATGCTAGTCCTTTACTCTGAAAGGAGTAACATCTCTGGTTTCCAAGGCTGTTGTCCATGCAAACACCCTTGAATAGTGAGAGTACCTTTGTCCAGAAGATGTGCCAAAATACCAGAAATGCAAAGACTTGCATCCCCACCCCAACCCCTAAAACTCCAGGCATGCGCTTATAGGTCTTGAAAGTGATGCTAGAAATATGGAGTGACCCAAATGTCAATTTACCAAAACAGATGCAAAAATACTGTCAGAAATAATGGGAATTCCCCTTGCAGTTTTTAGCTTCTGATGCTAGGTTATTAATAATGATAGATGATGTTTTACTTCACCTCGAACCCATGCTTTCTACTACAGGGTAGAATGAATCCTTTCATTCTTATGTACATTAGAATCAAGCTACTTAAATTCTGCTTCCAATTCTGCTTATTTAAAATACAATATTTAAAGTATTTAAAGTGGCATGCATGTATTTTGATATTTATATATGGAAATTCTTCCTTGCATACTCACCAGATGTTACAAAGGAAAGACAGGAGCTAAAAATGTTCCTGATCTTAAAAATCAGTTGAGATGTTTCCCCTTGGAAGTCACAAAGTCAACTTGAGAAAATCTCAGAAGTCTTTCAAAGATTCATGTTTGGGAATCTTCATTTTTAAATTTAGGATTTTCAAGAATTCGGTTATCTATTATCACAGTTGTAGGGTTCTCTGTCTGCAACCATTGTGCAATAAATGCAGGTATGCATAAAATGATTAGCATGGGGCCCATGGATAGAAAGAAGACAAAATTACTAATTTTTTGTACTATTTTCTAATCAAAAGTTCTCAGAAATATACTACTGAACGAACCTGTTGGAGGAGAAGCCTAAAACAAAGAAAAAGAAAGGGTCATTATTTTCCCAATAAAAGTTGCCCAGCTGACCAGATAATGACTATGCCAATTTAATATGGCAAGGCACTCATAACTCCAGTGTAGTATTAGCCATCTTCCATGTGGTGCCTTACAGAGCCTTCTTCTTGTTCTTTCCCTGTGACTCTTCTGGTAGTGTATGTGATTCTCTTTGCAGCTTTTATTTGAGGCCACTGGGGAAGAGGACGTGCTTTTGCTTCTTGTAAAGGAATCACTTGATCCTAAAAGTCTAATGAGAAGACTTGGCGAGGATGAGGGCTAACGTCGCAAATCCCAATGCTGTGGAGAAAGAGATCATATCCATTTTAATTGACAACGACAGCTTTAGAGGTGGAATGGCCAAAACATTGAAATGCAATGGATCAACTTTCTTTTCTAGTCCCATGTTTGACTTTCCTAAATTGCTAGGACTGCATTCTATTTCTGTGGAATCATTATTGATCTTGTGACGATGCTGTCCCCACACCAACCTCACTTATAAAAGAAAAATGTGCAAATGGGAGGGAAATGTGATGTGTAGAAGCAGAATGATAATGGCTAAGAGCAGATTCGAAGGTAGTCGGTCCTACTAGGCTGCTAAGAACACATTTACACCTGATATCACTAAGTTCCTAAAAATGATAAATGGGTTCTCACATGACAAAGCATACCACAGTGCTACAGTGTGTACATGTGCATGTTTCTGTGTGTGTGTATGTGTGTTTGTGTGTGTATGTGTGTGTGTGTGTGTGTGTGTGAGAGAGAGAGAGAGAGAGAGAGAGAGAGAGAGAGAGAGAGAGAAAGGCAAACCACAGCATTGCATGCATTCATGTGCATGTGTTTGTGTGTTTATGTGTATGTGTGTGAGAGAGAGAGAGAGGCAATCCACAATATACATGTGAGAGAGAAAGGCAAACTAGAGTGTGTGCATGCTTGCATGCATGCATGTGTGTGTTTGTGTTTGTTTGTATGTATGTGTGTGTTTGTGTGTTCTTCCTTTACAACCACACAAACTTTTATTTATCACAAACCTATTAAGAACTACATCATTCTGGCCATTTACACCTGGGGCATTTGTAATTAAAGATTGTCGAGCCATTTGGCAGAGAACTGATTTTGTCTGTTCCAGTGAATAGACATATTTCAGGGGTGACCCAGCTTATGCATGCTGACATGGAGATGTATGGAAGATATGACAGATGTGTCCCTCTTGTGTCTCATGGAAATGCTAGTGATGTTGGCAGCGGGAACATAAGACGGTGGCAGGCACCAGGTTTTGCGTTTTCTTTTCGCCCCCATGCCTGTACTTTGTTCCTCTTTTAGAAGCAGCGTGATGTCAGTCACATTTAAATCAGATGAAAACCTGAATTTTTCATATTAATTAAAGTTCAGTGGATTCCTTATAAAGAATACATGAAAAGATCAGCAGCGAGGGGCGTGGGGGACAGTCACATGGGCTGGATCGTCTGCAGAGTAACTGTGATGGGATTTAACTGCCTCCTGGGTTTTCTGGACTGACTCCAAATTTAGAAAGCAATTGACAAACAATGTTACTCTATGCTGCTGAATTCTTTTCTCCTTAAATGAACATAAATGGATGGTAAGGATAACTATTTCTAGTGAGTGGAGATGTGGACAGATTCTTGTGTGTGTGTTTACTGTGATGCCAATGAAATAACACGATTTTGCCTGTGTGGGTGAACACACACACACACACACACACACACACACACACACACAAATGGGGACTGGAGAGACAACTCAATGGTTAAAATCACTTGCTGCTCTAAAAGAGGATCTGGGTTCTGTACTGTGCACCCAAACTCTGGAGCTGGCATCCTCCTGTAACACCATGCCCGTGGACCTCTCTAAAGACCTGAACCCATGTTGTCTGCATACATCCATGAAAGTACTTACACGTACATATGAAGTAATACAAAACATATCTTTAAAAATTTCCTAACAAAGCTGCTCTACCTTGGGCAGCATGAGATAGGAGGCATCTTGAGGCTTGAGCTGATGAATCTATTCGAGAAGTGGCAAGTGCCTGCCACTGGCAGCCTCATGCTTGGATCCAAGCTTTCCTGCCCATGCTCTTAGACATCACGTTATTTTATCATGACAACACTGATAAAGAATGGTACATGTATAGACTTGATTATTGTTTAAGTGACCCTCATTGCCAAAATTTCTCCCTGGGAGCAGGGGCGGGATTTAAGCAAAGCTGTCATTTTTCCAATAAGGTCAGAATGACAAACCAATGTTTGTCCCAACACAGTTCACCCTGGAACCCCAACGAATTTATCAGGCTTTCCCACAGTTTTGTTGAGGTTGGAGAGTGACTTTAATGCAGCCACAGTAAAACCTCCTCACTCAGTGTAGATGATGGCTTCTCAGCACTTACATAGGTGGACTCCTGATCCATTCACCTCCCAAGGCTCATAGAATTTAATCCCCATCTAAGGCCCACAGGGCCACATGGAATTAGGGAACAATTGCAAACATGTCCAGGAGGAGTGGCTGGGAACTTAAGAGTGCAGTCACACTCCCCACCCATCCTTCTAAGAGGCCATGCCAACAGTCCAGCGGCCACATGCTCTTGCAAGAATGTACAGATGGCCTCTTGAAGGCAGAGGAAGTTTGTTTCAGAGTGTCATGTTGTATAACACTATTCAGTCCTTTCAAGTTCAATTACTGAACAAAACAATTTAAATTGACCAAAAGAGATTTTATTGTCCAAGTATGATTTGGCAAACAACAAAATGAAATCAGCTGGGGCCAGTGAGATGCTCAAAAGGTTAAAGGCACTGGCCACCATGTCTAAAGTCCTGAGTTATTCGGCAGGACTTACATGGTCAAAGGAGAATACTAGCTCCTTTGAGTTGTCCTCTGACCCTCCAGTCCTGTGCTACATATGCACAATAAACAAGTATATACATGTACCATTCTTTTTCAGTGTTGTTGTGATAAAATAATGTGACCAAAATCAGCTTAGAAGTGGAAATTGATCAGTGCACATTACAGGTTGCAGTCAACGACCAAGCACAGACAGACCAAGGACTGAAGCTAAACCATAGAGGGAGACTGTTGACTGGCTTGCTATCAAACTTTTGTTCAGTTAGCTTTGGGGAAAAGAATTAGATTGATTTATTTGAATAAGTGTGTTGCCTCCATGCATGTATGTACACTGTGTGAAAACCTGGTATTTTTGGAACTTAGAAGGCATTGGATTGCCTGGAATTACCTGGAGTTGTGAACCATCATATGCATACTGGGAACTAAACTCAGGACCTCTGAAAGAGTGAGTACTCTTAACTACTGAACTATCGCTCTGGCCACATTAGCTTGCCTTTCAGTCCTGGGCCACCGGCCCACAGCTCACAGTGGAGTGAGCCCTTCCACATCATTTACAGATTGAGATTATCTCCCACAGATATGCCCAGAGGGGTGAATTCTTGATTGAGATCCCTGCTCCCTTGGGGAATATAGGTTGTGTTGAGTTGAGAAAGACAAGCAAGCACATGTAATAAAACAATTTTAAAATCAATTTATACAAACATACATACATACATACATACATACATACAATATTACTAAAAAGTAAAGGGGTATTCAAATGGCAGTTACATACGTAAATCTCAAATGACAAATGACTCTGTACGTGAGTGTCTATCTCTTGGGGGTTATAATATAACATTCTTGATCTGCCTGTGAATTCACCCATCCCATCTAACCAACTCCTTACTTTCCAGAAGGTTTCCAGCAAGATACAGAGTATAGGACATAACCAAAGTCTCTCTCTCTGAATGTGTCAGCTTCTGAGTGCCCAGGACTTCGTGGTTTGACAGTACAGGCTGCCGTCACTAGCCTTTCTACCAATAGGCTTTCTTTATCTGTCTCTGTCTCTTTGTATTTGGATTGCTGGTTAGAAGATGATGATTTCTGCATAGGAGCACTGACATTTTTCCTTAACCTTTCCCCTTTGGTTTTGGCCTAGAATATTAATATGGAATGGAACCCACTCTATATCTCTATATGGGATGAATACTTCATATATGTATTGCTCAATGCTTTACCTGTAGTTTGATTCCATTATCTTATGAAAGTTGAGTTTAGTTTTCTCAGTCGTTAAGACCAATGTATCAAGCAACATTAGTGTGAATTTTGCCACAGCAGGAACTACTAACAGTGTGTGTATATATATATATATATATATATATATATACTAGTTATGGCAGAATATTGATATTAACTCTATTGAGACATGCACAGAAACAAAGTAAGCAGTAGAGTGCTGTGAATGTGCCTCTTGAATAGGACATGTAATAAACATATAATGGACATCACTTCTATGAATTTCTTGCAGCTGTGGATACCCACAGAAGACTTACACAAACTGTCATGCCTCAACAACATTCTGTCATACCTAGTTCATGTATGCATAATGTTAGCAATTCCTGCTATGCTACAATTCATGCTACTGTTGCTTGTTACATTGGGCTCAATAACTTAGGATCTTTTACAACTGAGGAACCTACATATACATGGTTTATCAATACCATATATATGTGTGTGTGTGTGTGTATATATATATATACATATATATATATACACACACACACACACATATATATGCATACTTTTCAAATGCCCCAAACTTCCATAAAATGTGTCATAGGGGAAAACAGCTACAGGAACAGTGTTTGAAAAGTTCGAATGGTAATACTGCTGCCTTTTCAGTATATTCTTACTTCTATGTCTCTATATAGAATTATAGTAAAACCTATTAAGTCTGTGGTAAGAATAATCATATAACATAGGTGAGTTCTTCATAACATTGAAAATGAAGGTGTTTTGGGTAAGAAAGTTGAAGAAATACAGTAGGCTATTGAGAACTAGGAAGAAGAAATATGAGGTATTTAAGTCATATGTTTATACACACTTGTTGCAGTTATAGAATCTAGTTATTTCTTAAGATATAAGATCTGATCGATCAAAGCTACTGTTAAAGGGCTGTACCTTGGCACTGGAGCATGTGCCTGGTATACATGCAGCCCTGGATTCAGCCTACACCACTGCCAAATTAAAAGGAACACAAATTCTTAAAAGTTATTTTTAAAAATGTGAATATTAATGGTGCTTTCTCATGGCACACATTACTCTATAAATACTGGGCAAAGTCATTTCTAATTTGCTCTCATAGTTACTTGTAAACCAGTGTCCTAATTAGGAATTATTGAAATGGGTAAGAGAATAATTATACTGGTGATCAATTCTTCAGAGACTGTGATTTTAAAGGCAAAAGGCAAAAATAGGTATATATTACATGCAAATAAATATAACCCAAGAACTGCAGACTGTTTACCTATCACTATATCACATACTGTATACACGCTCAATAAACAAAATGAAGGTTGACTGACAAGAAACCAGTAAAATTAGCACACATATAGACTTTCAAAGTCATGGTAGCATGTGTGTAGTGATTTATGTAATAAGAAATGGGATTTTTGTATTCAGAATTATTTTTGAATACTCAGTGATAAACTTGAATAAACCCAGGCATCATGAATTTGCTAACCTCACTGTGAATTACAACAAATGGGCTGTCAGTGCCCTTCTTTACTTCACTAGTGAAAGACATGACTCAAATGGTTTATTTGATAATAATTGAAAACCTTGATATCAGACAAATTTATTTTCTGTCTGGAGACTTTGTCATAGAACAAATGCAATATATTTTCAAACCCCATCATTCAGAGGTGATTTCCATTCATCAGTGTGGAATGTATTTTTCTCCTTAACATTGCTTCTCTTTCTGTAAGAAAATCCAAAACAAAACAGACAAACAAACAAACAAAAAAAGGATAGGAAAACCTTATTTTAGAACAGAAAGTCACAATTTGGTATTTTATGGGTTTTGTGATAAAGTGAAAATGTGGTGTTTCCTGTGTCTTATTCTTGAATAGGAAAAGCTATTTCTAGTTCCTTTCCTTATTAAGATATATGCAGCAACAGAATATCATGTGCACAGAAATCAAAGATTCCACCAGTGGGCAAGGAAAGTGGTTCATTAAAAGCAAACCAGGTGTTTGGTCAATTTTTCAACTAGGAGAAAAGAGAGGTCTTTTTTGGTAAGTTGTCTGGAAAGTTGATCTATAAGCCAAGTTCCCTTTCTTTATGCCTCTTCCCTTTGCACCAAAGGACCAGGGCTCTGAGACACCAGAAGTGCACTAAGACAACTGATTAATGCAAACTTTTGTGAGGGTCTCACAGAATCATAGAAAATGCAGTTGTGACTGTTCCTGACCCCTACAGATATGATTCTGGCCTTTGGCTATTATTCTGCAACCTCCTTGCAAGTCAAAATTTATTTATTATACTACTAGAAAGGAGCAGAATAAGATTGATGCAGGTAATACAGAGTCAGGGTAAACAATTCAGGATTTCTAAAACCAAATTTTCAAGGCAGAGCTCTTGATCAGGATGGCATTATCTCCTCACATTACAACCCTGATAAATAAACCTGGATTAACTGACCAGTACAAGGCCATGTCTCTGTAAAGCATTGGGTAGTATAAAACAAGGTACACTTATTTCAGTAAACTAAACAGAGTACGTAATATCAAGGGGTTTCCTAAATATACTCCATATGGATTACTGTGATTTACAAGTCTGTATGAAGTCCTTTTTGGTGTTTTGTTTTTGTTTTTGTTTTTGTTTTTGTTTTGTTTTGTTTACCTATATGAGTACACGGTAGCTGTCTTCAGACACACCAGAAGAGGGCATCGGATCCCATTACAGATGGTTTGTGAGCCATCATGTGCCTGTTGGGAATTGAACTCAGGACCTCTGGAAAAGCAGTCAGTGCTCTTAACCACTGAGCCGTCTCTCCAGCCCCAAATACAGGCTACTCCTTCAAGCCGGAATCGAACCAGTGACCTAAGGATGGCTGTAAGAATTATCTACAGTTCTCTGCTCTACCAGCTGAGCTATTGAAGGGAAGCACCTGTATGAAGTTTTAATCAAATAATATTACATAAGCCATAGTCATATCTATTTTGAATGTAACTTTCCCTATTCCCTAATATCAAGATACTTTTAGTATGCCACAAAAACTTAATGTATATGCATATGTACATATACATGATATATATGAAACATATGTAGATGTATGTTATACATGTGATATATATGTATATATGTACATACAGAAAAACAGAGTGTATGAGCAAGAGAATGGAAGAAACAAGAGATATACGTTTAAAAGGCTCTGTCACTGATACAGTGGATTTTTGATGACAGTAATCCGCAGGCTACCTACCTTTTTGGCTGTCATGAATTTAGCACATTCTGAACAAACTGAATAAAGACACTCAAACTCAAAGTTTTATTTTAAGCTTGTTTCTGAATATATCCTTTGTGCTTAGTGTTAAGGTGCATTGGATTTTCTGTTACATAAAGAAGTCAATAAGCATAAAGAAAGCTTGGAAGGAAGTATCGGGGTCCAACCATTTGTCTTCTCGTCAGTGTTTCTATGAGATGACAAAAGTCCAGTTTAGAGATGTAAATATCTTCTGGGATGAACTATACAGATCATGACTGGAGAAATCCTGTCACTGTCATACCAACCACAAAAGCCATCAACATTTGAACAATTGACCTGACACTGAGGACAATTCTGGAAGCAATTCCAATTTGATTTTTTTCATCAGCTTCTTTTGGCAATCCTTGACTAGAAGGATATCATATTTGTTTCTCCCCTGTGTACATAAATTGATATTAATTTGCAACTGTATAACTTATACAAAGAAGAAGGGAATTGCTTTTTAAAAATTTTTTATTGGATATATTCTATATTTACATTTCATTTCCCTTTTTTTGTTTCCCCACTCCCCTAAGGTCCCACATGCACTTTTCTCTCCCCCTGCTCCCTCATCCACCCATTCCCACTTCCCTGTTCTGGTATTCCCTTACACTGATGCTTTGATCCTTTCCAGCACTAGTGTCTATTCCTTTCTTCATGTCAAACATCATTTGGTATGTGAATTGTGTCTTTGGTGTCCCAAGATTCTAGGCTAATATCCACTTATCAGTGAGTGCATACCATGGGTATTCTTTTGAGACTGGGTTACCTCACTTAGTTTGATGTTCTCCAGCTCCATCCATTTCTCTAAGAATTTCATGAATTCATTGTTTTTAATGGCTGAATAGTACTCTGTTGTGTATATATACCACATTTTTTGTATCCATTCCTCCGTTGAGGGACATCTAGGTTCTTTCCAGCTTCTGGCTATTATAAATAAGGCTGCTATGAACATAGTGGAGCATGTATCCTTATTGCATGCTGGTGAATCTTCTGGGTATATTCCCAGGAGTGGTATGGCTGGGTCCTTAGGAAGTATCATGTCCAGTTTTCTGAGGAACTGCCAGACTGATTTCCATAGTGGTTGTACCAGCTTGCATTCCCACCAGCAGTGGAGGAGTGTTCCTCTTTCTCCACATCCTTGCCAACACCTGATGTCTTCTGAGTTTTTAATCCTAGCCATTCTGACGGGTGTGAGGTGAAATCTCAGGGTTTTTTTGATTTGCATTTCTCTAATGACTAATGATGTTGAACATTTTTTAAGGTGTTTCTCAGCCATCCGAATTTCTTCAGGTGGAAAGTCTTTGTTTAGCTCTGTACCCCATTTTTTGATAGGGTTATTTGGTTTTCTGGGGTCTAACTTCTTGAGTCCTTTGTATACATTGGATATTAGCCCTCTGTCGGATGTGGGGTGTGTGAAGATATAATTGGGAAAAAAAATAGAAATAGGTGCACAATCAACATGAGATCTCAATATTTTGAGTGTGCCCCGTCCCTCCCTCCCTTCCTTCCTCCTCTTCTAGCTCTCAACAATTCTTTCTACTTTCCTCATTTCTACCTTTATATGCCTCAGCTCAGGGTGACCTGTAACCCTTACTGTTTCTCTTATAACTTTGGTGATTTCAGCACTGTTGACATCTTAAATTCAGTCTTCCTCTACAAGATCTGAGTTTCAACCATTCTGAGTTACATGTCTTCTCCTGAACCACTCCTCTCTTCGCAGACACACACCGAATCTCATGTATAAGGTGGGTAACTACTATTTAGGTGGAAACTATTATTTCTCAAATTGTGACATACCTATTGTGGGGAGGATCCCATACATTTCACTATTATGAGTTGAGGTAAGTGTTGCTAGGTAGTCTGTTGGGATTTGATGATAAGTGACCTTAGTTTACACTATCTGACTCTTCCTCCTTAACATGAGAAGGTAGTGTTGCCTGGATTACCACCAATCAGCAAGCAGTTCACAAGGATCCATGTTTGGTTTAGTTGTTTTTCAGAGAGCAGAATTATGAAGCATTCCAACCGTACTTGGCACAAGGTGTTGAGCATACTTAGGGAGGCTGCCAAAATGTGCAGTGTCTTTGGCAAAAGAAAAAAGAAAAATGAAAAAAAAACCCAGATGGTTCCATTGAACAGCACACACTCATGGATATTAAATTAGATTTGAAAAGAAGACTGATGCCTGCCTGGCAGGAATGCTGTAATAGTTAAACAATTCTACTTTCACAAACTAGTACTTAAAAACTTTAAGAAACTGATTATGTTCACAAAATATTGGACACATTCAATATGTGGAAAGATTGGCAGAAGGTACTCTAGCAAGAGACATACGATCAGAAATTCTATAGCAGAGCTCCCGAGAGTAAGAAGGTAATAACAAGTTAACAGATAATATATACTAGAGGGCCCGCTTAAGCAAAGTTGATGTGAATATAGACATTAGTGTGTATGTTGGTTACCTTTCTGTTGCTGTGATAAAAGTACCCTATCAAAATCAACTTACAAAGAAAAGGCTTATTTTAGCACACAGTTAGAGGGTATAGTCTATCACTGAGAAGTCACAGTATCAGGAGCTTGAAGCAACTAGTGACAATGCATCCACAAGATGCGTCAACTGGAGACAGTAATACAAGCTTGTACTAAGTTTATTTATACAGTTGAGGGTTCCAGCCTAAGGAATGTCGCCCCTCATAGTAGCCAAGTCTTCCTGGTTCAGGTAATCAAGTCTCCACAACCCCCACAGGCATACGTAGGGGCTCTCCTTTGAGGTTATGCTAGATTAAACTTAAAATAAACAAAACAAAGCAGGATTCAAGGTTATCAGGTTAAAGAAGCAATCGCTTAGGCTTCCATACAACTCAGATTTTATATAATAAAGATTATTCAGTCTAAACTCATCATTTTGCCGAGACAGAAACTGAAGTTCAAAATTCTTTGTATCAGAGTTCCAAATGCTCATCTTTGCATCATTAAACAGGAACTCTGAGTTAATAATCAAAGCTAGAAGCAGTCCGCTGGGAAAAGAGACCTTCATATCAATACATACAAGGCTGCTTAGTTTAATAATCTTTTTTTCCCCCGGTATTCCTCTCTATTTTAGTAATAAATACAATGGGTGCCATTCACAAGCCAAAACTGGAAAAAATTTTATTGTCAGTCTTCACACAGGACTCAGCAAAGAATTGAATTTCTCCTTTAATAAAGTTGGAGAAAATCCATGTGAGAGAATCTAATTTACAACAGTGACCTTAGCATGAAATAGCACCTCTAGCACATATTTCCTAATACCTAAAGCATCGTAACAACTGCTGTCCAGACAGAAAGGTATGTATGTATGTATATATGTATGTATGTATGTATGTATGTATGTGGATAGATGCATAAATAGATAGATAGATAGATAGATAGATAGATAGATAGATAGATAGATAGATAGATAAAAAGTTTTAGTGAATTTGCCTACCAAAGTAATTGGTTTATAAGATGTCTAGAATATTAACAAATTGCATTGAGTTTCTCTGATGGTGCTTCCAGAGGAAATTTGGTCATGGGTCTCTGGGCTATTGCATGAATGTGTCCTTTGATTGGTTATTGGGAAAGGGTTATATGAACATTATTGGGAGTTGAAAGTAGGAAGCCAACCCCTTAGAGGAAGTACCTCACAGGGAAAGGGAAAGTAACATCCTTTGGGCTGCATCGTGTCTTGGCCCTTTTTCTGTATTCTCTTTTTCTTTTTTGTGTTTTTCTTATATGTCCGAGAAGTACTTAGCTCTCCTGCATTACGCTCTCTTGCTGCCACTGTATTCTGTCCAAGTTCATGGGACCACACAGTGATAGACCTAACTCTCTAACATGATGAGCCAAAATAAATCTTTCCATCTTTCTAGTAGCTTACTTGGGCATTCTTTGAGACTAACAGAAGTTGATCATACAGATGACTGCACAGATATAGGAAGGCAGGAGAGACAGCTTTGCAACCAATGCCTTTCTCTTCCATGATAGAATTCATCCCTGGAAGAGCTTGTCTGATAGCCAGGGATTGTAATTTTTTGCCTAACCCCTACACAGTGGCCACAGTAACAGCCACCTTATGATGACTTTGCTTCCATCTCAAATGGACTAACAGTATGCTGTCTCTTACTTTCTCCTGCTTCCCCATCTGTTTCTATTGTCTAAAAGAAGAACATTCTATGGCCCTGAGGTATACTCAGAAGCTGACCCTGGACAAGAGTGTAAGGCCCTGGATCACAGTTTAGAGCAAAGTTTTATTTTATAATTTTATTTTAGATTTATTGAGAATTATCTATATGAGTACTGTGGTGGTTTGAATATGCTTGGCCCAGGGGTTGGCACTATTGGTGTGGACCTGACAGAGTAGGTATGGCCTTGTTGGAAGAAGTATACCACTGTAGGGGTTGGTAATAAGACCCTTTTCCTAACCGTGAGAGAGTCAGTCTTCTCCTAACTGCCTTCGGAACACGATGTAGAACTCTTAGCTCCCCAGAGTCTTGTGTGACTAGACACTGCCCTGCTTTCCACCATATTGATAGTAGACTGTATCTGGCCCTGTAAACCCGCCCCAGTTAAATGTTGTCCCTTATAAGAGGTGCAGTGGTCATTGTGTCTCTTCACAGCAATAGAACCCTAACTAAGACAAACAACTACTATATTACATCATTGCTACTCACCCTTTCCCACAACAATTCCTCCTGTATCTCCCCAATTTACTCTCAAATTCAGAACCTCTTTAAGTACTATTGTTACATATATATGCATATATAAGTACAACCTACTGAGTACAGTTATGGATGTTTTAATAGGTGTTCACATCATCATTATTTGAGCGAGAAATAAACCTTAGCAAGATTAAAGCATTGAATGTTTTGGGTTCTTTATTAAAACAGCTAAAATTACCCCAATTTAATGTAGTAGAACATTCTCTTGTATACATGCCATTTTAGATATGTCTCAAATATACGATAATAGGCCATATTCCTACAGGGATGTGTTATAGTAAAGTAGGTCTATTAGAAATTCATAATGCACAGAAATTAAAGGCCTGTGCATAGTCTCACTCATACCAGTGTCGCTTCAGAGATGATGATCTGTCTCTTTGCATATCAGAAGATACAGTTTTACACTAGAATAATGACTTATTCTTTGATTCAAGCCATGGGATCAAATTATATTATTAGAGTGAGATCACCAAAGAACTAGTGGGAATTGCATGAGCTGCTATGTCTAACAGGCTTCTCTAAGGCAGCTCCTTGAGGGCCAGTGGAGTCTAATTTGTTTGTGCCAACAAGAAAATATCAAAGATGACCAAAATTCTGAAGTACTTCAGCAAGTGGAGCACAGCCTCAAAGAGGTAATAATTTAATGAAAATGGGAGAGAATATGTACTCAGAGGTGGGCCCCTAATGGTAATGGAATCACAGTCTTGTAGTTAACATGAAGAAAACTGTCTTCTTTTGTGTGTGTGTGTGTGTGTGTGTGTGTGTGTGTGTGTGCGCGCGCGCACTACGTATGACTTAAAACTTCTGAAACTCTTGTCCCTGAATCCTGGAATATTTTTTTCACTGAAATTCTGCACCCATTTTAGTCCCTAATAACTATGCATTCTTTTAAGTGTATCTGTTTTATATTTTATTATATTCATATGTTAGCATAGTGAAATGACATTCAGTCTTAGAAAAGAGAATCCTGTCACAAACTTAGGTGTGAGCTTGGAAGACATTACCCTAGTGAAAGAGAGAAGAATGTGGTTTTGAGAAAGAAGAAGAACTAAGAACTGGGACAATTCAGCTCATATGGAGAGATTAAATCTAGACCTAAGCAGCAAGAGAGCTTGAGCTAATATTGGATTGTGTACCATAAAATTACAGAAAATATATATTTATGACCAAAAAAGATTATTGTGAAATAGATGCTTTTTGATTATAGTAATCACTACACTGTAGATATGTATATCAAAATATTAGGCAAACATTAAGTATATATAATAAAATTACTTGAGAATAATGCTCTTTAGGTAAAGCACCAAGATGAAAGAAGATTTTTTTATAGTATATATTCTTTATTTACACTTCAAACATTATCCCCTTTCCCAGTTTCCCCCCTCCCAGAAAACCTCTATCCCATCCCTGCCTGTCCCTGCTTCTATGAAGGTGTTCTTCCACCCACCCCACTCCCACCTCCTCACCCTCGATTCCCCTACACTGGAGCATCTATCAAGCCTTTCTAAGACCAAAGATCTCCCCTCCCATTGATGCCTGACAAGTCAATCCTCTGCTACAAATGCAGCTGGAACTCTTTGGGAGCTCTGGGGAGTCTGGTTAGTTGATATCATTGTTTTTCCTATGAGGTTGTAAACCCCTTCAGCTCCTTTAGTCCTTTCTCTAACTCCTGCATTGGGGGCCCTACATTCAGTCCATTGGCTATGAGCATCCAACACTGTATTTATAAGCCTCTGGCAGGGCCTCTCAGGAGACAGCCATATGAAGCTCCTTTTGGCAAGCATTTCTTGGCATCCACAATAGTGTCGGAGTTTGGCGACTGCTTATGGGATGAATCCCCAGATAGGAGTCTCTGGATGGCCTTTCCTTCAGTCTCTGCCCCACACTTTATCTCCATATTTGCTCCTGTGAGTATTTTGTTCCCTTTCTCAGAAGAACCAAAGCACCCACATTTTGGTCTTCATTCTTCTTGAGCTTCATGAGGTCTGTCAATTGTGTCTTGGGTATTCAGAGCTTTTGGGCTAATATCCACTCATCAGTGAGTGCTAATCATGTGTGTTCTTTTGTGATTGGCTTACCTCACTTAGGATGATATTTTCTAGTTCCATCCATTTGCCTAAGAACTTTATAAATTCATCATTTTTAGTAGCTAAGTAGTGCTCCATTGTGTAACTATACCACTTTTTTTAATCCATTCCACTGTTGAAGGACAGCTGGGTTCTTTCCAGCTTCTGGCTATTATAAATAAGGCTGCTATGAACATAGTGGAACATGTGTCCTTATTACATGTTGGAACATCTTCTAGGTATATGCTCAGGAGTAGTATGACTGGATCCTCAGGTAGTACTATGTCTAATTTTCTTAGGAAGTGCCAAACGGATTTCCAGAGTGGTTGTACCAGCTTGCAATCCCACCAGCAGTGGAGGAGTGTTCCTCTTTCTCCACATCCTCACCAGCACCTGCTATCACCTGAGTTTTTTACCTTAGCCATTCTGACTGGTGTGAGGTGGAATCTCAGGGTTGTTTTGACTTGCATTTCCCTGATAACTAAGAATGTTGACCATTTCTTTAGGTGCTTCTCAGCCTTTTAATATTCTCCAGTTGAAAATTCTTGGCTTAGCTCTGAGCCCCATTTTTAATAGGGTTATTTGATTCTCTGAACTCTAACTTCTTGACTTTATTTTATATATTGGATATTAGCTCTCTATCAGATGTAGGATTGGTAAAGATCTTTTCCCAATCTGTTGGTTGCCATTTTGCCTTATTGACAGTGTCCTTTGCCTTACAGAAGCTCTGAAATTTTATGAGGTGCCATTTGTCGATTCTTTATCTTAGAGCAAAAGCCATTGGTGTTCTGTTCAGGAGATTTTTACCTATGCCCATGTGTTCCAAAGTCTTCTCCACTTTCTCCTCTATAAGTTTCAGTGTATTTGGTTTTAAGTGGAGGTCCTTGATCCACTTGGACTTGAAATTTGTACAAGGAGATAATGGGTTGATTTGCATTTTTCTATATGCTGACTGCCAGTTGACCCAGCACCATTTTTTAAAAATGCTGTCATTTTTCCACTGGATGTTTTTAGCTCCTTTGCCAAATATCAAGGTATCATAGGCATGTGGATCATTTCTGGGTCTTCAGTTCTATTCCATTCATCATCCTGCATGTCTCTATACCAATACTATATAGTTTTTAATCACTATTTCTCTGTAATACAGCTTGATGTCAGGGATGGTGATTCCCCCAGGACTTCTTTTATTGTGGAGAATAGTTTTCACTATTCTGTTTTTTTCTTATTCCAAATGAATTTGCAGATTTCTCTTACTAGGTCTATGAAGAATTGATTTGGAATTTTGATGGGGATTGTATTGAATCTGTAGATTGCTTTTGGCAGGATGGCCATTTTTACTATATTAATCCTTCCAATTCATGAGCATGGAAGATTTTTCCATTTTCTGAGATCTTCTTTGGTGTGAAAGAACAATTTAAACATGCCAAACATTACATATATAAAGCCAGCTTGGCCTACCTGGAACCCTGTAACCTAAAAAAAAATAAGTAAGTAAATGAATAAATACATGAATACAAGTTTTAAATCCTATCTTAACACAAATCAAAACTAACCTAAAGTATCAGAAAATCTGATAATTTTATATATTCCAGCAATAAAACCTTAGGAGATTTTATCTGAAATTATAAGTGTTTTTTTTAAACAGCATTATTTTCCTTTTAAATGGAAAATAATATTATAACTTGAAACATATATCCAAATTTTTATTTAAATATTAGTAATAAAATACTTATTTATGATACTTTTATATTATTTATTATGTAAATTATTTATGTAATATTTTATATAATAAATTCTTAATTGTTGTTAAGTAATAAAATATTTAATTAGTATTTAAAATAATAAAAAATAGAAACTACTAGTTGTTTCCAACTACTGTGGAGAGAGAATGCAACATGCCTATTTCTTTGACTTAATGTTACAACTCAGAGTGACTAGCATACAGTTTCATTAAAGCTTTCCTGCCTGAGACAAGTCAAAGAGCTTTTATTTCAAAATAATGCCAAAAAATCTAATTTCTTTGTATACCTACATTGAAAAGGTGTCTCAAAATAATACCAAAAATCTAATTTCCTTGTGTGCCTACATTGAGAACAGGTATAGAACATTCACAAATAAGTTCAGGACAGACTCTAGCTGTTAATGCACAATATGGTAAAACATTGTGTTGGGGGACATCAAAACTTAATCTCTGTGGATGTGACATAGCGATACTGCAGATTTCAGGTTCTGGCTATTAGGCCCTTGAAATAAAGTCAGTTTAAATGGGAAAGTTTTTCAGTGTTCCTGACTAAAGAACTGTTTAAAGGCTGTTTGGTTTTGCACAGTTACAATGAACTACACAGCCATCATTCTCCCTGTTCTTGTCAACTCTTTGATGCCCTGACCAATCCCCCAACTTTGATCATCTTAATCTACAGAGTTTCACATTTTACATTATATTGATTATTACACATGCAAGTGCTCTGGTGATCCAGATGTCCTTGTAAGGTACTTGACATGCCAGATAGGTCACATGTGCCTATGGAATTCACCCCACACTTTCCTATCATTTCTAAGATTCTGTTCATCTGAGTCATACCGTAATATCTTATTAGACTGAAACAAGGCCAATTGCTGAACAATTACACTCTTTATTACCCAGAGGGAAATACCACTGCCGATTTCGTAGGTTTCTTTGTATTTTTGAGGTAGCATATGCTTTATCTATGCATAGCGTTCTGATCCCCTCACTGAAGGACTAGGAAGGCTGCCAATTTTGGTGCATATAGAACAACAGAGAATTTTCTGACAGGTTCTGATTTTTATGACTTGTCAGATCCAATAATGCTGGTTGTGCCTATAATAGGCAAAGTGCTGTACAAAGCCTCCAGTAATCTCCAATAGATAAGACACTACATAGAACACTAGAGTAATAAACAAGGTATTGCCTGGTATTAATAAAGCTTCTGTTAGCTTGCTGCCTCATCCAGTAGACAGTGAGTCCCTAGACATGGCACATATGTAATAGGCTTGGTAAAGTTACGTTTACCAGGTACAGTCAATCATACAGTAAGAATTTATCTCGAGTGGGTCCAAATGACTCCTGAAATTATAAAAAGAAATATCTAAGCTCTCCATATCACCAACATCTAGTGCTTTCATGAACATCTTCCAATACTAACATAAGGCTTCCTAAAGCAATGAGGAAAAGAAGAAAAGAAGGAAGGACTAAGTCTTGGATTACAAAATAGCTTGGCCCAATATGTTACTAAAATGAGAGAATGGTCTGGTGCCATACGGCATCTCTATCTCATAACCCGAAGAGCATGTTCTTTATGTGATTATAATCAGAAGTCTTCGTTATCCCTTTTAGACAGAAAATTTAAAAAATCCTCAGGGGGAGAAAACTACGTTAATATCTGATCAGAAACAATAGCTCTATTATTAAGAGCCTGGAAACCACTGGACTGAAAAACATACAAAAGACAAAAAGCCATCTACTATGGACTCCAGTAAGTTAGTTACCAACAGCTACCAGATGTAGAGATACTCAACTACTAGGGAGGAGAGACAAGCCGGGAGAGTGGCCAATATTAAGTAGATGCTGACCCTTTGACTTCACTTCTCTTACATGGTGGCAGTAGTTATAATGACTAACATAGAGTCTATACATGAGTTCAATAACCCTGGTTTGCTAGAACCAATGTTCTGCTCCTGAGTTTCTCCTGCAGTCAACAATAGAGATCAAACCTGAGTTCTTAATATGATACTGTAATGCAAAGAGGTGAGCCAGCCACTTGGTGGAAACCCTGGCACAGCAAACCTTTAAAATCCACAGGTGCCTACAGAACATAACTGTGAAATCAATGGCCCATTTTATGGCAAACTTGATGAGACAATGGGTACCAGATTTCACGTATGGATGGGCCTGTCTTTAAGCTCTCTAGTTCGGTTCACCAATCAATTTCTTTATCCCTTGGACATGAGGCTTAATAAGACTTGATCTGTGAATTGCCCAAACACAAATACACTTCACAGTTATTACAAAAAATGCTGATAGATTTTTGTCTTTGAGTGTGCTACACATATTTATGAACAATAAATATCATCATGTTCTTAAAGAATTTTGAAGCAAGTATCACTTAACATTTAGTTCAACTTGAGGAATTAAATCTTTATACTAATGAGCCTATGGGTCCAGGAACATGACTTATCTCTTTATAAATTTGGAATTTCCTTTAAGCGACTCTAAATGATTTTCTTCATCTGTGTCTTACAATAGTTTTAGTAGACTCCTTTCTTGTTAGAGTGTCAATTCTGTTATTTTGTGTCATGTTTGCTCATGTATGGGAATGAGTTTTATATGAATGCTGTTCCACTTTGATCCCTAAGCACCTGTCTTTTTCATTTGCACGTGTTTAAGAGGCAAGCACAGCTTCTAAGAATAAGATTGACGCCTAATTCTTCTAAGTCCAAGTCTTTCTTTTCAATGTTTAAAGTCTAAGAACTTTAAACAAATTTGAAATGGTGTACTCATAGAGTTACATTAAGCATTTGTTAAGAATTCTTTTATAATTTCATCATTAATAGTCTTTACAAGCTACCTTTAATTAGAAAGCAGTGACATGTTTTCTTTTTCTAAATGTAAATAGATGCTGGAATGAATTTAATTTATATTAAAATAATTATATACAATTATTTTCAAATTAATGTGGTGACTACATTTTTCATATAGATGTGACTTAATCACTTTATTCGATGTTGGATCTGAATATTTCAGATCTCAGGTAAAGATTGATATAGGTTGCAGGATGTATTCGAGTATAATTTTAATATTTATCATTTTCTGAGAATGAATAAAATTGGAATCACTTTCTCCTTCAAAGTTTTATGGAATTCAGTGGCAAAAAGTTGTCGGGTAGAAACATTTTTAGTGAAAGTGTCTTTAATACTTTTATTTCCATGGTCATTATAAAACTATTTTGGCTTGGAATTTCATCACTAGCATGTTGAATCATTCATGTGACTTTAGAATTTTGCAGATTTAGTCTAGGTTTTCTAATCAATTAGCATCAAATTGTTCATAGATTCTCTCTGTGTTTTTAAAATACTCATTCTAATTATACTCTTTATTGCTTTTATTGTTCCTACATGAGAAAATTATATTTTTATTATTCATCTTTCAATATGTATGTTTTATTTTCTTTTTACTTGAATAGTTTCTAATTTTTATTTATTGTCTTCTCTACTTTTATTCCTTGCTAATCTTCTAGCATAAATGCTGCAAATACTATAAAATTTCTCCACTTACAATACTATGTTCAACATATTTTGATTTATTTCATTTACTCAATATCAATTTTATTTAATTACTTCTAATTATTCTTATTTTTATTATGATTTTCTCATAATTTTAGACACAATTTATTGAAAAATAAATTTAATTGAAAGTATAGGAATTATGTGAAAATCATTGCATAATTTCACAATGGCAAAAGATTTTCTCAACATTCTGAAGAGAAGAAAACAAGCAGGGCAGCTTAAAGTTTGGAATTTTATAAAAAGAAGAAAATTTTCTGTAGTATTTAGTGATTAGAAAATTCCCATAGCCCCAAACAACTCAGTCTGTTCCCAAGACTATAGATGCTCTCCACCAACTGACAGATAAAGACAATACCTTGAACAATTCATTGAACATGGAGAATTTGAGCCGGTGCCTAGATAAAGCCTTTTCCCCTATGTTCTAGCATCTTTGATATTAAAAAGGTATTCTCTATGCTAAAAAACAAGAAACATAAACCCTAACCAAGCCACAAAATCTTTGACCTACAATGGTGTCCTGTTTACAAGATATATTACTACAATGATATCTCAAAGCTTGTGGGAGTAAGAGGCCCATATCTAATTTGACTTCAGGCCCCCTCCACAGCATGGAACCTATACCCAACACTACTATCTCAGTGACTAAGAACCTGAGACTAAATAGCCCAAGGACTCCGGATAGAAGCAAATACTGCTGGTCTTTAAAAAAATAAATAAATAAAATTAATGAGATGACAACTAATGACATTCTGCAATACCTGGAGATCAGGGCCTTCCTCAGCCATCAGGAGAAAAGCTTCTGCCTGTAGCCATTGAGAACAAATACAAAGACTCCCAACAAGACATTATGCAATGAGTAAGAGACCTTGGCGCACTCAGCCCTCAATGGGTTGTTTCCATAAAATCCTTCCCCTGGATGCATAGGGAGCCCTGTATAAAGAGTATAAGAGCCAGAGGAGGACACCAAGACAACAAAGCCCTGTGTGTCAATATGACCTCCTAGGACTGCATGTCCAAAGCCTACCCAAATCTGCTACAGTTATAACACTAAATATGAAAGGAGACATGAGCACATGCCCATCACTAACCCAGAAACGTCTCCAAATGATAAACACTTTCAGATAAAAATTTAGTTTTCTCCAATGGCGTCTTAATGTTGTAACAAACTACTCTAAAGGGTAGATTGCGTGTCCAGCACTAGATAGCAAACAGAAGGCAAACTGGGTGGCTTTGGAGTTCCTTGTCTCTTAATGTATCAGAGCTTTACCTGTTCTTAAAAACTTTACTTTATTCATGTATATTTTCTGCCCCCACCTTTTTTTTTTACCCTATACGTTCTTTGCATATATGTTAAGACTTTCATTTTAGTGTATCTGTGGAGTTCCTAAGTATGTAAAAATGTAGGTCTCTGTTTCTTGTACCTTCTCTTGGGCCATTTTTTTCTGTTTGTTTTGCCCAGTTCTGGTGTGTTAGTTTTGTTTTATTTTATTTTGTATTATATTACATGAATTAAGTTATATTATTGTATTATCATCCCTTAGAAGCCTGTTTTCTTATCAGAGACAGAAAGAACCCAGGTGAGAGGGCTGTAGAGTAAAACTTGGAAGATTAGAGGGAGGGGAAACTCTATTCAGGCTCTATTATGTGAAGGGAAAAATCTGTTTTCCTTAAAAGGGGGAAAGGAAACTGAGAACAATATTAATAAAGTATAAGTCCATTTTTACCAATATACTGAAAGCTATGGCAACCCAGACACCCAAACAACTATTCTAATAGAAAACTGAGCAAAATGATGGATCAATTTCCTAAAGAGATAGATAAATGGCTGGAATTAAAGGCAGAATATTTTTAGCAACTTACAAATCAAAATTTTTGTAGTTGATTTACCCCAGCTAGTAATATTATAAAATGAAAATATACAAGTAAAAGTAATCTCACATGTCATATGTTGTTATTACAAATATCAGGGTACTTTGTAAAAATAGATATTGCTATTATCTTATAAGGCATTACAAATATTTTCAAACATGAGTTTTTCATCAGAGGAAGATGCATCACTTCAAGTCTACTTACTTTAATAGTCTCTGGCCCATTATGCTCATTTATATCTGTAAGTCCCCATGTTTAGGAGTCTGAAGAAAGTATCATGAATTCAAAAGCAACCTTGTCACTGCACACATAAATAATACACATGCAAATACACAGTTTAAAGGTTCTTCATTTCTTCCATTAGTCTTTTAAAACTGAGTTTTTCAAGAAACTTGTCCATTCTTATTGCTTTGTTGTATCCTTTGAGTTGTAAATCAGGTTTTACTATGGTAAGATGTAAAAGAAGTGCATCTTTTTTCTTATCAGTCTTCAAATGTATTAATAGTTGATTGTTATGATCCAGTATATGACATATTAATGACCATCTCATAAGCACCTCAGAAGAAGGATTACTAGGTTTTCTTCTTTTTATTCAGTCTATTTCAGAGAGAACATTCAAGATTGGCAACTCTTTTTTTCCCTTTTTTTATTATTTTCTATATTCTTTGTTTACATTCCAAGGGCTTTCCCCTTTCCAGTTCCCTCCCCTCACCATATGTCCCATAAGTCCTCTTTCCCCCCCCCATTCCCCAATCACCCCTCCTCCCCACTATTTCTCTGTTCTGGTACTCTCCTACAAGACCAGATTTAGCCTTTTCTGGACCAGGGTCCTCTCTATCCCTTTTCTTGGGAATCTTTTGCTTAGCTAATTGTGTCTTGAGTATTCAGAGCTTCTGGGCTCATTAATATTCACTTATCAGTGATTGCAATTTAAGTGTATTCTTTTGTGATTGGGTTGACTCACTTAGGATGATATTTTCCAGATCCAACCATTTGCCTACAAATTGCATGAATTCATTATTTTTAATTGATGAGTAGTATTCCATTGTATAAATATACCACATTTTCTGTATCCATTCCTCTGTTGAGGGTCATCTGGGTTCTTTCCAGCTTCTGGATATTATAAATAAGGCTACTATGAACATAGTGGAGCATGTGTCTTTATTGCATGCAGGGGAATTCTCTGGGTATGCCCAGGAGTGGTATGACAGGGTCCTCTGGAAGTGTCATGCCCAATTTTCTGAGGAACCGCCATACTGATTTCCAGAGCAGTTGTACCATCTTGCAATCCCGCCAACAATGGAGGAGTGATCCTCTTTCTCCACATCCTCGCCAGCACCTGTTGTCTCTTGAGTTTTTAATCTTAGTCATTCTGACTGGTGTGAGGTGGAATCTTAACTGGATTTTTCTATTTCTTTGTCTCTGTCATTTTAGACGTATTTTCAAGGTGCTTTCATTAGGCAAATACACACGTAGGATTGTTAAGTTGTTTAGTTTATTCTTTCCAGAATACAAAATCTTGCCTTTTTATTTTTTATTGGTGTACTGTGATGGTTCGTATATGATTGGCCCAGGGAGTGACCCTATTAGGAGGTGTGGCCTTGTTGGAGTATGTGTGTCACTGTGGGTGTGAGCTTAGGACCTTCACCTTAGTTGCCTGGAAGTCAGTCTTCCACTAGCAGCCTTCAGATGAAGATGTAGAATTCTCAGCTCCTCCTGCACCATGCCTGCCTGGATGCTGCCATGTTTCTGCCTTGATGACAACGGACTGAACCTGTGTGCCTGTAAGCCAACCCCAGTTAAATGTTGTCTTTTATAAAATTTGCATTGGTCACGGTGTCTGTTCATAGCAGGGAAACCCTAACTAAGACATGTACCTTTCCTTTAAACCTACATAGTTGGTTACAATACATTTTCCATTGGTTGTGTCATTTTTGAAGTGGGGTGTTCTCACTAGATCTTTCAGTGAATCTCGTGTTGATTTGTTTTTCTTGTATCTTACTTTTTCATATAGTCTGACAATATCTGCATTTTAGTTGGCATGCCTGTGTGATAGTTAATCTTGGCTGTCAATTTGAAATGCTTAAGAAGAGGGAACCTCAGTTGAGGAATTGCCTCCATCAGATTGGCGTGTGAGCTTGTCTGTGAGCTATTTTTTTATTACTAATTGATGCAGGATGGCCTAGCCCACTGTGGGTAGTAAACCTGGGCTCTGTAAGAATGCTAACTGAGTATGAGCCTGAGAACAAGCCATTAAGGAGCATTTCCAAGTGGTCTTTGCTTCAGTTCCTTACTCCAGGTTTTTGTCTTGAGTTCCTTGCCGGTTTTCCCTTGATAATGGACTATGGCCTATAGATTTAAATAAAACCTGTCTTTCTTGAGTCACTTTTGGTCATGGTGTTTTATCACAATAAAGCCAACCAGGACGGCTTGGTTATAGTCACTGGCATATTTGGATCTTTCTGCTTGGTTTCTATTTGCCCTATGATTTCTCTTTTGTTGCCTTTATTTTAATTAAATACATTTGTATTTTTTTCTTGACTATACTCATGTGTAAAGTAGAATCAAGAGTGCTGATGTTAATGATCTGCTACAATACGTAAACCTGGATCAGTAAGTTTTATTTCATTGAGTTTTGTTTCAGTGGGATGAAATTTCCTAGCATGGTTACCAGATTTAGGTCAAGATAGTTTGGGGTGTTTATAAAAGATGACTTATAAATATTTCAGATTCAGTTTTTACTCCTAACCTATCAGTTTGCTTATTTATCCGCACAATGCCTGGTGAATTAACAAGGGCCTTCCACTGTGGTTAAACTGGAGTGTCAGTATTTCCAAACTCAGTGAACTTTTAATTTCTACTCTTAAACTGGTGCCAGCTACCATGGGCTGATGAATGCAGAATCCCATCCTGCCCCTACCCCTGCAGCTTCAGCTAAGAACTCATCTACCATCTCAGGAGTTCCCTCTCTGTGGCTTCCATCTTTCTAGTAAACCTCACCTAAAATTTTCAGCTTTGGGGGAATCTGGAACTCTGTCTCTTCACGTCATGGGGCTTGTGATGCCTTCCTTGAGCTGGTTTATTTCCTCATACTGAATATGAAGCTCTGCCCTTGAAGCTGAGGTGCTGGTGAGACGTGCCTTCTCTATATCCTGCTTTTAGGATTGAGAGTTCTCAGCTCTTTACTTCTATTTGGATGTTTTATGCATTCGCCTCGCTGGTCTTTGAATCATGTTGAGAGAGTGGAGTGTCTACCCCAATTAAAAGAGCTTCTCCTTCAGTCTTCATTACATCTTGTTACAGCAGTTATTCATTTTGTCCATTTTCTTTGAAACAGGCTATGCTTCCTGAAGCAGTAATTTCATATTAGTAGGGAATAGTTGGATTTTTTCACACATTTTCTCAAATATATTCTCTAATGAGGGTACACCTCAAGCAAAATATTGTGAATGTGAGTTTCTGAGTTCTAAGATATCAGATTTTGATTGGAATTGCTTTTATTAAATAATAAGAATACAAAATATAAGATTGCACTTACAAAATAATTTAAATTGACTCTATAACATTACATAACATTTATATCATATGTTAATATATTTAATAATATTTATACATTATTCTAATATCTTATATATCTCATTAAAATATTACTCAAGACATCAACGTATATTCCATTCATTTTCATAGATACTGCAGCGTTACAAGACAATGCTTCCATTTCTTCTGCATGAGTTCACTTGGTTTTTCTGTTAAACCTGCTTATAGGTAGATTCTCTTAACTGTTATACATAGAGGAATGTATTATCTGCAAAGAGAAAGGACAAGCTGTAGAGATTTTCTTCCTATAGAAACTACAGATTGTCTGTTTATTTCAACCTCTTCCACAAGGATAATCAAAGCCCCCCTTCGTTTGTCTCTGGCCTAGTAGGAGTGTTTGAGATTCTACATTTAATACGACGCCTGTCACAAACTTTTGATAAATGCCCTTCACCGTGTTGAAGTGAGCTTCAAACCATCAATATTTATGAAGAAATTATTTTTGCCTAGGGATTTCTTTAAAATGTGCCTAGATTGCCCTCCGCTAGGCGTGATGGATAGTAATGATGAGGCACAGCAGCGGGCTGGTCCACTCTGCCCCCTCAGGCGTGATGATGGCTCCTTTTGGGGGACCCCCTTCTCCACTTTGTCCCTCCCCGTCTTTAAGATGTGACTTCCTTTTGCCAGCCATCTTGGTACCTCGTGCGACAGCTGAGACTGCCATTCCCATGTCGGGCTCCACTTTGCTGATGCTACCACTCACTGCCCGCAACGGCTGCTGTCTGGGAGCTGCTCTTGGCTCCACCCGTGTGCACGGCGCAGTGGCTTCTTTCCAGGCATATCACCTACGAGGGAAATAGTCACTTAGTGTTCTTTAACTAATAACTCATCACTTTCTGTCCTTCGTATTGTAAGGCTAAAGTGAAGGATTCAATGATTTTGTTTGCAGGCTAAAATTATACTTCTACCTCAAGCCTGATTTAAGAAATTGAATGTATTTATGATACAGCAGGCCTGATACATATAAAAATATAAATGTTTGTGTTGAGAAAGTTACTAAATATATCATTTCTACTTCTTTCTGTGAGGGTCTATGCAATTATTCTTCAATTTCTTATCCTAAAAAGCTCTTGTCCACAAAGAATTTGGTTTCATCTTTTTTTTTCTGTTTTAAAGTTCTTTTTCTTTCTTTTTCTTTCTTTTTTTTTTTGATTTTTTTTTTGTTTACACTCCAAAGGCTTTCCCCTTTCCCAGTTCCCCCCTCACCATATGTCCCATAGTATGATGCATGTAGTTGGCCATTCTTCTTTGTTGCTGTTTGGGAAGTTGAAATCCATTGTCTTTAGATATATCACGTTTGTGTGCAACAATGCAGAATCATTGTGAATTAATTTGATTCCATGGGGATTTTATTGTTGTTGTTGTTGTTGGTTGGTTGTTTTTAGTTTTTGTTTTGTTTTGTTTTACTTTTTCTATCCTTATTTTTTCTCTTTTCTAAACTATGAAGCTTCACCTTCTACGTTCAGGTTATGATTTCTTGTAAAGTACCCTGAGGTGTTTTGAACAGAACACCATTTTTCCAGGTCAATGTGTTATAAATAAGTCTCACCAGTTCAGCTTCTTTGGTTGTGGGCATATTTTTCTCCCAAGAACATACAAGTAGGTATGCTATATTTCTGGTTCACCTATGTCACTGATTCTTCCTTTCATCTATGCTAAACAAACAAACAAACAAATCAAAAGCCAAAACTCCCACCAACTTCTTAGAAAGTTAGATGTGATATCTTCCCTCAGATTTTTATTGGCATGTTCATTTAAACCCAGCATGCCTATATTTTGACTGAATTAATTATAAAATAAATAAATGTTTTTCTGTAATAGGATGTTTGTCTATTTTTACAGTTTTGCTTTAATTTGTTTTTGTTTTTTTCCCAGAATGGGAATTCTAGAAACTTGTATCGTGTTGTAGTTAGCAGAGTAGAAGAGAAGAGTTAAGACAGAGTTATTGATTATGAGCTTCTGCCTAAATAGTCAAATCATTAGGGTTCTCTGTCTTCTTAAAAAAAACCACTGTGAAATCTATTAACTACATGACAAACATAACTGAGAGTCAATGTCAGCTAAACCTGTTGTCCCCATGTGTTGAGGTGGCTTTAAATTAAAAGAAACTCTTAAATTTCTTCAAAAAAAGGAAACTTTCAAGACTTAAAAATAATCTTCACCCATTGTTCCCTCTGATTTTATTTATTGGTTTGGAAAAAATAAATATAATAGTGCCCTTTAACCATGGAATAGAGAGAATTTTGAGGTCTCTAGAAGATCCTGAAAGCGAAGAGGATGTTGAATCTTATAGGATTATGGCTTTCCTATACACACATCCCTAGCATAAAATTAGTTTATCAAAGGGGGGGAGAGAAAGAGTTTAATCATACCTAGTAGTAAGATAGAACAATTATAATGATAACTATAATAAAATATGTTTTAGCCATTTGAATGGTTAATTTCTTGAAATTTTGATTTAATATCTTTAGATCATTGTTGACTGTGATTTACTAATATTCCCCCAAATCAAACTATATATAAGGGAGAGTAGGGTATGTCAGTTCTGGTAAGTGTAGAAAATCATGGCTTAGGAGAAATCTCTTTGCCCTAAAAAGCAATTTCTTACCAACAGCTTGAAAAGAAGTTCTGAGTTTTGGAATGAAGTGCTATATTCCTTTGCTAAAGTTCCAAAATAGCACATCTTATATTCAGCCTTGCTAACAATATCAGGAAGCAGAAGCTGAGTCGAGCAGAAGCATCTGCTGGATGGGAGGGATAGCCTTCCTTTTCAATCAGTGGATTAAGATTCTACTTTAAGGAAATTCATAACCAATAGCTAAGAGTCAAGTCCTGAAACCAGGACAGGAAATGGTTGTCTCAGACCAGTACTGGTGACTGCCTAGCACACTATCTGAAACACTGTCTTCAACCTATTAGTTTATATACACTTAGAATCTTCTCTTCTGTGTGAGTTTGCTTTTGTACAGTATTCTGAGTGAGATTCCATCAGCCAGTTTTACCAGATATTGAACATTTCTATAAGCCATTTTGTTCTTTGCTTCTGTTTTCAGTCCTACAACTTACAATGTCCTCTCCTTGTGTTTTGTGTATCTAGGTATTAATAAAGTGCTATGACACCCCATGCACCACATCTAACCAACACCATGGACACAAAGCTTATCCACTCAGGCCACATGCACATGGGGTACCTTTGACTTTACAATTGAATTTAATCTGAAGGCAGTTCGCTTTCAGTCTGTTTCCATCTCGGTGTGAATACAACTGCAGGAGGAAATGGCCTATGGAAGGTCATCGACCTGGGTGTCTCTGTTCTATTCTAAGCCAAATATCAGTTTTCCTTTTGATTTCATTTTAGCCGAAATCACTTAGAGTGAAATTGTCCACAGCTATCTTTCTACCTATTCTTAAAAAAAATCTACTTGTAAAAATCACCATAGAGTCAGGAGTTTGGTGTTTATGTCTACTTGTTTTTAAAAAAATCAGATATTTTAATAAATTAATAAAACTGGTCTATAAGCATGAAGATGTGGTTTTGCCTGTGGGTCTAAATAATAGACTATTTTGATGTCAAGACTGAGATGAATATCTGCATGTAATATGGTTTATAGGGTTTAATTATGATAGCTCACTGGTACATGAAAGTGAAGAATTTCTCTGAGTTCTATTGAAGGGAAAGTGTATTAGTGACTATTATTATCATTAAGGCATAATATCATGCATTAGGAAGCACTCCAAGGTCCAAAAGGCCAAACAATAAAACTGCTGTTCTCATTTCCCTCGTTGATGTTGAGTTCCTTCGGGAATGAACATTTTGATAATGTTTGACTTTGAAGCAGGTTCTCCCTGGGTAGCCCTACTCACCTTCATGTCCATCTGTTACTCAGGCTTCTTTGGGACTCATAGTCTTCCTTTTGGGGACTACAGGCATCCACCACCACGCCCAGCTTTAAAGAATTTTGTTTAAAATACATCCAGACCAGATGTGGTGGTTGCACAAACCTGTAATACCAGCACCTGGGAGGCAGAAGTAAGAAGATCAATCGTCAAGGCCATACTCAACTATATGGCCATAGTTCAAGACCAACCTGGGATACATTAGACCCCCTTATCTAAAAAACAAGCAAACAAACAAAATCTGTCTGAAAGTCAGATATTCCTTTAATCTAAACACTTGAGAAGCTGAAGTTTGGCTATCAGCAGTTAGAGGCAACCTAGGTTACATTGACATCTTTTCTCAAGAACCAAGAACGATATGAAAGTCTAATACATTTCCAACAGGCGTCTTTGGTGGTTAAGACACGTTTCTATGATTTGTTAGCCACACTGATATCTTTCACCACCTACAATTCCCTAATTCAGTAGGAATTTATTTTTGAAATGGATAGGTTTTCAGCAGGGCTACATGAAATGCAGTATATTTTTAAATCCCACGCCTACAGCATCTAGTGACAACTTCAGAAGTGATAGGATAAATATCTACTAGAATTATAGTTTATAATTTTCTAAGACTAAGACAACCTTATCTCAACTAAAATGCTCCTTCTCTAAAGTTCAGTGTCAAAACTTTTAAAGGTTAATATATAAATAATTAATACACAAATGAATAAACTTGGTAATATTATTTACTAGAATCATTCCTTTTGTCTTTATTTAAAAGAAAAATATTCAGGATATATATCAACATCTGCTATTATATGTATGGTATGCACACATACTACCTAAAATGGTCAAGGTATATGATTCTTTGCAATTTTATAAAGTAATTGATATTAGCATAGTGGCCATAAATACATAAATACTTATTTTTAAAATTCTGATTTTAAAAATTCTGACACTGACTTTTAAAATTCTTGCTCATGGCACATATGTACACACACACACGTTCATGTGTTCAGGTGCAAAATCAGGATATGTACATGTATATGGAAGCCGGAGAACACCCTTAATGCCTTTCCTTAGACACAGTTCACTTATTCTTTTTACAAACCATCTCTTGCTGCCCTACCTAGAACTCGTCAAATGGGCTGTTCTAGATGGTCAGTGAGCCCTGGAGGCCCTCCTCTCTCTGACTTACCAGTGTTTCAAGCATGTTTCTCCATGCCCAGATTGTGGCTTATTTTATATGTATGCTGAAGGTGAAACTCTGCTTGTCAACATGCAAAAGAAACATTTTGCTGACTGGGCCATCTCCTGAGCCCTCAGTGCATCCTTCATTTCCAATTGCTATTTGGCTTTGTGGCATGACAGATCACCATGGTCCACTTACCAGGAAGTAGACAGCTTGAAACTTTGGAAGGAGAAGCTAAGTCATATTATAGTATGAAAGGGAAGCTGGAGAAGACTTTAGAAGACCCAGAACACACTCAGACTAAGATAGCATTAATCACAAAGTAGATCAGTGTTTAACTCCCTGATCAGAGAGGTAACAATAGGAGGTCTGTTGCGAAGTCCATGTAGGTAATATAATTACTCATGGAAGACAGATGTCTTTTCTTATACTTTTTTTCTGTGCTACAAACTAGAAACATGCTGTCTTGAGCATTGGGTTTTGCTACTATTGCTCAAATTCAAAAGGTTTCCATAGCTTGGTTTAAATTTTCAGTATGCACCAAGGTTAGCTCCATGATCTTGAGCTCGTTCCCCACTTCATGAATATTAAGATGCACATTTTGAATTTGATAATGGAAAGTTGTTTCCTTGTTTTATACTTCTTAGAAGTTCCTGGTGCTTTTAGAAACTAGGTCCTAGGCATGCTTTCACACAAAGTATCTCAGCATTGCAGGAAGAAAGGAAGAAAGGAAAGAAAGAAAGAAAGAAAGAAAGAAAGAAAGAAAGAAAGAAAGAAAGGAAGGAAGGAAGGAAGGAAGGAAGGAAGGAAGAAAGAAAGAAAGAAAGAAAGAAAGAAAGAAAGAAAGAAAGAAAAGAGAATCAAAAAGTCCAAGGAGGAATGGGAGCACTTATAATTTTGACATGTCTTCTGTTATGTTCATTAATGTGCTCATGTTTGTGACGTAAAGGAAAAGACAGGAGACAGTGTGGTTTGCAGCAGGGGAGAAGGGACAGAGAGGAATACAAAAGATGGCACAAGATAAATAATATTAGTAAAGATATACTAGCAAGGAATAATGTTATAAAGGTGGAGTAATAAAACAAAGCAAACTGTAAGCAAACCCCCAACTACGAGTGATCAGCTCCCATGGTAAGGAATGACATGGGAGTGCCCGGAAAGTAGCTGCAGAACACCTTCCCGGTGGTGATGCTCTCTTGAGGACAAGTGAGACCCAAACAGCAGACAGAATGGTCCCAGCATGCTGGCTGCCTTTTTGTGTTTGAACAGTGGCTGTCAGTCCCAGCCTTGCAGGTAATGGAACCCAGCGGGAAGAAGGGGCGGTACCCAGCGGTGCAGCCTGAACTGAGAGCAAATTTAAATTACTGAGTTTTTCCCCCCCTTTAAAAAAAAAAAATCTACTCTCTGCGACAAACTGAAAAGATTCCAGCACGCTAATTTAACCACCCTGCCTCTTCTCTACCTCCCCCCTCCCTTGTCTCCCTGCTTCCAGGATAATTAAAAGAGAAACCTGTAAAAGCAACATTCCCGTGAGCGAGTTGGTGCTGCAACGTGCTGGTAAGAAAATGAATTTAATTTTTAATCTTTTTTTTCTTTTTTTGGCTTTTCCTTTAAAAAAAAAAAGCTGAAGGCTTTGTCTCTCTAATGCTGTCATAAGCGTGGCTTCCCTGCTGTGAGGGGTTAGCCTGTAATGAAAAGGTATAATTGCCTGATATATGACCTCCGCGCCATACTTATAACAAGGAATAACCGCATCCCTACCCACCCTGATGATGCTTCTCTCTGCAAACTGACTATTCGATACCCAGCCGCAGCAAGACTGAGATTGCTGTACTGTGTCAAGGAGCTGTTCGGTTGCTCGGGGTTGGAGTTTTCGTGTCCTGTCAGAAGTCTTGACTTCCTCAAAGTTGCTGCCTGACAGGTGTTTTTATGTATTCTGATAGATCCGGTCCCCACCATAACGTTTAGGTGTTTACTTCTTAAACAGGAAATACAAGGATCAAACTTCTTTTGTTTATGGAACAGTGTAATTATCACAGACTTCTGTAGTCCAGATAATGAACGACTGGCGCGAATACTCTGTGGAGTGCCTTTAATCCCTCTTTATCTGTAGCTAGTTAGGGGTTCATTAGACAGCCTTGCAGGAGAGCCTCTATCATTTGGAGACCTTGAACGAGATGCCAACTTGATTCTTTGAAAGGACAATTTTTTAATTCAAGCCAATTAAACTCAACAAGTATTCCTCCACACTCTGACTGGAACCGCTCTGGGAGTGCCGGTACCTGTTACTCAGTGACAGGGGAGAAATTGAAACAGGGTGTAGATGTCCAGAGGCAAGCCTTTCTCCCTGCCTTTAGAACTGGCTTCTTACGATGTTCCTATATGCATGACTGTTTGCTGTAGATGAGGGTTCAAGATTAGCTCTCCATGGACCATAGGACATGGGCATTTTGCTTCTGTTTATTAGTACCTGTCGCCTGTACATTTTAGATTGTAGTTTAATACTATAGAGAAAAAAAAGATGGAAATATTACTGGCATTGTCATTATCAAACACACCGTGCATGCCATTTAAAAGTACATCTCGATGTAGTAAGTTTCGATCTCATGCAGATTTGAGTCACAGAAATGGGAAGACACATGGAAATGCTTAGACTTTCTGAGTCTGGCTTAGATCTGGGTCAAGAAACTTAAGGAATTCAAAATTTGCTCTTAAACACATTAAAAAAAAATCAAGAACTATAATTTGCTATCCTCTGCTGTGCTTTATAAGCTATGATAGATTTTTACGTAGTCTTAAAAAGAAAATGGATTAGTAGCAATAGAATGGGAAGTCTTCAGTAGTTAACAGCTGTCTACCAAAGCCCTTGCTAGAGAATACGTCTCCTGTTTGAAGGTTGTGTAGCTTTGCAGCTTAGCGAGAGCAGAGCAGGGCGTCCACTGGTCTCTGAAGCTGTTCTGTCTAATTGTGTCACCTCTACATTTAACAGCTCTGAACCTTACCACCCTTGGGTCTTCGCCAGTGCCCCCAGAACCACTAGAAATGTCTAAAAAGACCTCAGAGCATTAGGAAATGTCAACCGCTAAAATAATTTCTGCCTCTTTACAACGAGAGAAAAATGCTGTGGATTTAATAGTTCATTTTTTGAAAATCTGCTCCCCACCAGTCACTGTCTGTTCGCTAGGTTTCAGTAAGAATTGGAATAAACTGTTGCCCAGTAACAACTAACTCCGTAGTGACTTTGCATAGAATCAGTTATCTGAAAGAGCGACTCAGAGCAGCGTACAAGTCAGTGAACGGTGTTTGTGTTTCTTAATTATGAAAAAGGAAAATCCATTTATTATTTTACCATTCTCCTTAAATCTTCCAATGTCCAAAGTCAGGGTCTTCTTTATTGTAAATTTCTAATAGAATAAACAGGTGAAAATAAAGATCGGTAGACCTCTCCAAAATTTTATTTCTGGCACAAAATAAGAATAGGATTGGATAAGCTTGACCTCCTAACTTCTCATGTTAACAAGATTTGGAGCAAGAGAAGGGTTCTCTGTGTGCAAGCTGCCTTCCTTTCTTACTGAACATCATGTGAAATCAGGGGTTTCACTGTGGGACTCTGTCAATGAACTAGTAATCAACTTAGGATTCTGTAGATTTCTGCAGCTGAAGTGGTGCCTCCCTCATTATTAAAACGTTAAACAACACTGAAGTCACATTTACCCTACCCACTTTCCCAGCAGATAAAGAACCAGCAAGAGCCCCAAGTTCTGATCCCTAAACCTAGATGTTAGAATGTCTTTTATTCTTTCCCTGCTGAAGGGTTGTGACATGACAGTTTCCAAGTTGAAACTCTTACACAGTAACTCTGCATTTATCATTAGCTCTTGCGGCATGTGGGAATAGTTTACACCTTATAATTGCACAGGTGTTGAAGTAGAAAATATCGGATGAAGAGAGTACACATTGTGACTCTTCACACCAATATACAGACGAAATTATCAAGATGCCAGAGTGAAAATATAAAGCCAGTACAAAAGCATAAGAATTATGTCTTGCAGATAGGATGAGATGTTTGCAGGATTTATTGTTGGGGTGGCCAGAGTATCAACCAAACAAACAGTATGTTCAAATCTGGGGAGGGGGTTAAAAACATAAAAAAGCTGCACCTGGATTGTCGAAATAATTCTGATGTATTGCAAGTTTACCTAGGAAACTAGTAAAGAAAAATCAGTTACTTAGCCTTGATGAACTTAGCATTGTGTCAAGTGATAAGAAAATTAATGTTCTCGCCTTACTTCCCATATTTGCTTGGGTTATTTTTCTATATACATGTATTTCCATTCTCTTTTCTGTGTGTGTCTCTTTCTCTCCTTCTTCTATCTGTCTCTGTCTCTCTGTCCCTCTGTCTCTGTCTTTCTGTGTCTGTCTCTCTTAAATTGTCAATACAGGTTATCTTCAAACATGTGTTTACTTGGTATAAAAGAAAAGCAAGAAAAGAGATATAGGTCTAAATATAAGGAAACATGAACTTCATCTCTACGCATTGGCTATATTATTTAATTTTTTTGAGGCTCTGTCTCCTCATCTTTAAAAAGAGAGAAGGAATAGTTCCATTTAAATAGTGTAATTTGTTTATTTTATCCATCATGCAATTGACTAACTCCTGTGAAAAGAAAGAAGCAGGTATGGTAGACCTTTTGTGACCATGGTCCAAATAAGAAGACCTGTCAGTGAGTCAGTTACAGATTCTGATAGCCACTTCTGCACTGAGGCGATGCAGGCTGGCACCCATCTCTTGCTTTAGACTCGTCCATATCATTGCTGATAATGGAACATCCCACAGGACCAGGGAAATATTACAACAAATGACTGAGTCTAAAGACACAAGCAGTCCTGAACTCTGCTGGGATGGCTCTTACAGAGAGCATGGCGTGGGAGATGGGGGTACAGATACTTATATTTTCCATACACTTTTCAAATGTACTTTTACATTTTGATATGATCTTATTGATAAACAGAACTATGGAGCCACCACAATCAAGAGGTAGAAAATGTACATCCAAGCAAAAATTTCCTCATATCCCTACACATACATTTTTTTTCCTCCATGCTTTGACTGGCTTCTTTTCATTGGATTAATTTGCATAGTATACAATATTAGAGGACTGGAATATTATTTTAATAGATACATTTATTTATTTATTTTATATGAGTACATTGTAGCTGTCTTCAGATACGCAGAAAGAGGGCATCAGATCTCATTTATGGATGGCTGTGAGCTACCATGTGGTTGCTGGGAATTGAACTCAGGATCTCTGGAAGAGCAGTCAGTGCTCTTAGCCTCTGTGCCATCTCTCCAGCCCCCTCTCTGTGCTTCATTGTGCTTTCTTTTACCTTTGAGAGTCATACATAGTTTTGCCCATTACTGAAAAATAGCATTTCACTGTATAGGGAAACCACATGTTTCTTCACAATGCTAAAATGTACATTTAAGACAGGAGCTCATGTAGCCCAGGATAGGCCTAATCTTGTGTGGCTGAGGATGACTGTGGAAATCTGGTTGGGATCTTTATATCATGAACGTTGGGATTACAGATCTGTTTTCCCCACTTAAATACAACAAAGAGTTTTCTCCTAATTTATGGTTTGTCTGCTTGTTTTTTGTTTGTATGGAGATAGTATTTATCTAAATCATTCTAGATGTCCTGGAACTCTCTAAGTAAACCAGGCTGGCCTCAGACTCAGAGACCTGCCTACCTCTCCTTCCCTGTTTGGGGCTAAAGGCATACACTACCAAATCTGGCCATTCTTCTAAGATTTTATCTGTAAATTTTACCATTTCATCTCTATCTGTAGATCTATCATGGATTATGAGTTACTTTATTGAAATTCATATTTTTCTCACATGAATGGCTAACAGTCAGTATAAAGACCACTTTCCCTTGTTAGTTACTTTACATCGTTAGTCAAAACTCAACTAATACTGTTGGTCTGTAGAAATGTCTCTTTCCTTTTACATATACATTTGTGTATCTACCCTTTATTAATTCCTTGTGGTACTAATTGCCTTACAGTTAATGTAAAAATTTAAAAACAGATACTACAAATTATTCCTATTTGTTCTTCTTTGTAAACATTGTTTTGGCTTCTACAAGTTTTTCTAATTTCCCCATGACTTTCAGAATTAGTTAGTAAATTGCTACCCTATTAAAAATGCTGTTGAGATTCTTACAGAATGGCCTGGAATATGTAACTGAGTTGTAGAGCGGATGGCTGTGCTGACGTATGTCTTGTTCATAGTTATTTGCTGCTGCCCAGACATTGATTGGTTTTTTGTCTTTTGTTTTCATTCCAGCAATGGACTATGATTATAAGTATTTCCCCAATTTTGTTAGATTTATCCCTTAAAATAACAGGGGCATAGGTATTGTTTAAATACAACTGTACTTTTATCTTATTTTCTGAATATTTGTGTCTATTACATAAAACTATTGATTTGGGATAATAACCTGTTAGGCTCTGGTATTGATAAATTCAATTTATCTTAACTGATTGAAGTATCTAGAATTTGCAATAAAATATTATATAGAAATTACAGAAGTTAGCAACTCAAATTTATTACCAGTCTTAGATAAAAGACTGAGTCTCTTATCACAGAGTGGAGGGGCTTTTAGTCATACCCTTCATCAGGAAAAGGCAGCCCTCTTAGATTGCTCATATGCTAAAGTTTTCCAGTGAAGGATGCAGCCCATTTGCATGCTGAGAATCATTTGCTAATACCCTGTAAGGGTTTCTTGTGTCTATGTTCAAGAGAGAAGCAAGCCAGCATCTGTCTTCTGGTATGTTTGGTACAGTAACAGTCTAAAAATAGTCTTATAGCAGAGTTGAAAATATTGCTTTCTCTTCTGTTTCACAAAACATTTTGTGTTACATTAGAATTCTGTTCTGTCTCTAAATGTTTGTTGGAATTTACCAGTAAGCTCTCTGGTCTTATAGTTTTCTTTGTAGGAAGATGTAATTAGAAACCCAGTTTCATCTCCAGTTCTCTTTGGTGATTTACAGTCTTTAGAGAATTTGCATATGTTACTTGACTTATCCCAGTACGGTCATGGGATGTCTAGCATAGTCTTGTTCTTTGCATATTATAAGATGTAGAGTTACATCAATTCTTTCATTAATAGTACATGTTCTAGTTTAATCTCTTTAAAAGTCAGCCCACTCAATTTCTGTTTCTGCCATGACAAATTTGTATGAACTTAGGACCTGAAGTGATACAACTTTATTGTTTTATAAGGTATGTTTGTATGCATTTGTGTTTGTGCTATATGTATGTACACTTGTGTAGGTGAGGGTACATGTGTGCACATGAGTGAAATTCAGAGCTCAATGTCAAATATCTTCCACAGTCATTCTCAATCTCTGTGTATATGTGTGTGTGTGTGTGTGTGTGCGCATGCGCGCGCACGAGCACACGTTTGTGTGTGGTGTTTGCATATGTTTGTAGGTATACACACACTGTGCATGTGGAGACCAGAGGTCAACGTAGGAGATAGGAGTCTTTATTAGTCACTACTTAACTTTACTTTTTGAGACAGGGTTACTCCTTGAACCTAGAGCTCACCAGCTCAGCTAGCTTGGCTGATCAGTGAGCTCCAAGGATTCTTTCATCTCTGCTTCCTCAGGAATGAGATCACAGGCACACACCATAATGCCCAGATTTTATGTGGGTGCTAGAGAATCAAAACTCAGTCTCTCAGAACTACCTCCTCAGCCTGATTTTATAGGTCTACATGTCAGAAGTATGACACGAATCTCATCAGACTAAAGTCAATGTATCCCCAGTTCTGCATTTCCTTCAAACCACTCTAGAGAAGTCCTTGAATTCTAAGATTGTATCCTTCCTGTTTTTGTTGCTTATTGATATCACACACTCTTTGCCTATAGATTTCAAGCCTTCCCCAATCTTCAAAGTCATTCATACTGAGTCATTTTTTTTCATATAACAGATCTCCCGTCTGTCTTCCTCTTTCTCATATCTCAAGCAAGAAAATCCCTTATCCTTGAGGGCCCATGTGATAATGGGTACACTTTAAGATGCCCCATAAATCTATTTCTCTCTTAAAGGATATAAGCTATAACATATTAGTGAGTTGTCTTTTTCCATCTTAAATCATATTTGAAGGTTTTAGAGGATTACCGGACAGACATCTCTAGGAATCCACTTTTCCTCATTTATGGCTGAAACTTATGTAATCAGTTTTAGCTCATTCACAGTATGAACTGTTAAGGCTATGAATTTTCCCCATAATTTCCCCTTAACTGAATCTTACAAGTTTAAACTTATTTCATTAAAAATACTTTCTAAGTTGTTTTTGACTTCTTTTGTAGAGCAGTTCATTATTGACTCTCCAGATACCTGATTCTCTAGATATTGTATGTTACTGGTTTCTAATCTAATTCCACTTTGGGCAGAAAGCATATTCAACAAAGTCTTTGATACTTTTCCTAGTATATTGCTTATCTAGGAGAAAACTCTCGATATCCATAATGGGAATGTATATTCAGATTTATACCATGCAGTATTTTGTGATTGCTTCTTATGTTCGTGGTCTCCTTACATTCTTCTCTATTTTTCCTAATTTTATTTTTTTGCCTGTTTGTTCAATGGAGGTGCAGAGAGTATAATAGAGTTTCCTATTTATTTCCTCTATGTATAGATTTGTCTTTTTCTCTTCTGGATTATCTCATATTTATTTCTTGTATTTCTTTTTTTATTGGATATATTCTATATTTACAATTCATTTCCCTTTTTCTGGTTCCCCACCCCCCAAAGGTCCCACATGCCCTTTTCCCTCCCCCTGCACCCTCTTCCACCCCTTCCCTCTTCCCTGTTCTTGTATTCCCCTACACTGATGCTTTGATCCTTTCTAGCACCAGTGTCCACTCCTTTCTTCTTGTCAGATATCCTTTGGTACGTGAGTTGTGTCTTTGGTGTTCCAAGATTCTAGGCTAATATCCACTTATCAGTGACTGCATACCATGGGTATTCTTTTGAGACTGGGTTACCTCACTTAGTATGATGTTCTCCAGCTCCATCCATTTCTCTAAGAATTTCATGAATTCGTTGTTTCTAATGGCTGAATAGTACTCCATTGTGTATATATACCACATTTTTTGTATCCATTCCTCCATTGAGGGACATCTGGGTTCTTTCCAGCTTCTGGCTATTATAAATAAGGCTGCTATGAACATAGTGGGGCATGTATCCTTATTGCATGCTGGGGAATCTTCTGGGTATATTCCCAGGAGTGGTATGGCTGGGTCCTCCCGAAGTATCATGTCCAGTTTTCTGAGGAACCGCCAGACTGATTTCCAGAGTGGTTGTACCAGCTTGCAGTCCCACCAGCAGTGGAGGAGTGTTCCTCTTTCTCCACATCCTCTCCAACACCTGATGTCTTCTGAGTTTTTGAACTTAGCCATTCTGACTGGTGTGAGGTGAAATCTCAGGGTTGTTTTGATTTGCATTTCTCTAATGACTAATGATGTTGAACTTTTTTTAAGGTGTTTCTCAGCCATCCAAATTTCTTCAGGTGAAAAGTCTTTGTTTAGCTCTGTACCCCACTTTTGGATAGGGTTATTTGGTCGGCAACCAACAAATTGGGAAAAGATCTTCACCAACCCCACATCCGACAGAGGGCTAATATCCAATGTATACAAAGAACTCAAGAAGTATTTTTTGTATTTCTATGTATATGTATGTGTTTAAATGTATGTACATATATGTAGAAGAACTAATGCATTTGTGTGTGCATATGGAGGCCAGAGGATAACCTCGAGTTGTCTCCCTTTAGCACCATCCCCCTTGGTTTTTGACATGATTTCTCACTAGCTTATAACTCACTAAATAGGCTACACTGACAGATCAGAGCTCTACCCACCCCCATTGCACCATGGGATTACAAATGCATTGGGGTTACAAGTACAGTTCGCCATGCTCGACCTTGTTTTATTAATGTGGAGTGTGGGGACCTAACTCAGGTCTGCATGCTTACTTTGCAAAAATGTTATCAAATGAGCTCTCTGTGTTGGCCTGCTCAGTGTGCTTTGAGGATGTATTATTGAGCATCTGTAATGTACTATCGATTGCTATCATGCTATCCCTCATTCATCATGGAACCTTATTCTTTTCTCTAGTAAAATACCATTTCCCTTAGATTTTATTCTTGCTTATTAACCACCCTTTAAAAAATTCTATTTTAATTTTCTTTTGTTTTTCTACTTATATCTTTGTATTATTTTGATTGCTTTAGGATTAGGATATGTATTTAAACTTAATCTAATCCACCTGTCAGTATATTTCTATTGATCAACTTTTCTATTGATAAGTCTTTTAAACTATTTAATATGTACATATATGTACATATGTGTGTATATATAACACTCATGTACATTACAAGCTCATCATTAAGTTATTAATTATTTACTTTCTATTCTGATAGTCTTTTAAAGAATTTAAAAGAAATACAGTTTTATGTAACCCAAACTCATTTTACTTTCCATACTTAGAATATAACTCTATTAATAATAAAGTTACTCTCCACTTACCTGAAAGAATTTCAGTTTCATCTTGGGTTTGAAAAGATAATTTCAGTGGACGTAGGTTTCATCATCAGCTACTTTCTTCTCTTACTGCTTTTACATCCCAGTGTCAACTGAATCCCATCATTTCTTAGGATTCCAAACTCAGTCCAAGCATCTCCCAGCAGTTTCCTGTGTGTGGCTTCTCTGAGTTAAGGTTGTGTTTAAGCTTTCATCTCAGCAGTTGAAATGGCAGTATGTTTAGGAATGACTTTCTTTGTTTCAACCCCACATGAAGCTCATTGACATCTCTGGAACTAGACTAAATGTCTGGGGACACTAATCTGGGGAGAAATTGTGCCACTTTATAAAATGCTGTCTTCATTTTTATCTTTCCTGTTGGTCATAAACAAACTTGACATAGTCACCCATAGGGTCCTGGCATTCCCATGTATCCACCCTCTTTCCTCTGTCTTCCAAACTGGGTGATCTATGTTGATAGATCTTCAAGGTTATTAGTCTTTATCATTTTCTATTTGTTCTTTAGCCCTGGTGAAGTTTTGGTTTATTACAAGTTTCAATTAGGTTTTTTTCCTTATTTGTTGGTTTCTTTGTTTATTTTTATATTCCTTAAGTTTTCAATTACAATACTATTCATCCTTTATCTGAATGAGTGTATTATAGCCTTGATAAATGTTTTGTCGGCTAACTTGAGCCCCTGGGATGACTGGAAGTCAAGTTCTATGTCCTGTTGCTACTCTTTGTTTGTTGTTCTTTTATGTTTACATGCATGTCTATTTTGTTTTGTTATAAACTTGATATTACGGATTATACATTTCTGTTACATCTTATTTCATGAGCCCTTGCATTACTATTCCACTCTTCCTCTGCCTGGACATGACTGCCCCATTTATCTTCCCTGTGATACACAGTGACTGATGTTTCTGCTCAATTACTAAGTTCTATTATTAGTAGTCAGCCTGGAGGCCTTCCATGTGAATGTGTAAAACATGCTCATGTGTGTGTGCTCACCTTTCTTCAGATCTGAGCTTTCTTGGTTTCTTGTACTATATTGCAAAGTCCAGATGCTTTGGTTACATCCCTTGGCTCACTTCCCACCCACATGGCTAGTTTCCTCCTGCCTATACATTGTACAATTAGCCAGGGTTTCCAGCTTAAAGAGCGCAAAAACTATCTTGTTTCCTGAATTCTTCAGGAATACATTCACCTCCGATCCTTTCCTGCTTTGTTGCTAAACTCTAAAATCGTCACCTCCGTCCACCAAATAGTGTGAGCTTGGGTTTCATTTCTCTGCAGTTATCTTGATCTTTAAAATTTCATCTTCCCATTTGGTAGCCTCATACTTTGACATTCTGCCAATGTTTATTACCTGGAATTGTTTTTTCCACTGCCACATCCTAAGTATTGGAAAATAGCTTTAGTGTATGAACTAAAAATGTTTTCTCCTGTATAATTATTCTTAAAGATCACTAGAATATTTTGTCTACACTTATATATATCCCATTCACTTTAAACTATTAGGAACATTTTGTATACTATCCAGTCTTTATAAATGCAGAAGGTTTGCATAGTTTGTGACTCCATTGCCCTAACTGTACATTACATTTGTAGATATATCCATATACAACTGATATCAATGTATCTCATAAATGGTTTAAAATATGTTACTTCAAGTCAAATTTTTATATATTTTTTCAAGTACATCAATCTCAAACTTACTTTCTGGTTATTATACTTCATTTTTAAATGGATGATATATTCCCATCACACAGATGCATTTTAAGAACTAGAAGTGTTGAAATGTTTTGATGATATCCATCATTTTGTACAATTAATATATACTAATAAAAATGATTGAGAGCACTGAATTTTACAAAAGGGATTTTGAATAAGCTGCCTTTCTTGAGTATGCTAGTTAATTGTGATTGCCTATTAGATTTAGAACCACACTAGAGATGTTCCTTTTGGCATGTCTCTGAGCACATTTCCAGAAAGGTTTGAGGAGAAAGGTCTACCCTGACTATAGGCAGCACTGCTTCATAGGCTGGAATCCCAGATTCAATAAGAAGTTAGGTAACTGCACAACCGTAGTTCATCACTCTCTAGTTTCTAACTACAGCTAGAATGTGACCTTTGTCCCCATCATCATGATTACCCTACCAGGACTTGAAATTGTGCCCCCTCAAATTGATAGTCTAAAAACAGTTATTCATCCATTGTCAGGTATTTGTTAATAGCCAGGAGTAAAGTAAGTAATACAATGATCTTTGTTCTGCTATGGAACAAACTGATGATAGTCTAGCTTAGTCATCTAAAGATTCCAAAGACTCCATCAATAACTGACTGGGGCCACCATTGGTGGTCATAAGTATACTGATATACTATAAAAGATAGGTACTTAGGTTATCAATTGCTTATTTCTACTCTTCAATTTTGAATTCAAATGGGGGCTTATGGAAAATGCAAATGTAACCAAAAGCAGTTTTCAGTCATCAAATAAATACTACTTGTAGCAATAACTAAGAAGTACATGTGTAAGAATCTTCATTGGCATAAGTCAAAAGAATACTCTGTTCATGAAAATGAATTATAGAGAAGAAATCCTGCTTCCTACTGCTTCGGACACTATAGTAGATTAAAGTGGGAACTCAACCCCCAGGGGAAAAATGTTGATTGATAATCTCAACTATCTCACAATGTGAACCTATTTGGAAAAGAGCCCATTGCAGATATAATTAGTTAAGATTACTTTGAAGTAAAGTTGTCCCTTAATCTAACCTGATATTCTTAAGATACCCACATAAAGACAGACACACAGGGGGATTTGGTCTGGGTGCCTTAAGACATTGAGGCAGAGGCCAGAGTTATGCCTCAGCACAATAAGAAAAGCCTAGTAAATCACCAGGAACAAGAGAAATCCCCTACAAGTTTCAGAAAGAGAATTACAATTTTATTATGCACTTCTAACCTCCAAAATTATAATACATTGGCTATTTGTAGTTTTAAGTCACCTAGTTTATAATATTTTGTAACAGCTCATATATTGGCATCACTGCCAGATAGACACATATCAATGTTTGGAGAAGAAAATCACCTAATGATTTACTTGCACGATTTTTTTTTTTTTTGCTCTTTTACTTACTTATTTTTCTTTTTAATTTTCTATATTCTCTGTTTACATTCCAAATGATTTCCCCTTTCCTGGGTCCCCCCTCCCCATAAGTCCTATAAGCCCTCTTCCCTCCACCCATTCCCCAATCACCCCCTCCCATTTCTCTGTCCCAGTAATCCCCTACAATGCTAAATCAAGCCTTTCCAGGATCGTGGCCCTCTCCTTCCTTCTTTTTGGGAATCATTTGATATGTGAATTGTATCTTCAGTATTCAGAGCTTCTGGGCTAATTAACATCCACTTATCAGTGACTGCATTCCATGTGTATTCTTTTGTGATTGGGTTACCTCACTTAGGATGATATTATCCAGTCCAACCATTTGCCTAAAAATTTCATGAATTCATTGTTTTTTATTTCTGAGTAGTATTCCATTGTGTAAATATACCACATTTTCTGTATCCATTCCTCCACTGAGGAACATCTGGGTTCTTTCCAGCTTCTGGCTATTATAAATAAGGCTGCTATGAACATAGTAGAGCATGTATCCTTATTACATGCTGGGGAATCCTCTGAGTATATGCCCAGGAGTGGTATAGCAGGGTCCTCCAGAAGTGTCATGCCCAGTTTTCCGAAAGGAAAAAACTTAAATCTTGGTGAGGAATGGTATGCATGTTTTATGGGGATGCTTGGCTATTCTTTAGTTTCATTTGGTATCACTGTTGTACTTCTAGTCAGTCATATTGTGAAACAGACTAAGAGGAATAACCATTAACTCACTGAAAGAACAACTGAGACTACATTTCACTAAATTATTTGTTCAGAGTTACATGTTAAGTTCTTGGAAATGTTGGATAAAAGAGGAAATGACCATCTTCACTTTTATTTTGTCTGCCACCATTACAGCCATTAAATATCAAATATTTTACCTAAAATGCCGTTTTGGGGGGGGTCGCTAAGGAGATGGGATCATGATTAAGAGCACTAACTGCTCTTATAGAGAACCTGGGTATGATTCTCAGCACCTACAGGAAAACTTATGACTGTCCTTAACTACCATCCCAGAGATCAGACGCTCTCTTCTGGCCTTGGTGGCCATTTCATTCATATGGACATCCATATGTAACAAAATTAAAAAATAAAGCATAAAACATTAATTCTGAACAATTATCTCAACGTGGAGAGAAATTTTGAATTAGGTAAACTAGGCATTATCTTAGAAGTTTTCTTCACTGCAATTCTCATTTAGGTAGCTTTGCAGTTTTCTATAAGATGAACAAGGAAGGTCACCTTGGGAAAGGTACAATTAGGTTCTAGCATAATCTTCAGAAGGAAGTCATGAGATATTCTGAGATATATCATCCATAGGCAAGAGAAATCAGTATATAAATCAGTATATAAAAAGCATATTTTACAGAGTAACCAATTTAGCATGGTCGTAGCATGTGAGTGAGTGGAATGGTAGGAAGGAAAGGAAGGTCACATATATGGTCATGAGAACACATAGACAACATTTTCTTAAAGAGTCAGAGAATAAACATTTCAGGGTTTGCAGGCCTTAACATCTGTGCTACAATGTAAAGTAAAGTAATCATAAATGTGTGTATTTGTGTGTGTATGTGTGTGTGTGTGTGTCTGTGTGTTTGTGTGTATGTGTGTGTGTGTATGGCTGTGTGGCTGTGTGGGTGTGTGTGTACATGTTTTTCATCACCACAGCAAATGCCCTGAATTATCAGCGCATTGAAGCATAGGCTTGTAGTGCACCACATTTGTAGGTTCCAGGTTAACAGTTAAGGGTACCTATTATTTGTAGGTCTCCTGGTTAAGGGTACCCATTATTTATTTCTAGGTCTCTGTTAGGTGTAACAGGATGGTAATGGCAGGAAGTCCACAGGAAATAACCCATTGACCTCATAGCCAGTAAATGAAGAAGAGAAAGGTGATGCCTGAGATCACACTATCACTCTCAGGATCTTGTTCCCAGTGATCAAAAGACTTCTCATTATGTCCACTTCTTGAGGGTTCTAATGCCTCTGCCGCAAACAAAGCTAAAGGTCAAGCCTCTGGTGTGGCTCTTTGTGGGACACTACAAGTGAAAGTTGTAGGGGCTTGTAAATAACTAAACACACTCCAACAAAACATTATTTATGAACATGACAATTTGAATTAGGTTTAATTTTTTAATGGCAACCATTTAAAAACCAAAAGGACATAAAGATAATATTACCTTCTTGCTCACAACTGTGAAAAATTGCAGGACATGATGGACCCTGCAGGCTGATAAAGTTCTCTGAGAGGAAGTCAGACAATAAAGATGAACATCCCTTATTTAGAGAAACAGACTATAGAAGAGACACAAATGGCTGAAAGGTAGCATGTGGGTTTGTCATGGAAAACGTGTGTGCATAGGTGCTAAGTTATGAGCTATATGGATGGGGAAAAAGGAGTCAATCCTAGGGCATGCCTGGAAAGTCGACCTAAGACTGTTTTCTAGTGAATTGGGAATGGGTGGCAAACATAAAGATCAAGAAGATGACAATACATTTATTAAAGAGGTAGAAAGGCAAGAATCCAAGTACCGATGTCCAAATTCCAAGAAGTCACTGGAGGTTTTCCTTAATAGAAAGAGAGCTTACATATTTTAAATTATTCCCTACCACATTTCTGGTGAACCATCTTTTGAGAGTCTATGCATAGACATCCCTCCGTTTCTCTATGGCTGATTTTCTCTGTAACACTGATGTCCATAGGGTAGGTCCCTGCTGTGCACTCTGAAAGGGAAGCAGTTACATGTATGGAGATCACAAAAGTTTCTCAGGGGGCCTCCACATACTAAAAGTCAAATCCCATAAATCTATCCTCAGCAACTTTGACCAGGACGCTTTGTGCAAAACTAGTCTGTCCCGATCTCACTCCTCTAAGTGTAGCTCTGTAAAACAGGCAAATGTGCTGGCAATGTCTCCATTGAAGGGCTTGGTCAGGTAGTTATGCTTGCCCCCTGGGCAGGGAGGCAGCCAGTAACATAACTGTGTCTTTGTGCTTCCAGATCCACTTCTCTGGGTAGCATCCTTGTCTACAGGGAAAGAAAAATGTAATTATATAATTTGAGGGCCTCTTTCTGGGCAGCAGATGTTGAACAAATCTATGGGTTGGTGGAAGGACAAAGAACACATTGTGTAGTAATTAAAACATTTTGGTCCTAAACTCATATACTCAATGTATGTTACATTCACAGGTAATTTGAGGCTAACAAAAAGTGCCCCTGGTAGCTTCACACTTTGTTCAGACCTTCTCTGTAATTTCTATGCATAAAAGGCCTAACTTTTAAATAATGAACCCTTAAACTCCCAATTTTCGGCAATTAAGATGATGGAATGTATTTTTCTTTGAACAGTCAGACATTTTCTTCCTTTTATTCTTTCGCAGACTCCACTTTTAAGCTGTTTAGCTCTTTCTTTTGTAATGGTTGTTGACAATTGCTTTTTATTTTGTGTACCGTCACTTCTGAGTCACTTCAGCACTGCTAATGTTAACTGTGAATTGCTGCTTGCCAGTACCGAGACTGCTGGAGTTTCATTCCCTTAAAAAAAGCAATGATTAATACAGATTAGTAAAGAGCCATTGACAACCTGGGTGTTTCCCAAAGAGAAAGACTTTCTGGGAAAAAAATCACAGATTCTCAATCTCTTATAGTCTTGCCCCTCATGTATACAAGGGAAGGTTGCTGGATATCCCGTGGCCCCACCTCCTCATGTACCTTTAATAAAACGGCTGTTCTTTATTTGCTGTTCCAAATGCAAGCAGTCCCTAATATGAATGATCCAACTTTACATTTACCACAGAATAAAATGTTTAAGTAAGATTGATACAGAATCATTAGAGTTAGTTGAATATAAAGGTGGTTTCTTACTATCAAGCTGAGAATTCTGAGGATACATAGTTAATTTTTATCTTTAGGATGATTTATTTTTGTTATTTTTAATTGTGTGTTTGTCCATCAGACTCCCCTAGGGCTCACGTTAGGCTGCATATGCTCCATGGTCAACAGGTTAAACATGCCTTTGTTTTTGTCCTATGTCTCTGGGCTATCTAATCTCAGGTTCTTGGTCACCAAAGCAGTGTTAGGTATAGGTTCCATGTCATGGAGTAGACCTTAGGTTAAATCAGTTATTGGTCGGTTATTCCAACTCACAATGTTACCAAGGACCTAGCATATTTTTTCAGTTAGTATACCTTTGGGGATACAGGGCTAGAACATGGGAGTAAAGGCTGTATGTAGAACCAGCTCAACCTTTCCATGTCCAATGAGCTGTATGGATGTTATTTTCAACTTCGAAGGAAATGATAGCCATGGACTTGTGTGTCTTTTGCCTGGTAAGAGATTATAGTTACATGACTTACTCCTGTCAGCATGTAGGCCAGGACATGGATGAGAAAAATGTAGGTACCAATGCTATGGAGTTTTTAATTACCTTATAAGTTTCTACCTAATGCAAGGTAATAGGTGGATACATTGTTTTTCTTTGCTGATGTTTACAACCAGCCCATTCTAATTTTCAAAATTTTATGTATTCATTTAGTTAATGTATGACTATTTTGCCTGCATATATATACATATACATATACATATACATATACATATACATATACATATACATATATACACATATTCCATGATTGTCTGGTGACAAAGGTTACCAGAAGAGGGATTGGATTCCCTGGAACTGGAATTACAGATGGTTGTAAATCATACCACATGGGTTCCTGAAGAAGAGCAACAATCCCTCTTAAAACACTGAGCCATCTCTGCAGTTTCTACATTGTACTTTTCTTCAGAAAGTATGTCATTCATTTTCTCCCATTTGATTTTTGCTTACTAAGATTTAAGCATTCCCCAGAAAATTTGGTATCATAAGGAAGGGGTATAATACCCACACATCCCTTTCTAGGGGGCAATGCTTCTAGACCTAACTTTGAATTGAACAGTGTCTTAGTCAGGGTTTCTATTCCTGTACAAACATCATGACCAAGAAGCAAGTTGGGGAGGAAAGGGTTTATTGAGCTTACACTTCCACACAGCTAGCTGTTCATTACCAAAGGAAGTCAGGACTGGAACTCAAGCAGATCAGGAAGCAGGAGCTGATGCAGAGGCCATGGAGGGATGTTACTTACTGCCTTGCTTCTCCTGGCTTGCTCAGCCTGCTCTCTTATAGAACCCAAGAACACCAGCCCAGAGATGGTACCACCCACAAGGGGCTCTCCCCCACTTGATCACTAATTGAGAAAATGCCCCACAGCTGGATCTCATGGAGGCACTTCCCCAACTGAAGCTCCTTTTCCTATGATAACTCCAGCCTGTGTCAAGTTGACACACAAAACTAGCCAGTACAAACAGCAACAACAAAAATCAGTTACAAAAGACAACACCCTCTCTAAAATTGGCAAAATGTACAATGATAGCCTTATGCTTATCATAGAAAATGTGTATCGTTTTGATCTTATCATGAATATAATATACAATAAAATAAAAATAAATAAAGGGTAAAACTCTATTCAGAGACAGTAGATAAGAGAAATTTCTTTGACCCTAAACACTTCTGGAAGCCAAGATACATCAACAGTTCTGGCTGGACAATTTCACTTTTGAAAGTATTCCCAGTGAACTATTATTAATGTGGTAGTAAGTATTTTTTCTGGCTAAGGAGAATGAGAAGTGTAAACATACATGAAGGCTTTGGTTCTGTTTTGTTATGCTTGGTTAAATTAGAAATGTTTCTTAGTCATTTTTAATTATTTAATTGAACTGCATGTATGTGTGTGCACATGTGTGAATGCATGTGTGCGTATGCGTGTGTGTACAGGTCAGACAACTCTAGGAAGGCTTATTTGTCCTGTCCTTACCTGTAGAATACAATGCAGGTCATCAAGTTTGTCTACAAGTACCTCTACACACTGAGCCATCTTGGTATCCCTGGGTTTTGTTCCTTGTTGTAATTTTTGCAATCTGTTCACATTTCATCCTCATCCTTGATCATCATAAGAACCAGGAAGCATCCCAATCTCAGATACACAAAAGACATGTAGTGTTCCCAGGACCTTACCATGTTGGTGGCATGATTCTTCTGGAAAAATATAACAGGGTCAGCAGCACTTGGGAAGAGAAGAGAAACAATAGAATTTCTTGTTTTTAAATCTCAAAAACTCTTGTGTGGTGACTCTCCTCCTTTTGATTGTAAAAAGGTTGACTCCGTTCTGTATTCCGAGTGAAATCTCAGAAGTGTTAGTGTTCCTTCTCCTTCAGTAACTTCAAATGATTATTTACAGATGGAAACATAGGCTCAGTGCATGAAATGATCCAGAGTCAGGTTTCATTGTTTTTGCAGAAGGTTATATTTAGGCAAGCTATTTCTAGCCATGCATGGTTCTTAATCCCTTATGGCATGTTTGAGATGTTAGGAAACGCTTTTCTCTTTAAGCATATACAGGAGCTGGCACTATAAAAACTGCTGTAAGGAGGTGAACGGATTCCTTTGAATATGAGCTGGCTGCCTGTGAGAAAGAACTACAAAAGGTTTGCATAGCAGGTACCTATGTGGAGGACTCCACTTGGAAATTGTTGGCTATACATGTATACCTTTGATTTCATCGGGAAACATTCTGTTGGAGAGGTGCCTCTTAAGATACCAGTGCACGTTTTTCCTTTGTTGGCTTCACTGGAAAATATCCCTTGTACACCAAGTTTGTGAAACATATATTATACTTCATTTCTAATGGCAGAATTTTTTTTTAATTTGCTCAATTTAAAATACAAAAAAATTGATTGAGGAAAACCATTTAGCAAATTAAGTTCATAACATGAATTAAGTTCATAACATAAGTGAATAGATAGTGCCTGCACATTGTAAATATATAAGGACTGTAGATTAAACAGTATCTTAAAAGTTTGGCAGGTATGGTGATGCACATCCTTAATCCCAGCACTCAGGAAGCAGAGGCAGGTGAGTTCAAGGCCAGCCTGGTTTACATTGTCAGTTCAGTACTAGTCAGACCTATATGGACCTTATCTCAAAAAAACAACACAAGAAAATGTTTCTTTTAGTATAACACTCCAGGCAACCTATGCTAAAGGGTACTGTTATGTTCAAACCAAATATAACTTTTACTATGTTTAACCAAGTCATAACAAGATAATTTCAAAACAAACTACATTAATCAAGCATTTAATTTTTCTATCTTTCTGATGTTTTGATACTAGAAAGTTTCTGTTGATCCTGGATACTGCCCTTTCCAAAGCTAACTTTTAAGACTGTCGTAAAAGATGTCTTTGATATGACACATGCACTATACAACTCATGCAATGGATGATATTCTGGCATAAATTTATTGCATTTAAATATATAAATAGAGTAAAGTACATCCCAAAGATTGGAAATAATTTATACTAATCAGTTATTATCTTCAAGATATAAAGATGTCATATTTCTTTGACTCTTAATAAAATCACCTACATTCAGGTAGCCATCTGCTCCTTCTTTCCCAACCTAAATTTAATAATGAAATGAAAATGGAGGTTAGATCTCATTAGGACTTTACTCTTTATACTTCTATTTACTAGGCTGGTCCCCAGACCTGTGCCTGTCAGTGAGAAACTGAAAGAGTTCTCTAGAAATAGAGCACATTAAAATAATTAAAAAATATTCTATAAAGAAAATAATTTCCCTCCTGAGTCTTTCTGTATTCCTCATTAACAGTTTCTGCACAAATGTTCTGTGACCCTCAGGTGGGTTAGAAGTACAGAAAAAAAAAAAGCCTTTCTCAAGCCTACGTACAGATGACAATGTTCATCCATGTAGATACCAAAAATCCTCCGGCATAAAAAATCTTCAAAAAACATAGAGCCTAGCAAATAAAAGTCATCAGTCATACAATGCCATTCTCAAATCGCACCCTCTGTAGTTAGGCAGGCAGTATGTATGACTACTTCTCAGCACGGGCTTTATTTCTTCATACCTTCCAACACAGTCCTGAGGAAGAAGGTATTTTCAGATGCAAATGTTGCATTTGTTGAAATCCTCTTTGAAGTTAGCTTCTCCGAGATGGTTTATGCGAAGCCTGTGCCACTCTATGTACCCTCCCTCTCTAATGCTCCCAGCCATTGCCCTCTGGGGACACACTGACATTTCACTGGGGCAATATATTTTGCAGAGAGTGCCAGGAAGATTGCCCTTTCATAAGTGTCAACTCTTTATTCAGTCATTGGTAACCGATTAAATTACTCAGACTGCCATTATTAGTAAGTCTTATTGTTAAGATGAATTTCATGTTGTCACAGTATTATCTTTACTTAAACAATTAGAGCAATGCTGAGGTACACCAAATGTAAAAGTTCAGCTATCCAGAAATGGCATGTTGTGTTTTCGTTGTTCAGTAGATGTTCTTCCCTAACAAATCTCCACATACTTATTTCAGATATACATATTTAGCTTTTCCAATTGAGTTTACCATAGGAGTACCTGTCCATGTAAATACTTTTATGCTTGGAATATTGGTTTTCTTCCAAATCAGTCCTTAGGTCACATGTGTACGCAATCTGACAAATACATACGGGCTGGTATTCAGAGAGCAATCTGACGGATAAGTCCTCTTAAGAAATATGAGGAGAAAATGGTATCATTCTTCATGCAGTGAGAGAAAATCAGCTGTGTTCTATTTTGTGATGGTCTCGGGTTTATATTAGCAGTGTTCACAGCATTCCCGCCTCATGGGATGTTTGGAAGATGAACACAGCCATTTTTGCAGAATTCTTTATGTTTGTGTAGCATCTCTTCCCAGAATTCTCCCAGGAGTGTTGTGATTTCCACTGGAGTTAACTGCCTCTGTACTACTCACTTCTAAAATGAGCCTAAGAGCAGAAGCCCTACAATCTCATCATAACCAAAATGATCAGGAGGCATACTTGTATCCAGAAATATAAAGCCTGGTGATTCCAGTGTGGAGAAATAGAGGCACACAAGTGAAATCTGTGCTCTCATTGGCATTCATGATCAGAAATTTCCTAGTTCTGTACTTAGCATAGGTAAGACAAAATGCACCATCCTACGATGATTTCATTGTTTAGAGAGCAGGGTGAGACTTGAATCATAGAGACACAGAATTATTTAATTTGACATTGAAGTGTTTTTTATAGCCTTTCTGTATTAAGATCTTGGCTCTACTGGAAAGGCCAGGGATACACATATAAAAGAAAAATCAGCGAAGTGGGGGTTCTAAGCTTCTTGCCACTAAATTTGCCCTAGGCAACACATTAAAGACAGTAACAGTGATCAGATAACAAAAACACAGAGATGAAGAATTCAGACCTTTTCCTTTTGTTAGCTCTTTAGCCACAAAGAACACACACAGAAGGAGAAAGGGGGGGGGCTTACATACGTCGCCTTATAATGATTTGTATATTCCATGATTTAATTATATTTGATCTAGACCTAATAATTATTAAATACCAGAGCAACAAGGAGCCCCTCCCCAAGAAACCATATCCTGTGTCTTCAATTCAAGAATTATACACACAGTTCCCACTGTTACAAACTGTTTATGTACTGCTCATTGTTTTATGCTATTAAGATTTTAGAATGCACTATAAATAAACAAGCATGAACCTGGTGCCCTGGAGTTTGTATCTTCATTTAAGAATCTGTTGACAGGAGGTTAAAAGCAGAAGGCCTCAACAAATGAGGGGAAAAGTCTGTCAGCTAAAGGTCAGGGGATGGAAAGAACAGACAGGACGAATAGAAGCTCATGGCAACAGGTTGGGAGATGTTGACTGTACCACCCTGCCCCATTCTGTTCTCATTCTGCTAATATGAGATTAAACTTTATTTAGCATGCTGCCTCTCTTTGAAAGCATTTTATTGAAGTAAGGAATGTAAGAGGCAATTTAAAGTTAAAGCCATAAGGGCAAACAGCTGGAGAGATGACTCAGCCGTTAAGAGCATTTGCAGCTCTTCCATAGGATCCAGGTTCAATGCCTAGCAACCACATGGTGGCTCACACCTGTCTGTAACTCCAGTTCTAATGGGATCTGACACTCCCACACAAATGTATATTCAGGTAGAACACCAATGCAGTGAATATATACATACATACATACATACATACATACATACATACTTATACACATCACATACACACACACATACATAAGCAAGCAAGACCTCAGGGCAAGGGGACATGCAGAACTTGATGATGTCTTACTAGATGTGACTACTAGAGTGGGTCACAGAGACCATGAAGTAGGTATGCTGTGAGTGAGGAGCTTCCGGTACTTTGTGGGTTTAAGTTCTTCTTGTTACTCAGCATGAGTTACCACTGCTTCACTTATTCACGGTGTGCATTTTACACATGAGACCCACTCTGTCTCCTTGTGTCTTGACCGCCAAGCAGACTAAGCCACAGGCTCATTTGTGCTGGTTTTGCATGGCTTAGATTGGCTCTGCTTTGACAATGAACTCCAAAGTTTCAAATCAAATAACACTGCTGTGCATTTGTTCTTGCTTTTAACTGTTGGCTTTAGAGTGACTTTCCATGATTTTAGATCTGTTCTCTGCCTGGATGTCATGTTGGCTGTCTCCCAATAAGCAGAACAATAAATAATAATATTAATAATGATGATAATAATAATCACAATCATAATCATAAAAGCTTGTTTTAAAAAATCTTAATTTCAGATGTTTTCTAAAAAAATCCATTATACTTCAATGCATACTTTAAAAGATGTTAAAATAATGATAGACTATTTAATTTAAAAATATAGAAGAATCATTAAAGATAATATATTTTATTCACATTTATACCAAATTAATATATCATGATAAAGGTCTTACAATGAATACCAAACAAAATAATGATGCTTTAGACTATACAGGAATCTATGTGTATCAAATAGTCCAACATAAAAGTGAGAAACTCCAATTAATTAGGTTATATTTGGACTGGAGAGATGGCTCAGTGTTTAAGAGCACTGGCTGCTCTTCCAGAGGTCCTGAGTTCAATTCCCAGCAACCACATGGTGGGTCACAACCATCTGTAATGGGCATTTGATGCCCTCTTCTGGTGTGTCTGAAGAGAGCAATGGTATACTCATATATATTAAATAAATAAATCTTAAAAATGTTATTTTTATAATATAAAGATAGCAAAATTCTGATCATTTAGAGATGCTATTTTAATAACTTTCTGTCAATAGTTTATGTAACGGTAAAAGCTAGTGTACTGCTAAATAATGAAACCACTCCTACCAAATATACATGATGTGTACTGTCATTATAAAATATCAAGTTTGAATAATATAAAATGTAATCAACTTAAGTTGTTTAATTTCCTAAGAATTTGCTGAATACATACTTAGTACACTGACTATCAGTGCAACATAATAGAAGGAGGAATCATAAAAAGCAGACAACCTACACACGGTTTAATGAGAGAAATGGTTGAAAGCAGGCTTTGAGTCAGACAGCCCAGAGTTTCAAATTCTAGGAACGTTAATCATCCTTTCTCTGACCCAGTCAGATTTTTAAATTCCAAGTTCATTACTTTCTTCCTTTGTGAGATCAGAACTGAAATCATTTGTTTCACAGGCTCAGGCTTCCTGAGCAAATGAGATGGTTAAAGAGAAAATTAGTATGGCATCTAGGTACAGTAAACCTTTGTGTCCCTGCCAGTTCCAGTGAACTACCCACATTTCGTATGTATGTTACCACTCAGTGTAGTCACCAATTTCACCACAGATGGTTCTCAACCTTCCCAGCACTGCAACTCCTTAATACAGTCTTTCATGCCATGGTGGTCCCAATAACAAAATTACTTTCATCGCTACTTCATACGTATAATATTGCTACAATTTTAAATCATAATGTAAATCTCTGTGTTTTCTGATGGTCTCAGATGACCCCTGTATAAGGGTCATTTGACCCCTAAAGGGGTCACAACCCACAGGTTGAGAACTGCAGTTCTAGGTGACAAACTGAATACCAAATTATTGGTAAATGGCTGACAGGCAGTGTTTTTATTGTTTTTGTACTTTAACACTTGACTTTTCCACCACCTGTCAACATGGATACTTATTTCCAGTGAAATATGATATAAAAAAATTCAGTGGCTACATTATAAGAAATATGTAATTGTGGGCTGAGGGTATACAGTGCACGAGACTCAGGATTCTATCACTAGTGCCACCAAAGAGAACAGGAGGTGGGGGAGAGGAGGAATGAGAGAGGGGGTCGGTATTTTGAGGTACCAAATTAATATTAAGCTAAGGATTATTTTCACTATCAAATATTTCTACTCTCATTTGTAAAAAGAAAGTGATACAGAGACAAAGAGCTTAGGATCAAAATCTCGATTTTAAAATCCTCAACAGAGACCCACAGACCCCAGCTAACCCCGCTTACTCTACAAAAAATGCCAATGGCAGAGAGCAAATGGTGGCAGCAGTGCTCAGTTTGACTTTTCCCAAGCAAGGAAATCTCCCATAGAGTCTCAACCCAATCACCAGAGAGCAGAGCAGTGACATGCATCCCGCACGCCCTACTTTGCAAAGTCCCTTCGCTGAAGCATTCCTGATGGACACCAGAGTCACTTGGGGCCAGCTCAGCTGGTGAAGGTGCTTGCCCCTGAGCCTGATGACTTCTGGGACCCACATGACAGGAGAGAACCAAACTCCTGCAAGTTGTCCTTTGACCTCTAATCTGCTGTGGACTGCACAATAAACAGACACACAGACACATACACATACACACAGAGGAGAAAGAGAAGAGAAGAGGAGAAAAAGAGAGAGAGAGAGAGAGAGAGAGAGAGAGAGAGAGAGAGAGAGAGAGGATTCTCTTTTATCTAGAACTTAATTACTGAAGGATACTTTCCTCAACCTAACTCAATGACACCTCAGTACTCTAAAAGAAACAGAAAAATCAAAACTTTTATCCTTTATAAGATTGATTTTATTTTTGTATTTGCCTGTGTCTATGTCTGCCCCTTCCCTGTGTGTATGTGTGTAGGTCTGTCTCTTTGTGTCATCTGTGTGTCTGTCATGTCATCTCTCTCTCTGTATATCTCTGTGTCTGTGTCTACATGTTTGTGTATGCATCTGTCTGTGTTAGAGTATGTGCACATGAGTACAGGTGCCTGTGGAGGCCAAAAGAGGGCGCTGGAGCTACAGTTTGTTGTGAGGAGTTGTGAGTTGTGAGTTGTGTAGGATATGAATTCTGGAAAACAAACAGGAGCATCAGGCATTCTTAGCTGATGAGCTATCTTTCCAATCCCAAAGATATTTTCTTCCAAAGTCTAAATGTCATCTCCTTCCCTCAAATGACGAATAGCCCTAGGGATTCTGAATATTATTTAGAGCCATGTAGGTCACTGTGTAGCTATCAATAATAAGCATCATTAAAAGTTATTAGTACCGGAGAGGGGAGATGGCTTATAGGACTTTCATTGGTGGGGGGGAACCAGGAAAGGGGAAATCATTTGAAATGTAAAAAAGAATATATCTAATAAAAAATAAAAAGAAAAAGTTATTAGTTTTCAATGCAAGTTTAATCCAGCCTATACTATTTGAATTCTATCCAATCATATTGTATGTTTGGATTTCTCTACTCATTTGTGAATTTTAGCTCCTTCATCACTTTAGGCAGTTCCCTTATCCAACCATACGATTCAATGAACATATGGTATGTGTTACACATATTCTGCATTCGTTAAATTTTGATTGTCATATGTCAGTAAAAGAAAAGTAACTCTAACTAATGAATAAAACCTGCCCAGGAGAGAATTTTTTTTCAAGATTTAGCAATACTTGGGGCTTTCACTGTTCCAAAGAACTTTTGTCACCAGGTAGCCCATGAATTATTTGAGAGTGACTTGTGCTGAAGCATCCTCTGCCAGTTGTCTTAGAAAACAAAATGTGAGAAGAGTCAGCAAAACAGGGAGATGCCAGGCAAAGCTGACAGCTCCAATTAACCTCATGAAAAGTCGAGAATTTCAGAAAGCATCACTTTTCTTTTTTGTCCATTTGTTCTTCTAAATTAATAAACAAACAAGTGAATAAAAGCCACCCTACTTCCAAAGGACATCTAAGACTGACAGGAAGAGTGTGGCCACATTAATGTATGTTGGCTATTTTCTATTATTTACAAGGAGCACTTGATTTTATAACTATCCCATACAGGAACCAGGATGTCAGGAAGAGCAGAAAGTGCTTTTGTGGGAGGATTAACATCTCATAAATCTTTAATACTTACCTGAAAAAAATCACGTTTGATTTTTCTTCCAATAAAATTCTCAAGTTAGGAGAGAGATGTAGCTCAGTCAGTCAAGTGCTCAGAGGCAAGCAGAAGGACATGAGTTCAACCCACAGTACCCATAAGCAGAAGTCATGCATGCTATACACACCTATAACCCAGGTGATAGAAGGAAGATGGGATCCAAGATGCTCTCTGGCCTGCCAATGTAGCTGAATATGTAAGCTCCAGGTTCAATGAGAGATCTTTAAAAATAATAATTATTATTATTGGTTAATAATAATGGTAAATAATACTGTGAAAATTGATTGAAGAAGACATCCAATTTTGACCTTGGACTACACTCATAAGTGTGCGCATACACACGTGCATGCAAACACACACACACACACACACACACACACACACACATGCACATCCACACAATTCTTGGAGTACTCAGGGAAGGAAATCAATCCTACAATATTATGCAACAACAGACATTATTAAGATGTTGTAAATTGTTTAACATTTCTTATCCATTTACTTATATGTAAATATGGCCATCAGGTGTTTTTAGGTTTGCCTAATCACCATATGGACGAGGAGATAGCCATTGCCTACACTGGAAACAGCACAACATTAAAAGATATAGAGAATGTACAGTATCCAAACTTTATTATTAGAAGATGTAGTAAGTTGCTGCGAGCAGAAATCACTCTGGCTGTCACATTTCATCTGCTACTGACCATCTCTGATATGATTATTTTGTTGTTGTTGTTGTTGTTGTTGTTGTTGCTGTGCTATTGTTGTTCTTGTTGTTTTGTTGAAAAATATCCTTATGACAGGAAGTCGTACATGGTTACTTTTCTGAATTTCATTCTGCCAAATACAATAACTGGCATTCAGGGAAGATCAGGTGCATTATGGCTGTTAAGGCCATAAATGGTGTTCAATATGGAGTCAAACCTGTCTGCGATGATTTAGGAGAAGTAAGGGCACTTTTAAACATATGAAACTGTGTATGTGTGTGTGTGTATTTGTATGTGTATGGTGTGTGTGCATGTGTATATGTGCATATATGTATATATATATTAGTTTTTAAATACATGAAACTATTTCTGACATTTCAGAAATTATAACTTATTTTATCATAGAAGGAGCATATCTATAATTTGTTTCTCATATTTTCATCTTCATTATAAAATATCAGAGGCAAACTATGAAGAAGAAAGGTCTATTGGGCTCACAGTTTCAGAGGTTTTGGTCCATGACTGATTGGTTCCATTATTTTAGAACCTATATCAAGATAGGAGCTTGGTAGAGTGGCCAAGAAGCACAATCAAGAGAGAGGAGGTCTAATTACTTCTTTCAAGGGCTCAGCCACAGCAATTGATTGACTTTACTTCCTTCTATGAAGCCTCACTTGCTAAAGCTTCAGTAGTGCCATAAACTGGTAACCAAACCTTTAGAGATGAACTTTTTGGGACAGTCAATGTCAAAGTCACAATATATCACACACATACACACACACACACACACACACACACACACACACAGAGAGAGAGAGAGAGAGAGAGAGAGAGAGAGAGAGAGAGAGAGAGAGAGAGATACACCACAGAATTAAGAGAATAAGATCAGAGGATTTCATAGATAATATATACAACTTGGATATATTGCAAATTAGTGCAAGCATGGCCTTTTCCATTCGTGCCTGTACCCTGTAACATACAGAATGATCACCAGGTAAATATGAAGGTGTAGACAATTGACCTAACTTCCCAAGGAATTAATAAAGACAGGCTACTTTGAATTGAAAATGAATTTTGACAAACAGAAGAGTTTTAGAAAAAGAGATGCCTCAGCTGAAAAAAAAATGACCTTATGGACTTAAAATCTGAAGAACCTATAAAAACATAGCAGGAGGTAGGCCGATGATATGAAACTTTGAAAATGCAGTCATTGTCCTCCATGGACTCCTGCAAGCAAGGCAATATTATTTAAATGTCTGTAGGGGACCGGCTGGAGAAAACTGAAATTTGATCACAGCTTAGAAAGCCACTGATTGCTCCTTCCCAGACTCAGCTCCGAGTCCCCCAAGGTCAAGGTTACAGGAACCGGGTTGGCAATGTAAGTTCTCCAACAGAGCAGACAAATGAGTCGAGATACTTTAGTGCAGATCTTTTCGCTTCCATTAAGATCTATTCAATATATCATATTCAGTGTGTTTCAAAAACTCCATCCAGACACATTCAATAGACTTAAGAATTGTCTCATACAGAAATTATACTTGTTTGCATAGTATATCCATTCTAAAATATGACTAAATGAGGTTTCCTGCAGTGTCTGCACTAGAAATAGTTTTCAGCCTTTTCTGCTCATTTATATCAGCAAGAAGAAAATCTTCATTCTGACTGTTTTTAAGAGGTATAATCCAATGTCCTTGTGTTTCCCTGCACATGGGTAGCTGCTGGTTCATTTCTTACCTAGGGTTTTGCCAGGTAAGCTGTAAGAAGCTCATTGCCCCAAACTGCTTGTGTTGATGTTCTTACTTTCATGCTAACACATTCATGAGTCCTTCTGGAATCTGGATTCCTATGCCTGAAACAAAATTTTCCCTTCTGTTCACAGAGGAAGCCAGTGGGATCTTTTTGTTTCCTGGAATAGACAATTCAGTTAAACCACTGTGACTAAAGTAGTGGAAGTAACTAGTAACCTCCTAATTGTTGTTCGTGAGCTGTTGACATCTCTGTTTTCCCAGCTGTTCCTCACTCTGTCCCAAAGATGGATTAGGACACTTTTCAGATTTGTTGCGTGCAAGCCGCCATGTTTGCCTCTTCATGGGCTTGTGCACAGAGCAGCTCTCACCAAGTTTTTTCCTCACCTTGTGGTCCCTCTTCTCCCTTACGCCTGTTCACATTTCTGCCCCATCAGGTATTCTCTTCTACACACCCTCTCACAACTCAGTTCATGCTCTGGGAGTTACCCTTTCCTTAATCTTTCTTGGCAGCATCTGGTTGCTGGGATGCCATTGTCTATAGCAACATGAAGCACTTCTCTCCAAATGTCTGCAAGCATGCTTTTGTTGCACCTGACAAGGGACAGCCTTCTTTACTGGGACCATCCTCACCTCCCACCTGCTAGCTCAGCTTCCTACCTTCAGCTGTGCTCCCTGCACCTGTTACGTTTCTACTTACTGTGACACATACTCTGACAGAAGCAGCGTCAAGCTGGACAAGTTATTTTGCATCGTGATTTCAGTCAATCAGAGCAGAGAAGGAGCTACGGCAGAAGGATGAGCCAGAGGGACCTCGGCATGGAGGTAGACAAGAAACAGACAGTGTAGTGTGGGCCTTTTATTTGTAACATCGAACAATACCCAATGGTATATCTAAAACATATTCTATATTTTCACTTTAAATGATATGGATTCCTTCCATCTTTTTGCTCCTGTGCATAAAGTCTCTCTGAATCTGCCTGAACAACCATCTCTTCTGATTCCTGCTACCATTCATTCATATGCACCCATGGCCAAGATCAAAATTGCAGGATATGCTATAGTATGTTTTTAACTCTAGTCATCCCCACTTTTATCCCCAGAGGAGGTTTTCAGGGGTTATAAAATGATGAGAGACTGATATTTGGTTTACCAAACTCACTGCCTGTTCTTTGGAGAGCAGATGAGAGCAGGTATATTATGACTTGATTCTGGATGGTCTGAATGCTTGTTTCCAAGGCTGGAGCCCTTGGCAGTATGGCCCCAATGACAAAAGTCATGAGGGGTAGAACTTCCAGTGTTATACCCCATTACACATTCCAGTTATGGTTGAAATTGTCAAATTAATGTGGTGTTTATTTCATCATCTAAAACAAAACTTCAATGCCTTTAGCATGAAGTCCAGATTCTTTAATGAACCGTAGGCTTGTCAACACTCACATTTCTCCATGCCCGATTGTGATACACTCTACTTAGAAAGTGTCATTTGGCCAACCCACTTCTAACCTTTTCCTGACAATCTGTAGCGGAAGTAGGGCTGGCTCTGAGAGGACCTGCTGGCTCTTTGTTCCCATGAGCTGCAGTCTGCTGGTAAAATCTTTTCCAGGCAGAGCAGCCCTCTCCTGACACCAAGCTGATGCCTCATAAACATTGAATTAATTGAGACCTTTAGCAGGGACTATTATGCAGATAATGCTTCAAGCATCATTATCTCTTTATTTTACTCCTTTTTCTATCAAAGAAAAGAAATAAAGGTAAATAATAGAACCTCAAAATAATGATTTTCAAATATTGGCATGCAAAAAGTTTTCACAAAAGGCTAAAGTCGACATCATAGGAACATTTACCTTGGTAAATTTGGTTGTTGAATGATAGAATAGTAGATGAGAAACCTAATGCCTTTGACTCCTCCCAGCTAGGCAAAGACACTAGGTTCTAAGATGCCATAGCATATATTCTCTGAATATTTGACTCAGTCCTTTCAAATAAGTTTCATCTTTCAAATGGAAACAATACAATAAAAGTCTGGTGGATTTAATAAAACTTAACTTGCATGGAAAGCAGTAGCTAAGACTGTGAGATGACCTAATAGAGCTTTGTTTCATCTTTCATGTCAAACATGCTCACCATGCTATTCTAGAGTGAATCTCTTCTCCCAGGCAGAGAGCATTTGCTGTGTGCCTCTTAAGTGTTAAAAAAAACTTGAGTCCCAAGCAACTTATCACACAAATATCCAACCACTGTCCCAGATGTAATGATTGGTTTTGTCAGCTTGCAAAAATCTACACTCACCTCTGAGAGAGTCTCAATGAGAGATTACCAGGCTTACCTGATGGGTTGCCACAGGGGTTATCTTGATTGACTTAACTGAGGTGAGACGTCTCAGCCATTGTCCCATTCCCTGGATTTGGGTACTAGTCTATTGACGTTACAGGGAATGTGCGGCACAGATAAACATCCCTACATGTATTCTCTTTCTGTTCTGGACTATGGAGCTGGACAGCAGCCTCAAGTTCCTATCTTGACTTTTCTGGAATCCTGGACTGTAACCTGGGGTTGTGAGTAAAGTAGAAACTTTCTCCCCAAAGTTAACAGGGTATTTTAGCACCACAACAGAAATGAAGCTAGGATAACAGATACACAGGAATACTACATTCAAAACATACATACATAAAGATACAAATTTAGCTGAAAATCCAAAGTAGAACGGATCACAGTACCACTCTCTAGTATTGTTTCAGTATTGCTCTACAGATACTCAGGGACCTGAGTCACAGTCCATCTTTTCTTACTGAAATAATTCTTTTTCTATGGGTAAGAAAACAAAACTCAAAGTGTGTATTGTATATGAGACAAAAGAAAGCCATGAGCCATGTTTGCCCTTAATATGTTCTATGTTGAAATGGTAGCTCTTTCCCTGTTAGATCTTAATAGAGCTCCTATTCTGAAATAGCATAGGACTTGCAGTTACTCAAGAAGACACTCCTTGGAAAGAGCTTCAAAGGCACCTTAAAAGCACCCACATTTTAACACATGTTCCTTATACTAGTAGACAGCAAGGTCCACAGACACCCAACATTGATCCACTGAACACCCACACTTTCTCTCCTTCTTTACAGAAAAACTAAGAAATTTTGGCAGGGGAAATTGTTACCTGCTACCATCTGACAGCACAATAATTAGAATGACTCTAAGTGACCTTTCTACCCAGTGTTTAATGCAGCATGGACCATTTCTGAGTAAGAGAGACATGAAGGCAGAGAGTTGTGCAATTCTATTTCCTGGATTCTGTAATGAGTCCTGCTATTCCAACATAGTAACCTAACTGGCTGTCACACTGAACCTCTTCTCTGTAGGCATTTTCTCCCTATATTTGTATGTGCCAGAGCAGTAGGTATAAAGTAGATGAAGGGGAAATTTCCATTTGTCTCTGTATATTTGATTGATATGCCAACTTGTTAGATGTATCCATTTGTTACTCCTTAGACTGTAGCATTTAACATTGCTTTTAGTGTAAGTAGGATTTTTTTTATTGAGAACTTAGTATGTGCCTGATTGTGTATACTCCATTTGATATGAACCATCTCATTCAGTCCTTGAGAAGGATCCTATGAAATGTTTTTCCCATATACGCATTTTTAGCTAAGAATATGAGGACTGAAAAAGCTAAATAAATTGGCTCAGACTTCTAGCTAAAGAGTCTAGAAGAATCTATAACAACCTCAAACCTTGAATTGTTAATAAGTCATTTCTTCAAGTTAAAAAAAAATCCAGTTGCTTCATGCATTTACACATTAAATGCTAATGTGCATTTAATATACTGAATGAATATCATTGCAAGTCTTCTATTAACTATCTGAATTATTTATATTTGTGTGCACATACATATGCTTATGGTGCTGAGAATTGAACCCAGGGCCTTATAAATGAGAGGCAATCACTGATCAGCATCCAGCCCCCTAGTTAGAACTGATATAGCCAATCATCTAACCCTGTTTTTTAGAAGCTTCCCTCATTTCTTTCTCTACTATCTGATACATCTCATAATTGGTCTTTTAGAAGTTGTATTAATATTTATAACTGGAACCCTTGAAGGTTTTCTGGTTGCTTTAATACCATCTCTGTCTCAACACTGCCTTCATATACTGAGAGACCATGTATGGAACCTGGCACATACTGAGAGCAAAAGTTAATGTTAATTATCAACCTTACAGAATCAAGAATTGCCTGGGAGAGGGACCTACAAGTATTCTGTAATGAGTTATCCTCATTGTGTTCACTGAGATAAAAAAGAAAATGCCCACCCAGTGTGGTTGGCACTAGTCTCTCGACTGACTTAATAAACCCTTTCTCCCTTAAGTTGCTTCTCTCTGGGTCTTTTCTCATGCCATTGGAAAAGAAATTAAGACAAATATCTTTGATAATATCATATGGGAATGGACAGGCGAAAGGAAGAATGGACATAAGCCCAAACCACCATTATGATTCTGATTCCTAAAAAGTTATTAAACAAAAGAAACAAAAATGTAGAGATGTATAATTATGTGGCAAAAGTTAAAGGTCTTCCTGAAAAGCAATAATGAAATTTCACTGTGCAGATGTAATCTACTCTCTTGTTCTACATAACACCCTAATTATCACTTGAGTCTATGAAAAAAGTCAAGACAAAAAAGTGGACAGTCACCAGAGGTAGGGACTATGACAAAGGGAAGAGGATTGTAACAGCAAAGGAATAAGAGAAGGAATAGGCTTAAGAAGAAGAAGAGGAAGATGGCAGAGGAAACGAGGAAAGGGGATACTACTTGAAGTATAAATAAAGAAAATATCTAATAAATTTTTTTTAAAAAGAAGAAGATGGCAGCACTTAGGAAAAGCTTTAGGAAGATACCCATATTTATAGAGCAAGAAAGGTAAAAGGAAAGCCAAGGAAGGAAACAGAGGGCATGAGAAAGATGGAGAGCCATGACAGCCAAGAAAAGAATCATCAATTCTGTTCACAGAGAGATACCTGTTGTATGTTCATTACATGCTAAGCACTGGCCCAGGTACTGAAAACATAGCAACAGTGATGCTTTAATGAGACACATTCCACGTATTGTTTGGGAGCTTAAGGAGGCATGGTCTGGTTGCATGAAGTATTTAACAGAAGGCAGATTTGGAGAGTTTAAAGGTGCATGCAATCCCCTGTTCATTCTCTCTCTCTCTCTCTCTCTCTCTCTCTCTCTCTCTCTCTCTCTCTCTCTCTCTCTCTTTCTCTCTGCTTTGCATATGGTTCAAGGCATGAGCCTCCAGCTCCCTGCTCTGACCACATGGGTTTTCCTCCACCAGCACTGATTCTAACCTGTGGAACTGTAAGCCCAAATAAACCTTTTCTGCTATAAGTTGCTTTGGTGATGGTTTTATTGCAGCAATAGAAAAGTAATAAATATAGTGACATGACAAGAAAGGATAAAAAATCTGCCTGCCTTCCAGCTGGATGGCATAATAGAAGAAAAAGATACCAGGACACTACGAATAGTTGTTCAGTTAAGTATATACTAAGTGGAAACATAAAGGTTGCTAAAGATAAACAAAAGAAAGAAACATCAATAGATGAGAGGCCAGACATGAAGGTTTTTTAATGTGAGGTTAGTTAGGAGAGTATGGATATGAGACACCAGCTGTGACACTGCTTTCGGACTGAAAGAACAAAGGACAGGCAAGAGTTACTTCCGTATGGCCACCAAGAACACAGTAACGAATGTGGCTGGATCAGAGAGAAGGACCGTGAGGAAGAAGAATAGCAGGTGAAGAAGGACAGGTATCATTGTGAAGACAGGGATGTACTAAAGACAAGCTGGGAAGCCTCTGGAGGGTTTTAAAGCAGTTAGTGACATAACCACCTCCTGCATGAACCTCATCATTCTGTCCTGGCCTTTGAAAAGGACTGGATGAAATTTGTATTAGTAATTCTTGAGTCGCTGATGAAAACAGTGAACTGAAACAGTGTACAGCACGAAGTTTATCCTCACGTGTGGTTTTACCACTGGGAAGGGTCATAGCAGGGAAGACATAAACAGAGCCATCCATCATAGCAGGAGGCTACTCATGTCACAGAAGAATGAAGGTGGGGCAGAGAACAAGGGCAGAATCAAGGGTGGATATAACTTTTAAAGGTCTACCCGCAGGAACCTACTTCTTCCTGTCAGACACCATCCTGTAAAGGTTTCATAGCCCCACTGCTTCAGAACAAGCACTGAAAACATGATCCTGCCAAGGACAGGTCAGGTTTGACCCATAATGAGTAAGAACTGAGGCCAGGAGACCAGAAAGAAGAGAGTCTTGTAGTGATCCAAACCAGAGATAAAAGTGTCAAACCTTAGAGCACTGGGATGGAAGTGACTGGAAGTGCTCAAATCCTGGAGATAATGTACAGAGAAAGCTGTCAGGATGGCTTATGGATCAAACAAGGAGAAGAGGGAGGAGCCTAACAGTGCACCAGCATGTGAAGCCCGAGCAAGCAGGAGATGGAGTCCCCTACCCTTTGAAGAAATCCCAAGAATGAAGCCCATCATCAGGGAATGTGTTGACACTTTAGTTAGGACAAACAGAAATGATGGTCACTGATGCACAGTCTGGCTATGGGTTGGGTGATTTGTAGTCACAAGTGAAGACCTTGTGAGATAGGACATCAAAACTATAGGGATATGGGGAGCTAGACAAATGGCTTGGTGGCTACGATTGCTTGCTGCTCTTCAGAAAAGCAGAATTCAGTCCCTAGGACCCAACTAAGCAGGTTAGTGACATCACCACCTCCTGCATGAACCTAATGCAGTAATGTCAGCTCTAAAGGGCCCAACTCCTCACTACAGCCCTTGTGTGCACTAGCATACATAGGGCAAACACACGCACAAATAAACATAGAAACCAAAATGTAAAAATGCACTATAGTGATAAGGGAGTTTCACAAATAATGAGGATGTGACCAGGCAACTGAAGTAATGGTTCATGTTGGCAAGCTTCTTGGGTCCCATTGAGAGAGAACAGTTTGGGCTTTGTTACCAAGGGCAGAAACCTGGCTAGCCATGGAGAAGACTGTAAGAGGTGACCAAAGAGCATAGGGGTTGGGGTGGGGTGCTAAGAAAGCTGCAGTTGGATGTTAGATAGTCATTAGATATCCTACCATGTAAGACCGCTAGAAAATGCCTTTCTGGTGATTTTTTTTTCAGGTTAGAGTTAAGCTCCGTCCTCCTGTACAATCTTTCCCATCGTGGAGCTAAATAAGGATTGCCGAAACACCAAGTAACAAAAGGCAAGCAAATGAGTCCATTAAAGCCATGAAAAATTAGGAGGTAGAAATTTTCAGCTAAAATTTGATTAATTCACTCCATTACAAAGGCACATTTACATACCAAATAATGTAGCCCAATTAATGGTCTCATTAAAACCTTTACTCACAAATTAGATAAGGGTTTACGGGGAGGTTGGGTAGAGCTGGAGACAAGAGTAAGGAAAGACCATTTTTCAAGCCATATTTTCTTCTCCTTTCCTGAAGTACAGATGGCAGAAGACAGTGAGGAAACGCATGTCCTCCTGGAACGTCTCCTGTTACACATAAGGGCTAAGACCATCTCTTCTGTGTGAACAAATAGGTATTTCCCAACCATGTCATCCAAGGGAGACTGGCTTATAAGGACTTCGTAATTTTTTTTGGTTTGTTTGTTAGATTGGTTGTTTAGTTGGTTGGGGTTTTTTTGTTGGTTTTTTTGTTTTGTTTTGTTTTGTTGTTTTTTTTTTTTCATTTTTCTCACACTTTGCAAGAATGTAAAAGTAATGTGTGTTTAGCATAAATCTTACTAAAAATTTGAATTTAGATCTTTTCTCAAACAAGTGGCATGGGATAAAATACTCTTTTGTGCTGCTGCTGGCCAGCAAACTGAGCCAGCTAGTTGACCTTGGAGCAAGCCATCAGAGGTCACAATTCCTAACCTCATACAATTGGCTATCTCAGGTGTATTCACTGCACTGGTATGTAGAATATTTTTAACTATTAAGTGAGGCTAAAAGCCCATCCCAAGTTCAGGGAAATTTGTGGTGGCATTTTAATTATGTTAATAGAAGACATCCAGGAGGTTAGCAAAGTGGCTTAATAGAAAAATACTTCACAAATGGTCCCTAGCACTTCAATGCTGGATGGAAATGGCATCCGACCTATAATTCCCACTCAGAAGGTGGGGACATGAGATTCCCCAGAGTAAGCTAGCTAGAAAAGCCTTTACTGGAAAGCTCTGAATTCAAGTGAGTCTCTGAAATGGAAATGTTGAAGAGTAATCTAGGAAGACTCTTTATATCAACCTGAGGCATATGCGTGCCTGCACACACACACACACACACACACACACACACACACATGCACACACACATGCACACACACACACACACAAACACACACACATGCACCCACGCACACTTGCACACACACAAACACACACACACACACACACACACACACACACACACACTTGCTGGGTACATCCCTAGGTATTCTTTAAGGTTGTGCCTTAGTGAGCTTAGTTTTATGGCTGAATACTCTCCCATGGTATGGTTATGTCACAGTTTGTTTAACCATCTACTTTCTGATGCCCATTTGAGTTGTGCCTAGTTTGGGAAAAGTATGAAGACTCTATCAATATTCTGGTTTGGGTTTCTAGATTATTACAGTCTTCATTTTTTTAAATAAAAAGCAGTACAAATTCTGAGTAGGGTCTTTGAAAACCATAATATTTTTGAGACTAGCTTTATCATTTCAGAACCACAGCAATACATAAGCAACTTACTTTCTTTGCCTCCTTGCCAGTACTTGATTTCTCACTGTTATTTTCCTTGAGTCATTCTGATAAATGTATAGTTACGCTTGGGTTTTTCTATGTGCTTATGGGACATGTGTATACCTTCTTGTCTTTTACACACTGCATAAGCATAATTGAATTTTTATTACTATTATTATTATTATTATTATTATTAATCATCATCATTGTTGTGCTTTTTGTTTGTTTGGAGGAACTGGTTGGTTTCATTTTACTATTGAGCTTTGAATGTTCTAGACATAATTTCTAATGGCCTTGTAGTTTATAAAGCCTATCTTCCACTCCCCAGTTTATCTCCTTACCCGTCATGATCAGGTCTTTTATAGAAATCTTCAGTTTTTAGAAAGTGCGGTCTATCAAGTCTCCCTTCTAAGCGCTGTGGTTTTAATGCCATGTTTGAGATGCCCTTGCCTTGCCTTCTGCTGGGTGTCTGCCCTTGTTTTACTCTAAAGTCACTGACATCTTATGTCAGCACTTAGGCCAAGGATTCATTGTGAATGGCTTTGCATGAGGTCTATTACTTAGCTTGGCCAAACAGCCTTCTGCCCTCTAGTTCTTCCTTTCCTTTTCCTTTCCTGTTTGCCTATAAATATGCAACTGTTCTCATATAATTTTTGGAAAAGAACTGCATTGAATATTTTCATTGACCATTAAAATAATCATTATTTTGGTGCCTTTCAAACTTTCATTACACTTATTTATTTATTTTGTTGTGAAGTATGAGTTTATATGTGTGTGTGCATGTCCATACGTGAGAAAGATTGTGTGTATATGTGTGCATGTGTGTATGACTCTGTGTGTGTGCATATGTGTATGACTCTGTGTGTGTGTGTGTGTGTGTGTGTGTGTGCGTGCGCGCACGCGCGCGCGCGCGCCCGCACATGCACGCATGCATTCAGTATATATGTGCAGGTCAAAGGACAGCTTGCAGAAGTCAGCAGTCTACCTTCACCATGTGGGTTTGAACTCCAATCCTCTAGCTTGGCAGTGTGAGCCCTACCTGGATATGCCATTATGTCTGTCTTGTAAGTACTATTATTTGAATTTCTTGAGATGGGGTCTCTCTGCAGACCAGAAGATGAAGATGTGGGGTATTTTGTTGACAGTTCAGAAAACTAAACAGAAACTAATCATTTCTTCATGTTAGCTATTCCTTCTTCAAATTCTAAAGACCTCATTATGTCACTAAAACCAGCCTCTTTCTTTCATTTTTCAACAGCCTAGTCATTGTCACCTCCTGCTTCTATAGTACGAAAGTTAAAAGCATAAAAGGAGGCAGCTAGCTAGATCTCACATGAGCATCCAGAAGTCCTTCAGGGAAAACAAGCTTCACCTACCTGGTTTTCAATGATAGTCCATCAGTTTCACAGAATTATCTTTCCCCTTTCGAACATTGCTCTCAGAAAAAGAACCTCTGTCTCCACCATCCATGCCTCTCCTACCCACCCCTGTAAAGATGGCATAAACAGGAACCATTTCACAAAATGCACTGGCTGGACCTCATGTGTTTGCTGGATCTACTTTCTCACTGCCAAGATGAAAGAGAATAGGCAGTCATTTCATCTTTGTGGATCAATCTCTGTCTCTGTCCTGACACTGTTTTAGAATACATCATAAGAAACCCAGTTGCCCCTGCTCATCATCTTTGAAGAAATTTAAACCCATGAGTATAAAAGACATAAGGTGAATGAAAGAAGCCAAAGAAAACCAACGGACTTTGGGTCGGACTCATTCACACCTCCTGGAAAACTTCCTCTCAGAATCTCAAGAGGCCAAGGTCATAGGTGCAGAAAATAGACAAAACACCAGAGTTTTGAAAGCTTTCATCCCAGATGGCATGGCGTGCCTTAGCATATTCTCACACTATTTCACAGATAGGGAAAAGGGAGTTACAAAATTATGAAACACATGCAATCCAAAATGGCACTGGAAACTGAGAACTGACAAGTTATTAGAGTGGGAAATGAAGTACTGGAGAGGAAGGGGTGACATACGCATATAGAAGTCTTCTGAATGTCTTTGAATTCAAACTTCCTCTGTCCAAATGAAGGCTGGCGTTATAAAAATAGATATTGGGGAGAAAGATGGAAGGGAGAATCATACACTAATTAGCACATTCTAAGAGTCTTTGATATTGAGAATTCCCCAATTTAGCAGAAGTTTGAAAGGGTCAAGCCCCGTTCCAGAGATTGTGTCTAATTAACTCTACAGATTCTGAATCCACATATCTACCAGACATATGATGCTGCAAAGTGGAGGAGCCCTCTTTGCCAAACATTAACTTTTGGTTTTTGTGCATTGCACAAAGGATTAGAGAAAGAACATTTGCAAAATTAAAACAAATAAGCCCAGGACAACCTGGGAATAATATCTAAGTCTTGAACTGGTCCAAACTGGGACTCCTAGGAGGTGTCTGAGCTGTCTCACACAGTCAAATCAAAAATGCATGCGCCTTGCAATAGGCAGCCAAATTGTGCATCCTGCCTCCAGCAGATAAGCCTTCGAGGTTGTACAATGCTGTCTAGCAGGTAAAAGGAAAACCACTGACCCCGCTGAGAAACCTGCAATTCGGCTTGGACACGAAAATACCAGATGGATTGAAAGTGACAGACCTAATAAGCAACTTCCAGAATCTGCATGAACCTAATTGCACAAAATCCTTAGTGCAGCTGCTTCTATTTGCTCTCTCAAATCCTTAAGCCAAACAACCGACATCAGAGAGTCTCAGCATGCTCCTGAGCCACCAAAGCCATCTTAAATGGACTGTCAGGTTTATCGGAACCAAGACTCCAATTACGAATTATTAAGGAAACCTTCCAATATTCTGTAGCAGGGAGTAATGTCAAATCAGAATATTGAAGGCATCTGTACCTCGTGGTTTAAATTCTCAATAATTTTCTAGTCAGATTTCCTAAAATAAGTACACACACACACACACACACACACACACTATATATATATATATATATATATATATATATACACACACACATATATATACATATACACATACATAAACACACTATATGTATGTATATATGTGTATGTATATGTATGTGCATATATATATACACACACATATACATATACACATACATAAACACACTATATGTATGTATATATGTGTATGTATATGTATGTGCATATATATATATATATATATATATATATATCAATCAGTTAATGAAATGATAATGACCAAATATCTTGAATCCCAAGGTGGCCAAATGGATGTGAAACCCAGACCTTACTTTTACTGGGAAACATGTATTTATTCAGAATAAGCCACCACACACAAGGGCTTAAGGATCTGTTTAATTTGATATTCTACTGTTTTTCCCTGTATGCTTGATTTCCCTTTCACAAATACTGTCACGTACTGGAAGAATCAGGAGGTGGCTGTAATGAGATGGAAGGCACTGGATAGTGTTCTTTCTTCTTGAGTAAACTGTCCTCATTCTGTCATGCCTCCTTGTGACATTTGCGATAAAATGTTTGCGTGTCCCCCAAACAGATGTAGAAATCCTAAAATCCCAATCTATAGAGTAATGCTTTATTTTTTAGGAGGAGGAGCTTTGGGAAGCTGATTAACTCAAGAGAGTAAAATCATGATGAGTGGAATTTTTGGTCTTATAAAGAAATTCTGGACAGTTCATCTGTCCCTCTGTGGAGAAGGAAGACAGCCATCTAAAGCTGGGAATCAGATCCTCCTCCAGTCTGCTGGCATAAGCCCAGACCATCCAGACTTCAGAGCTCTGGGGTTAAGCATCCCTGGTGTGTAATGCAGCCTATTGTAGTTAGCTTGTGCCAGTCCTTGTGGACCCTAATAATTTTATACTGCAGGCAACACATAGACTGCTCTACAAAGAACATTCTCTTCAGAGAAGAGCCAGAGACTCGATTGCTATTCTTTGTCATGGGGACTTTTGCTGTTAGCCACATCCTACAAATCTGTGAGTGAAGATGTGTTACAAACTTGGAACCCTGGTCCTATTACAGCTTAAAACTAATAAAAAGCAAAACAGCTCCAGCGTGGCTTTGGAATTCCTCAGTCAGTCAAAGATTTAGGGAATTGGGTGCTATTTTGAATTTCTCTGTCACCATCAGCCAAATTCAGCAAGGAGCACCTCACAGAGGCTGCTTTGGAAAGCCAGCATCGTTACTGACAATGAATTTGGTTTGTGCAAACAAGGTCTAATATCTATGATAGCCTCACTGTGTGATCAGCGAGGAATCTGCTTCTGAATCTTTCTGCCTGTTCATCGTAGTACCAACCTATAGAACCCACCTGTTACCTGGAAAGAAACTGTCCTTCTCACTTTTGGCTTTGTTTAGGAGTATTCATGGCAGCTGAACTAGCTTCCGTTCCCAGTGGTGGTGTATAAGGACCCCTTCTTCCCACCTCCTCTTAGCATTTATGGTCAGTCTTATCCCTGATCATAGCTGTTGGTATTGTGGAGAGGTCACATCTCAAGGTATTTGGAACTTGCATTGTGTAATGGCTGAGGGTTTTGTACACTTTTTCAAATATTTGTTCTTCTTTTTTATTTCTTTTCTTGAAAGCTATATGCTCAATCTGTTAGTCCACATATTTAGAAAAACAAACCAGTTTTTTCACACAGCTTATTCTGATAAGTTTCCCATCCTCTAACTCTTCTTAGATCCTCCCCCACCTCCCCCACCTATCCAACTCCATTTCCTTTCTCTTCCTCTTTCTCTGTCTTGCATTCTCTCTCTCATTCTCTCGCTCTCGCTCTCTCCCTTGCTCTCTCTCTCCCTCTCTCTCACATACACATACACACAGAGAAGAAATAAACACCAGAGTTTTTTTTAAAAAAAAAATTGAGAATCACACACATACACACAAAAAAAAACTCACGTAAAAACATAATCTCAGAAACACAATATATCAAGGAAAGACCACTAAGATAAAAACTACCCTAACCAAGAAATATGAGACCAAAAATGTTGACAAAAATCATCACTGAGTTCATTTTGTATTGGCATTTACCCCTGAGCATGGGGTCTGCCCTTCATTGTGGTTAATATACCCAGTGATAGATATTCCATTGATGAAAATTAAGATTTCTTCTATAAGCAGATGTCAGTTGGAGATAGATTCTTACAGATGGCAGCCTGTGTTTACTTCCCCTCTCAGCATTAGGACCCTTTCTGACTTAAGCCTGTTCAGACCCTGCGCATGCTACCGTGGTCTCTGTGAGTTCATCTGTGCATCGATCTTGTGCATCTAGAAGACAGTCTCCATGATCTAATTTAACCCCTTTGGCTCCTGTGTGCTTTTTGCCGACTCTTCCTCATGACTCTCTGAGCGAGCCCAGAGACAACCATGTAGTACTGAGTTTTCCAAACGTCTCACCATGTACATGTCCAGTTGTGGCTCTTTGTGTTAGTGACTACCTACTGCAAAAAAAGTTTCAATGATAGCTGAGCAAGACACTGATGTATGGATATGTGAGAACGTCTCAGGAGTCTTTTTATTGCTATGTTCCCTAAGCAAAACAGCAGTATCTGATTTTCCATGGCCTACCTAGTCTCTGGCTCTTGGAAATCTCTGCTCTTGGCATGGGTTCTTTCATAGAGTACATTAGCACACCTATCAATACACAATGATTTTATCCACATGAAAACCTGGCATTTGCAGAAAAATGACTGAAACTGAAGATTATTAGGTGGAGCAACATAAACCAGACTGAGAAAGACAATATCACGTGTTACTCTCATGTGTAAGATCAACCTGTCTCTCATTCTCTCTGTCTCTGTGTATGTTTCCACCTGTCTCTGTGTCTGTGTCTGTGGTGTCTGTCTCTGTGTCTGTGTGTCTGTGTGTGTGTGTGTGTGTGTGTGTGTGTGTGTGTGTGTATGTGTTTCTGTTTGTGTGGTGTGAAATGATAATTGGTGACGGGGGGGGGGGAGATAAATCAACATATTTTCCACTGTTTTTTTTTTTTACCTTGCTAAGGAGTTCATCTCTTCCTAGGTGATATTTCATTAAATGTGTTCATATATTCATTCACTCATCTGTCAAATGTGTAATGACACTGACAGTGTTCAGGGTGTGTTCTTGTCACTGGGGCTATAAGCAGTACACAGAATGAGCTGAGACCCCTACTCTCACGAGGCATTCATGTCAGTAGCACTTACAGCGAGCACACACAAGATCATGGATGGTCTGATGGTGCCAAGGGTCAAGGGACCTAAAGCATAGTGGGGGCAGCGGGGGAGGGGAAGCAGAGGTGAGGGTGGTGGGGGAGGGGAAGCAGAGGTGAGGGTGGCGGGGGAGGGGAAGCAGAGGTGAGGATGGTGGAGGAGGGCAAGCAGAGGTGAGGGTGGTGGGGGAGGGGAAACAGAGGTGAGGGTGGTAGGGGAGGGGAAACAGAGGTGAGAGTGGTGGGGGAGGGGAAGCAGAGGTGAGGGTGTGGGGGAGGGGAAGCAGAGGTGAGGGAGGTGGGGGAGGGGAAGCAGAGGTGAGGGCACCACCACAGAGTAAGCCCTAACAGAAGGTGGATGGACAGAAATGTGAATGAAAGAGGAAAGAGGCCAAGAAAGCAGTCAGGGTAAGGCTCCTGAGGATGGAAGGGAAAGCACATGAGTGGAGAGGAACCTGGAGTGCTCTGAGAAGAGGGCAGCCAATCAGTGTTAAGTACCAGGTAAGGGGGCGGGGGATGGAGCTGAAAGGGACGGTTAAGGCAGAATGCAGACACTCGCAGGCCTGCGTGGATCTGTGTTAGGGTCTTCTTACACAGGAAGTAATGTAAGGGCCTGGCATTGGAGAGCTGTGTGCTCCACTTCACCTTAACTTATCATATATGTATATGTATATATACATGTATGTGTATGTATACACATGTATGCATAGATATTCTGCATATTCCATATAAATAGATGATAAGGATATAGATGATATAGATATAGATGATATATAAATATAGATTAGATATAGATATAAATTATAGATATAAATTATATATATATATATAAATTATAGAGATAGAGATGATTGAGACAAGAGATTCCTCTGAGGTTTGTAGAAAAAAATCACAAGAAAGAAAGGGTCTAAAAACAGAAAAGAATGGGCTGTGAGGACAAGTTCAGCCTTTAAAGGAGTCGTCTTCCACAGGGGTGCAGAACATCTAGCTCATATCAACACCCCCTCTGCTGCTGACCCTACATCCTTCGCCTACCCCCACTGAGCCTAAATGCTGGGTCTACCATGCCACCTCAAATAGGCTACTTCACTCTGACTTGGTTTCCCTAACTGTGAAACATGGATGATACTATGACACTCTTCAAAGCTTGTAAGAAACATGTGAGGAAGTCTACATCAACCATTCCACACAGTTGGCAGGACACAGTAGGACCCACGGAAATACTTGTTACTCTCCCTGCTAGTTTTATAGAAGGTCATGATTTGTACTGCAGGTGCTTGGAAATACTGTAGTTTGCAGAGCTGTATCACTGTCTTCTTCCTGAGGAATCAGTATGAGACGGTGAACATCAGCCTTCAGTAGGTATGTGCTGAAATGAGTCACTGTCTGATGTCACGATCGGTATATTCATGAAGATCTTGGAAACCAGAAAAAAAAATACTCTCATTTTCCTTGTAAGAAATAAATGAATGAGTTCGAAGAGATGGCTTACTGGTTAAACTCATTGGCTGCTCTTTCAGAAATCCTGAGTTCAATTTCCAGCACTCACATGGTGGTTTACAACAACTACAAGATCTGATGTCCCATGGGATCTGATGTCCTCTTCTTCCGTACAAATATAACACCCATAGACATAAAATACGAAAATAAAATCTTTTTTTCAATTTTTTATTGGATATATTCTATATTTACATTTCATTTCCCTTTTTCTGGTTCTCCGCCCCACAAAGGTCCCACATGCCCTTTTCCCTCCCCCTGTTCCACCATTCACCCCTTCCCACTTCCCTGTTCTGGTATTACCCTACACTGATGTTTTGATCCTTTCCAGCACCAGGGTCCACTCCTTCCTTCTTGTCAGATATCATTTCATATGTGGATTGTGTCTTTGGTGTCCCAAGATTCTAAGCTAATATCCACTTATCAGTGAGTACATACCATGGGTATTCTTTTGAGACTGGGTTACCTCACTTAGAATGATGTTCTCCAGCTCCATCCATTTCTCTAAGAATTTCATGAATTCATTGTTTCTAATGGCTGAATAGTACTCCATTGTGTATATATATCACATTTTTTTTTTTATCCATTCCTCCGTTGAGGGACATCTGGGTTCTTTCCAGCTTCTAGCTATTATAAATAAGGCTGCTATGAACATAGTGGAGCATGTATCCTTATTGCATGCTGGGGAATCTTCTAGGTATATGCTCAGGAGTGGTATGGCTGGGTCCTCTGGAAGTATCATGTCCATTTTTCTGAGGAACCGCCATACTGATTTCCAGAGTGGTTGTACCAGCTTGCAGTCCCACCAGCAGTGGAGGAGTGTTCCTCTTTCTCCACATCCTCGCCAACACCTGATGTCTCCTGAGTTTTTAATCTTAGCCATTCTGACTGGTGTGAGGTGAAATCTCAGGGTTGTTTTGATTTGCATTTCTCTAATGACTAATGATGTTGAACATTTTTAAGGTGTTTCTCAGCCATCCGAATTTCTTCAGGTGAAAAGTCTTTGTTTAGTTCTGTACTCCATTTTTAGATGGGGTTATTTGGTTTTCTGGTATCTAACTTCTTGAGTTCTTTGTATACATTGGATATTAGCCCTCTATCAGATGTAGGGCTGGTGAAGATCTTTTCCCAATTTGTTGGTTGCCGATTTGTCCTTTTGGCAGTGTCTTTTGCCTTACAGAAACTTTGTAATTTTATGAGGTCCCATTTGTCTATTCTTGATCTTAGACCATAAGTAATTGGTGTTCTGTTCAGGAACTTTCCCCCTGAGCCAATGTCCTCAAGGGTCTTCCCCAGTTTCTTTTCTATTAATTTTAGTGTGTCTGGTTTTATGTGGAGGTCTTTGATCCACTTGGAGTTGAGCTTAGTACAAGGAGATAAGAGTGGATCAATTCTCATTCTTCTGCATGTTGAACTCCAGTTGAGCCAGCACCATTTGTTGAAAAGGCTATCTTTTTTTCCACTGGATGTTTTCAGCTCCTTTGTCAAAGATCAATTGGCCATAGATGTATGGGTTTACTTCTGGGTCTTCAGTCCTATTCCATTGATCCACCTCCCTGTCACTGTACAAATACCATGCAGGTTTTTTTTTGTTTGTTTGTTTTGTTTTTTTTTATCATTTTTTTTATTTTCTATATTCTTTGTTTACATTCCAAAGGCTTTCCCCTTTCCCAGGTACCCCCCACCATATGTCCCATAATTCCTCTCCCCCCCCCATGCTATTCCCCACTCTTCCCCCCCCCCCGATTTCTCTGTTCTGGGTCTACAATACTAGATCCAATCTTTACAGGCCCAGGGTCCTCTCCTTTTTTTCTTCTTGAGAGTCATTTGACTTGCTAATTGTGCCTTGAGTATTTAGGGCTTCTGGGCTCATTAATATCCACTTATCAGTGATTGCATTTCGTGTGTATTCTTTTGTGATTGGGTTAGCTCACTTAGGATGATAGTTTCCAGATCTAACCATTTACCTACAAATTGCATGAATTCATTATTTTTAATTGCTGAGTAGTACTCCATTGTATAAATATACCACATTTTCTGTATCCATTCCTCCTTTGAGGGATATCTGGGCTCCTTCCAATTTCTGGCTATTATAAACAAGGCTGCTATAAACATAGTGGAGCATGTGTCTTTGTTGTATGCAGGGGAATCCTCTTCTCTGTAGTACTGCTTGAGGTCCGGGATACTGATTCCCCCAGAAGTACTTTTACTGTTGATGATAGTTTTAGCTATCCTGGGTTTTTTGTTATTCCAGATGAATTTGAGAATTGTTCTTTCTAACTCTAGGAAGAACTGAGTTGGGATTTTGATGGGGATTGCATTGAATCTGTATATTGCTTTTGGCAAGATTGCCATTTTAACTATATTAATCCTGCCAACCCATGAGCATGGAAGATTTTTTCCATTTTCTGAGGTCTTCTTCCATTTTCTTCTTCGAAGATAACCACTCAAAAACAAAAATAACATCAAAAATGACAAAAATAAAATCTTATTGAAATAAATAAGATTAGGAACTGACAAGTACCTTAATCCAGAGTATTAGTAGAACAAGGAACTCAAGAATTCCCTGTGATCAAAGCCTTGTTCTGCCTCACTCTATGTCTAAAGAGGAACTCTCAATATTTGTGCTGCAGATGACATCTAGGGTAACAAATTGGAATGTGTAACATCAAATATCAGCAGTTCTGTATCTTAATAAAACAAAAAATGTGATACCCATGCTAACCACAACTGCACAATTAGCACAAGACTTTATCCCTTCAAAGATGTCCAGTTTGGATACTTCGGGACCTCTTAATATGATCCATTATTTATCCTTGTCTGTTTGATTCTTTGTTTGTTTCTGCCATTTGGGGTATTCCTCTCCTCCTGTTCAACACAGTTAACTCTCCATTTCCTTTTTTTGAAATCCATTTGGCATTGGAAGATGAAAGTTGGTCTTAGCTGGTGATCATATCAATACTCTGGCCAGCATCCCAGGCTTAGAAAGAAATACCTTTGAGATGGTTTTAGCCTGCTCCATCATGAAAGCTTCCTGTTGCTTGACCTGAGATCCTTCATTTCAGTGATTCCTCTAGCATCATTAACAACTATCTGATGGGACTTGTTTTCTGGATATGATTGGATCCCTTCACTGTCCCCATATTGTTCTGAGTTCTACACAATAGTAATAACACAATAGTAATAAAATAGTGTCTTAGAGAATTCAGGCTAAGCACTCCTACTGGATCAAATTCTTGTAACACTGAATAGGGCCTTGTGTTGTTTGGAAGTTACTTTTCTCTGGTTTGAGTTGTTTTCTCTTAAATATGCTCACAAGCTAGAAGCCATGTGATATTCAATATAATAATTAAAGACCAAGGGATGTTATAGATCTGATTTGTTGAAAGAATAGCAATTTTTCCTTGATATGGCAATCTTATGGGATTGGAAGGCTTCCTTTACTTTCTTTCCTTTCTTTGTTTTTATTTTATCCTTTCTTCTCTTGTGTGTGCACATATGCATACATGTGTGCACATATGTGTACATGTTCATGTCTACTTGTATGTAGGGCCAAAGGTCAATTTTTAGAGTCTTCTTCAACTGATCCCCACCTTACTGAGACAGGGTCTCTCACTGAACCTAAAGATGAATAATTCTACCAGACTAGCTGCTCAGCACGCCTCAGGGACCCTCCTCGTTCCCCAGCACAGCTCTTTCACATGGATGCTGGAGACCAAAGTCAGGTCATTCGTACCAGCATCTCTCTTCATTACCAGCTACATCTCCATCCTGTCTTCTTTTGCATTCTATTTCAAATCTTTTAAAAGAGGCTATGAAGTCATAAAAGCAACTACTTTGATCATTTTTTAAGAGAACGTTCCTTCTTCGTCCAGTTTAAATTATGAGAAAAATGAAAAATAAGGCAGTATAAAAATGTTGTCGTATCATGTAACTTCAAGGTGCCTTTAGGAAAGCAGTATATATACAACAGAAGCATAAAATACTATGGTGTTAAGTACTCCTTGTACCCACCATCAGAGGCTGACTTGGTATAAAGCCTTTGAATTTTAAATTACGAGCTTTCTGAATCCGCTTGTCTACAGGCCCCACCACATTCTATGTTGACTCCAAAAGGGAACAAAAGTAGCGTAGGTGGGCAAGGTCTAGATTCCTTCTCTTGCTGGAGGTTCTTCCATCAGTGTTGCGTCTGCAAACACCCCAGAGCTCACCACTCCAGGTGGGTTGCTGATAGAATCATCCATCTTCTTTGTCAAGCACACAGAATTAATTCCTGAGGGCTTTGGAACATATTATCCTGGGATCCTCAGGGAATGTATGCAAAATTATAAAATTTTAAATTGTGTATGCTCTAGAATGAGATCACTCAGCTCAGAGTGATGGAAATGGAGAAGTCTCCAGAAAGAATTGACCCCGGAGTGTAGCTAGTTATCATCGTTACCATCCATGATCTATTCATAGAACTTATCCTCAGAATGGGCAGGTTCACAATTGATCTATTGGTGGCTGATACCCACTGGGCCAAGTATCTTTTCTTGTGTGTATGTTGATACATCTTGTGTGTGTAGGTGTGTTCCAGTATATGTGCTCGGGTCATGTTGGTCCATGAACACACAATGTAAAAACTCCGGGTATCGTCCACATTTTGTTTTGATTTTGATGCAAGATCTCACTGGGATTTGGGACTCACTAACAAGCCCCAGAAATGTGGCTGCCTCTACATCAAGGGCCAGGGTTACAAGGGTTTGCATCTACACCAGGGTTCTATTTTGTTTGGGGTTTTGGGGAGTGGGGTGGGGTAGGGTGGGAGGGTCTGGGGAGTAAACTAACTTCCTCATGCTTGCAAAGGAAGCACTTTTCTGACCTATCTCCTCAAACCTAAGTGTCCCTTTCTGTGCAAACAGTAGCTCCTGTGGGGCTTCTCCAGCTCTGCATAACTAATGAGGACCAGGAGATACAGAAACAAAGCAGACATGATCCCTGCTTAGAAGAAGTGTAGGAAGCAGGCAGCTCAAGTAGAATGGTGATTAAGTTTTTTGGAAAGTTTCTGTTCAAGAAAGCCTAGCTAAAGCAAAGACCAAGGATGTGCCTCAAGCCTCAAGGCTGAGAGGGGATCATCCAGGCGCCTTTCTGAAACCCACTGGCCAGATGGTCCAGCAGAATTGATGAGCTTTATGTTTGCTGAGAGACCCTGTTTCACAAACTCAACATGGAAGGTGGATGACATCCGAGAAAGACATCTACTGGCTTCCACATGACATGCAAGTGCATTGATACCTGTCCACACATGTGCACAGACACCCTCACTAACCACTACATATACTACACACAGCAGTAACACACACTGAAAAGCTAAGGTGAGATGCTTGAGGGAGGCTGTGGACCAACATCGGGGGAGATTCTTATATGGTCGGAAATAGTAGGGGAGAAGGGCATTGGTAACATGTTTCCCGGTTCCTTCTTCAAAGAAACCAATTAGAGTTAGCTAAATCTGTCAATTAAGCCCCAAACCGCGGAACACAGAGCATGGTTGCCAAGTCCTGAATTGCTATGAGGTCACTATGTGTTGCGATTCAAATTGTTGCTCCCAATCAATCTTCCCCTCAATTTCCTCATCAGCAAAATCGGGATAACCTCTGTGTGACTTGCAAAGCACAGCTAATTAACATTTATGACAAACGAGGAATTACATAACAGGTTATGTAAATGCATAATAGCAGCCAGAACCATGCTGCTTTGCCTGTAGCATGACTTGAAAAGAGATCTGGCGAGACAAAAGGAATAAAAGGAACCAAATATGGTGCAAAGATAAATAAAAAATCAATCATCCAATCAATCAATCAATCAATCAATCAATCAATAAGCAAAAGTGAAAATGCTGTTAAGGACAGGGGTCCTGAACAAGTGAACTCCCCTTTCTCCCATGGCTATTTATAGGTGTGATGAACTCTATGATGGCATGTAATTATATTTCATAAGCATCATGCCAAACACTCATAGTTGAGTCTAGATATGCAATGTATCCACTCCCTCAGAGGACTCATGAAATCAGGCTGTTATGATAAGCATGAAAAGCCATGGTAATCCTCTGATGAGGTCATGCCCTTGCTGAGCCTAAAGTTCATTCATTTAAAACCTGAATATCTTCCACCATAATTTTCAAAGGGTCATGCATGATAGTTGAGTATTTTTATTTAATAATTAGAAAAAGCAAATGTGAGTCAATCTAGTACAAAAAAAGAAAAAGAAATCAAATGACCTTGAGGAAGTAAAAATAAAAAAAACCGACTGAATTCAAGGAATTCTTTTGAGCTTCCTGTCTTACTGTGCCTCACTAATACTCTGTTATTATCACTGTTCTTCTCACTCCAAGAAGGAGGGGAGTTGTTGCTCAGAGAGGATCCAGGACTCCTCAAGGTCACGGTGGTAGACTTGCTAAGTGGGAAAGATTTACAGTAATATACAGGAGAGAGACTGTGTGTTCTGGAGGTCAGAGGTCAACATCAGATGTCATTCATTAAGATGCTATCCATCTTGTTCCCTTGTTTTTCTGAGACTGGATGCTTCTTTCCCTTGGCCTGAATCTTGCTGATTATATCAAGGCAGCCAGTAGGTCAATAATCTATCTGAGTCTACCTATTCAGCACTGGGATTATAAGGCTGAGACGCACCATGCACGGGGTCTGGAAAGTGAGCTCGGCTCCTCATATTTGCATGGTAAGCACTTTATCAAGCTATCTCCCCCACTTACTCTTTGAGTTGTGATCAGTCACATTACTGGTTCCCTCCTAGGACATGTGCGTGCTGAGATTTGCACTGTGCTGTTCTTTTCTTTCCTATTGTGGAATACTTGATGAATCTGTATGTCATCCTTGTGTAGGGGCCATGCTAATCTCTGTACTTTTATAATTCCAGTATAAGTTTCATTCTTATTTTCGTTGAGCATCTCTGACATGGAGAAGCATTCTAACACATTGATTTAAGTTATTCCTGCTTGGCCATCAATGGAATAATGGTATGTCTGAACAGCCACAGGTCTTGGAGTATATAGACATAGATGATAACAACTCTGGCAAGAATGTGTGTGCATAGTAAAGACCTGGAAACAGTGTATAGTCAACCTATCAGCTTGAGAAGTCACATCCTGCAAGGATTCTCATCAAGAAACTGGAAGGTCCTAGGTGGTAAAAAATAAAAGCTATCTGTGTCTGGTGGTTGTGAATTACATGAGGAATGACTCCTCTAAACTCATGGATTTGAACGCTTGGTCCCCAGTTGGCAGTACTATTTTGGGAGATTATGAGACTTTTAGTTCGTTGAGTATTGGTGGAGAGAGTGAGTCACTAGAGTGGATATTGAAAATATCTAGCCTCTTCCCTTTTTCCAATTCACTCTCTCATCTCTCTGTGTGTGCTTGAGACGAGATCTCTCTGCTCCCTGCCTCTGCAGCTAGGCCTTCTCTGCTATTATGGGCATCTAGTCCTCTGGAACCGTAAGTCAAAATAAAACTCTTACATATGTTCCATTGGATCATGGTATTTTATTACAGCTACAGATGTAGCAGACGGAGTGCGCACACGTATAGTTCCAGTGTTCTGGAGGCGAGGCAGGAAGATGACAAATTCAAATCTAGACTGGAATATATAGCAGTAGCATGCCACCCAAAACAGAAAAAGAAAGGAAATTAGGGAAAGAGAAGGGAAAATAATGAGTGAAAGAAGGGAGTAGAGAGGAAGCTAGATGGAGAAGCAGAAGTAAAATGTTAAAAGAAATCATATTTTGGTATAGTTTTAACTATTAGAATGCATAGCTCTTAAACATAACAGCCTTAAAATTCTGAAGCAGGAGTGGAAAATCTGCATCGTTGGGTCAGGGCAAACCAAACAACCAGAAGTTTCATGGAATATATCTCAGAAGTCTATTATTTAAATCTGAATTCCATACTTGCATGTCATCTTGATATTTCTGACAAGTGCGTGTAGGGATTTTTGACAGTAAGGAAGTTTCCAATATATTTTTACTATATAAAAAAATAAATGTAAAATACATAACTGTGTCTCTAAATTGCTACTGTTTATTTTAAGAAATAAAACATTCATCATCTTAAATCCCTGCACTTCTGAGCGCTGATTGCTATCTGCTGGGAGCAAGGGTAGCAGCAAATTATAGTCGACTCTGCAGAGAGAGAATGCAGCTGTTTTAGGTTCTGCTTCTGCAACATCCATGGTGGAATTCAGAATTTACAGAGAGCTGGCTTTTCTCATTTTACTGGCAAAGGAATTGTGAGCTTAATTACCCTCAGGGGTCTTCTGTAAATTATTTCCATAGATCTGGAGAAAGAAGATGCCACAAAATAAACATTCAGCATCATTTTTTTTTTAGTGCAGAAAAAAATTTCTTCCAAAGAACAGAGCTCTTCACCTCCACCCAAACCTCTTTGGGGGAGAAGAGGCCTTTCCAGATCTTTGCACTTATTGCTCATCTATCCGAATCTTACCTCTCTCTCCTTTCTCCCACTCTCTTCCTGATATATTCACTGACCCTGACTGAGCAAGCCTGACCCTTACAGTTCCTTTCTCTGTCCATCTCCTCCACTACACTGGCATCTGCATGCTTGGAGAGAGACCCCATGATCTTCCACCTTGCCTTCATTCAGTGATGAACATCGGAGCTACCAGAATAATTGTGGCGACAACTGTTTGTGAATTCTTATCCTCCCATGAAACAAGGACCAGTAGCGTAACCACATCTGACATTTATTAAGTGTTTGCTCTGCCATTATACTTCATTCAAACCCCTTAACATACTGCAAGAAGGCATTATTATGAGCATTCCTAATGCAGAACTGGCCTCAGAGACCAGAAGTGACAGCAGCTTCCAGCCAGACTCAAGCTGTCTGAGCTCAGAGCTCACACTCTTATCTAATTTAAACATGGAAAGAAGGAAGAAATGAGAAGAGAGAAGGAAGGAAAGGAAACGAAGGAAGGGATACAAGAAGGGAGGGAGGGAGGGAAGGAGGGAGGAAGGAAGGGAGGGAGGGAGGGAAGGAGGGAGGGAGGGAGAGAAGGAGGGAAAATGGATCAGGAAGGTTGTCAGCTCTCCACCACCTTGTCTTTGGTCAGCTCAACCACTGAAATAGGAAATATCATGTTTTGACATGTGACTCTTTCCTGGAGTTCAGGCTGACACCCAAACTCATATTTCACATTTGAAGCCTTGATGCCTTAGTCAAGTGCACTGAAGACATCAGCCAGAGTTAATGTCAAGTTGTCTTATGAAATCAGCTCAGTTTGGGGAAGCAGTTTAGACTGACAGGTGTTCAAAAGGTAGACAAAGACAGTAGCGGGGAGAGTGTGGTCTTAACCTGGTTCCAAGAAGCCACCCTGATGCTCATTCGACAAGCGCTCTGGAGGTTTTCCAAAAGCTACCCCACAATGGCCATTGTGTGGGAGACATTTGCATTTTGCTGAGAACCGGTGATTCTGCCAAGGAATTATATGGTGAATGTGCTAGAAAAGTCTTCATAAAATGGCCTTTCCCTTTCTAGCTTTCCAGCCTCCCACACCTGTGCTTGCTAGGTTTTTATGTGAACAAAAATCACACACACACACACACACACCGCCCCACCTCCGGTGGCACCATCAGATTTCACTGCCTAAGAAAGAGCTACAAACCATGTCATAACCACCTACTGTCTCTTTGAAACCCACACAGCTAGTTGGCCATTCCAACCAAGCATAGCATTTCCGTGATGTCATTAGGAGACCAGGAGGCTGCAAAGCAATGGGTGGCACCCAGCCCATTCCCCATCGCCACTCTCCTGGGCTGCCTCCTTCACGTGCACTGCCTTATTCTTTCTCTGTCTCTGTCTCTCTCCTCTCATTGATACTACTGACATGAAGTAGGTCTTTTGCTATCTACGGTCCCAGTGTTAGATCTAAAATGACCCTAAGATAAATATTGAACATTCTTCAACCCTTGTGGCTGACTGAATAGGAAAGAGTGATATAGTGAATTATGTAAACACTAGGTAGCACGAGGTCATATTTTGTCCTACTGGATTGCCACTCTGTCATAGACAAGCAGCTAATCTGGTCTATAAGGATTCTGGACGGCTCATGGGTCTGCCCATGGGTTTCTTTAGTTTATGGGTTTAGTGGTTTAGTTCTTTGAACTCCAACAGTACAGGAGCAAAATTTCTCTCTTATTATCTTGGGCTGCAAAACACTAATGGAGATTCAGTAAAATCTTTAATTAAGCACTAAGTGCTGATGCATAGAATCTGAAAGAAGCTAATGTTTGCACTTAATATTAGCATTTATTTTCTTCTAATGAACATCAAAGTAGGTACACTGCAGCACAAAATGGTACGAGATAAGTGGCTTCCTATTAGGAAAACAGGAGGCCACTTCTAAGGACCAACAAATAGGCGACAGAGGCTGCAAAGGAAGGAAAACAGATGAACTGCAAGACAATGTAAAACATCAGTTCTAAGCTTAGGGAGGTGCCTTGGTGGGAAAGCACTTACAAGTGGAGGGGAGGCTTGAATTCCTATCCCTAGTATGCACATAAAGGCTAGACACAGAGTGTGAATATTCATCATCACAGTGGCCCTACAGCAAACTAGGAATAGAAAATCCCCAGAAGCTTACAGGCCAGCTAGCCTGGTGAGCATGAGTCAGACATAAGACCATGTCTAGAATAAGGTAGACACAAAGAATTGACCTCCATATATGCAACATGGAACGCTTGCACCCACACTTACACAAACACTCACATGCACACACATTCCGTAAAATAATAATCAATTTTGTGTGTGTGTGTGTGTGTGTATGTGTGTGTGTGTGTGTGTGTGTGTGTGTGTGTAATCTGTTGCTAGGTGCTGGGCACAGGAAGCAAATAACAAAAAAAACTTAAATAGACAAATATTTGTCAGGAGTTCAGACTAAAAAGGTAAGGAAAGGATGAATCAGACATAATATAACATAATAACATAATATAGCATAAGAACATAGGGTGAACTGAAGCTTGACATCAGAAACAATGTAGGGACAGTCTGACATGAATTTGAAGGCTTTGAATAACAGTGAGCTAAGAACAGAATACACACACACACACACACACACACACACACACCATACATATATTTGAAAGAAAAGAATTGCTAAAGCCTTAGAGTCATCTTTGGCCTTTTCCATGGTTATATGGGACTTGATCTTTGTGTCCATAAAAGAAATTCTGGTCTGGAATCTGGAAGTAAGTGCTTTTCAAAGATTTTAACTCAGAAGTCTGATTACAATACAGATACATGAATGCTTGGGGGGAAATCTTTTATGTAAATTACTGTCACCTAATATTAGGCCAAACCAGCAAGATAAATTCACAAAGTGAATGCATTTGAAATTTCAGAACAGAAATGACCCGTGACATTCTTTCTGGCAGTATTTTTTACAGCGTGTAAGATGTGTCTATATTATTACCACTTAGGTTAGCATTACAGAAGCTTTGGAACTTCACAAGTCAACAGCTAATTTAAGTTCCTAGTGGTAGAAAAAGAAAAAGAAAACAGTCCTGACAGATGTATCCCATGAAATCAAAGTGCTGAGAATTAAAGAATGCCTCAAATGTTCCTGTCAGTTCCCATTTTCCTCACAAAGGCCTTCTCATAGATGAACAATTTCAGGGTGTTCTGCTTATAAATAGGCCACCTCCCAGATGCTGAGCTGTGCCAGACCACAAGACTCACCCCAGGTTTAAAGACTAATGAGAATGGTAAGTCAGACCTGGTTAAAACTGCCCTCACTTCGGCTGAACCAAAAGACACACACACAGGACAAGGATATAAGAAAAAGATTCTGTCTTCCTCACCAGAGACAGTCCTACAGTCCAAGGGAAGTAAATCATTGCATTTATGGCAGTTCAGAACCTCTGGCTGCTTCATGAGCGTAGGCATATGGCTGCCCTCATACCTCTATTTATAACCAGCCAACAAAATTTACATCACAATTTCTGATGCCGTTAGTCAATGGCAGAACATTCAGTTTCCAGCTAAGAGTAATCCTGAGACCTAGCTGAACAAAATAGATCACTAGGGGTGAAGTTTGAGGTGTCTGGGGCTGGTTCCACTTCCTGCCCTCTCTCCCTCCTGACTATAGACACAATTCAACCAAACCACTCCATGCTACTGATTCCAGACCATGACAGATCATGTACCTTAGAACTGTAAGCCAAAGAAGAAACAAAGTGAATGTATTAGTCAGGGTTCTCTGGTATCACAGAACCTATGTAATGTCTCTCTGTATTAAGGGAATTTGTGGGAATGACTTGCAGTCTTTAGTTCAACTAACTCAACAATGGGCAGCTGTGGATGGGAAGTCCGAAAGTTTGGTAGTTGCACAGTCGATGAGTCTAGTTGTCTCACCTGGTCTTCTGTATAGACTGGAATCCTGAAGAGGTAGATTCCAACAGATGTGCTGATAAGTACGTGCAAGAAGAGTGAGTCTTCCTTGTTCCGATGTCCTTATGTAGGCCTCCAGTAGAACTTACGGCTCAGATCAAGGGTGTGCCACCACAGATCTAGAACTTGCTTTGTCCCAGGTTTACCTTAAACTCAGAAATCTCCTTGCCTCAGTCTGCTGGCATTTACGGCGTGTACTACCTCACCTGGACCTAAACATTTCATAGCTGCTATGCCTCAGGATCTCCATGTCAAGATCCGGGTCAGAAGCCTGTGTCTTCCCAGCCTCAAGATCTGGATCCTGGGTGTGCTCTCCAATTCTGGATTGTAGTTCACTCTGGATTTATCAGGTTGAAAGCTAGGAATAGCCATCAGAGTAAATTAACAAAAGAAAACTTCCCTCCTTCAAATTGCTTTCTGTCACACATTTGGCCACAGAAATGAGAAAGGTGACAAACATTTGGAGAGTGCTCAATTCTCTTCTCAGAAGCTGGAGATGCTAACTCTTTCACTTCTTTGTCTTTGCCAGCAGTGACTGAAATGGATGAATTGAGAGCAATCTCATTTTTTTTTTAAACTATATCAGAACACGTGATGATCACCAGTGTACTTCTGGTATTTGTTTAAAGACCTGTAGAGAAACAGAAAGTTTCCATCAGTTTTTACAGGAACAAGAAAGGGCAAGAAGAGCTGTACAAAGGAGCTTTTCATAGCTCATATCTTGTACAATGCCTACTGATATCAGCAAAACATGTCACTGCCTACCTGAGATTATCCAGACCACGCATGACCTGGCGCCATGACAAGCTTCCCTGGCTATTGGGTAGGTGCCCATAGACCTCTAGCCAGAAAGCACTGGAACATTCTGTGTAAGCATTAGAAAAGCCAAATATTCCTAGTCCCTCAATGCTTAGGAGCACGTCTTCGAGCCTAGTCGTTCTGTGGAGAGCAAAGCCCACACCGTACTTTCAGCTGCCAGGATGGGACGGCATGCAAAGGGGAAATAGGGCCACAGTGCTGAAGGCAAGGGTGAGAGAAGAGGGCGTGTGTGATATGGGAACAGCAGCCAGAAAGCCAGAGCACAATATGAGATGCAACCAGCGAGGGAAACAAAGGGCAGCCCGACAATATTTCACAAATACATTAGGAACAAGACAAAAGAGAATGTGGACCCGCTAATTAGTAGGGAGGGAAAACAAATAGCAGATGCATCGGAAGGCTTGAGCTTTTAATACCTATTATGCTCTAGGCTTCACAAAAATGGTTAGCTCTCATCAGAAGCTGAATATAAACCACAGTAATGAGCACATGGGGAAAGGGAGGGGGGCGTTTAAATGAAAACCAAACAGATTAGTAACTACTTAGGCAAGCTGGATGGTTTCAAATGGGGACCTGACAAAAGTCATGGTACCGTATCACAAAAAAATGTAGCTTGTGAAATTCGAGTTCCTGCTAAACGTGCTCTTAAAACAAAGGTAAGATTTCAAATGACTAAATAGGAAGTAGTGGCAGCCCCCGTGTGAGCAAGATGGAGGAGACAGGGCTGGAAACAAGAGTTTGGTCCCTTAGGAGAGAAACCAGGGTCCTCTGTACTGTGGGACAAGCCCAGTGAGTTACAGGTGGGAATTATAGACCCAAAGCAGTGTAGGGAAGACTTTCCAGGACTGAAGTCAAGGGTAAGTGAGTAGGGTATGTGCAAAATGGGAACGCCAGCCAGAAAGCCAGGCGCAGTAGGTAGACAATCATTTGACATGAGCTAGGATATCACGTCTAAAACCAGGTCTCAATTAGATGGAAGAACTGAATTATAGAAGGCCAGAGGGAGAGTCAACTCTATAGAAGTATCTCGGTGGAGTCTGGAAAGGTAAGTCAAGGTTCTAGAACTTTTTGATGGTAATGGCTCTCCATTCCTGTTCTACACACAGAGCATACTAAATATGTCATATGCTCACAGTTTCTTAGGGGTCTGTTATGATGGGTACCATGACTATAATTTCTAAGCTTTTACTTAATACTTTATAACAGCGTTCTGAACAGGCAGAGCAGAATGGAGGGAGAAACGAAAACAATTATAATATACTTTTTCATGTATTTATATATGTACGTTCATGGAAGACAGTGTTGTATGTCGCCCTGGCTTACTGGTATTCACTATAGCCTCAACCTACCTCGAACTCATGAGAATCGCCTTGCATCTGCCGCCCAGGTGTTCCACGTGCCATTACTGCATGTCATGTTCAGCTATGCAGTTGCTAACCGTAAGATAAAAAAATCCATACAACTGCTTACAGTTGTTAGCAGGATGTTTTGTTAATTTATTCCTTTGATCTATGATCTCAAGGGCTCTATTTTAAAGGCAGTTCTACTTTTAAAATAAGACATATATTCTTCGGAGGTGTATTTTGTCAAAGTTCTCTAGAGTAACCTAACTTATATAATGTGTGTGTGTGTGTGTGTGTGTGTGTGTGTGTGTGTATGGGGGGTGGAGTATTAGGATTGATGGGTTATAAAAGAGAAAAGGGATATTAGGGAGTATGACATGGCACGTGGGGGAAGGGGGTACCTAGGCAGGCCCATGCCTAAGCACCTCTTTCCCCTGAGGGACCACGCACACACCGACATGGTATTGAATAGAGTTTATTCAGGGAAGAGGATGGGAGTTAATGGTATAGTGGAGGCAGAGAGAGGGGGAGAGAGAGAGAGAGAGAGAGAGAGAGAGAGAGAGAGAGAGAGAGAGAAAGAGAAAGTAGAGAGGAGTAGAGGCTGGCCATGACCACATGGAGAGAGGGGGGAGGGGAAGAGAGCCCAAGAAGGGCAGAGAGGTGAGAGTACAGAGAGGTAAGAGGATGAGAGAGAGATGAGAGAGAGAGAGAGGAGAGGCAGGCAGTCCCTTTTATAGTGGGCCAGGTTTATGGGGAGGGGCATACCTGGCTATTGCCAGGTAACTGTGGGGTGGAGCTTGGACAGAGTACCAACAGGATGATTTACAGGATGTGGTCCAGCTAATCCAACAATGGTTGTCTATGAAAAAATCCACTAGCAGTTCAGTCCATGAGACTGGATGTCTCAGCTAGTCTGTATACATCCCAATCCTGAAGAAGTAGTCTCAAAGGCTAGCGAAAACAAGGGCAAGCAGGCAAAAAGCAAAAGCTTCTTTCTTCCACATATATATATATATGCTTCAAGCAGGAGGCATGGCCCAGACTAGAGGTAGATCTTCTTACATCAAAAGATCTAGATTATAAACGTGCCTTCCCACCTTAAAGATAAGACTGGAAGTAAATCTTCCTACCTCAAATGAAGCAAAAGTCCGTTAGAGGCATGCCCCTCTGTTTTAGGGTTTTAGCTAATTCCAGATACAGTCAAGTTGATAGTTAAGAATAGCCATCCCAAGAGGGATCACAAATTTTGAGATCAGCTTGAGCTACATAAACAAAGTTCAGCATGGAAGTTTGAATGAAGACCCTCCCTGGTGCCTGAATGTGTACACCTTTTCCTATCTATCTTTGCCCTTGAATCCAACAGAAAATTCAGAGATCTTGGAGCTATAGTTAAACCTAGTTCACATGAAAATATTACACACAAACTCTTGAATAAACATGAGATCAAGTGAAGTGGAATTGAGATCTTGGGCCTCATGCCATCCATATATTATTACCAAAGGAAAGAGTCACATGCACTGGAAATATTCCTTAAGCTTCGTTTGAAGTTGCTTCCAAAGAGATTTACTTTCTGTTAGATCTCCTAGGCTGTCCAAATATCCAGAAATAGGCTGAAGTTGGACTATAGGAGGGTTTCTGGCAGTTAGAGAAAATCTAGCATTCCTCAGGAACTTGTGAAACCAGTTCCCTGCTGCCAAAAGGAGTTGTTTCCCTTACCTCTAGCAGAAAGAACATAGGTCTCTACTGACATACATTTGTGATTGAATATTAAAGTCCATGCTGACCTCCAGACTCCCTCAGTCCATACTCACAAGTACTTATATACCTCAGAGCTTCCATGTTAGCATGCGGGCAGTTTACCACTGCAGCCCCTCCCCCCCCCATCTCACCACCACCATTTGTTCTTTTCATAATGGCAAGGTTTTAATCTCTGCTCTCTCTCTCTCTCTCTCTCTCTCTGTATGTGTGTGTGTGAGCTCTATGTGTGTGTGTTTCTCCCTCCTTCCCTTTCTCTCTCCCCCTCTCATATATAGACACACACACACACACACACACACACACACACACATACATATATATATATATATATAATTTTACTTCCTCTTCTTCTCTCTCTCTCTCTCTCTCTCTCTCTCTCTCTCTCTCTCTCTGCATGCATGTGCTATTTTCTATCTCTTTTTATTGATTATTTAGCAATCTCACATTATGAACCCTGATAGCACTCACCTTCCAGTCTTCCCATGTCCTGTGTACATCCCATATGACCTCCTCCCATGGAGAAAAGAAAAAAAGAAAATGAAGAAACAAGTCCCCTTTGTGTGATCCATACATTCACTTGAATGTGGTCAAGTTCCTAGCAGTCGATATCCCCTCCCCAAAGAGAGAATGGGTGCTTCTGGGCCTGTACCTAAAGCCATCAGCTACTGAAAGCCATTTTGGAGCAATTGAAGGGTGGAGCCGGCTCTCCTATCAGGGGTGATACCAGCTTTCCTGTGCCAATAGACATTAATATGGCTTCAGCCAGCAGTCCAAACCATGGACAGCCTCATAGGCTTTGGGGATAACACAAGCTACAGGGTCACTGACAGCAATACTGCTCTTGGCTGTGTCAGGAGGACTACTGATCAACTAATGGCCCTGAGTGGGAACATGGGCCACAAGCCTCACCATGGCCTCAGGTGGCTATAAGATGCTTCTCACATCAGGATGGCCCCTGAGGCAGCCAAGCCTAAGGACATCACTGGGCAATCAGACAGCACCCCCAGACTGCATATGTCATGTTCTTTGTGGACTGGGATGGAAGCATTGCCCAATGACCCAACATGTCACCTGGTGTTTATCCTGGACTGTGATTTTCCTTCAAGGAGGTCCAATCCAGAAAGTGAGCCTCTCCTCATCTCAGACAGGCTTCCCACAATTCCCAAAGCCGGGGGATCCTGAACCCAGTGGATCCCCTGGGCTCCACCCTCTGCCCAGCTGAGTCTGCATCTGTGTAAGCTCTAAGCTCTTATACATGGATCCTACTGGGCAATGACAACATGTCCAGTAGCCTTCTCTCTCCTGTCACCACCACATCTCTAGCTCCACCTCCTTCCCTTGCACACACACACACACACACACACACACACACACACACACCACTCCATTTTTCTATCATTCACACTTCTCCATCATATTTGCTCATCATAGTGGCAATCACATGTCCTCGCTTCTTCTGTTTCTTGATATCTCACAATCTCTATTATTCTCTCCTGCTTCCCTAGCCCTGGCTATGCCAGTCTGCTAGCCACGTTCATTCTACTTCATCTCCCTGCTGAACTCTTCTAGATGCCTGTGGCTGATCGCTTTCTCATAGCTACATAAAACCCTTAACTATATCATGGAGCAGTCATGTTGTCAGTTTTTCTTTTAAACTGGTCCTCTTTGGATTCCTCCGGAAATAATTTAAGGATAATCTTTAGAAATAATTTTCTTTCACTAAAACTTTAAGAATGGGTAGGCATGTTTTATTTTATTTGGGGAATTTTGAACATAGTAGTTGACCTTCTGTCAAAGAACCATCCTAATAAACACAAAGACACATTTCTCAGCATCACTGTGCATGAGTGACTATTTTTTTTAATCTAGGAGACTTTGTTTTTGCATGTGGGCTGTGAATTTCTTGGAGAAGGGCTATGCAGATCATTTATTTAGAAGAGTCTTTTATAGTACCTGAATGCTAACATGGTGTAAGGGCATGTATCTGAAAACCCCAGTGTTCTAGTCCTGATAGAGAAAGTTTTTTGGAGATGATGTACTTTCTTCTCTATTTTTAATTTATATATCTATAGAGGGCATCATGGTATCTAAATACACACACACACACACACACATATACACACACACACACACACACACACACACACACACACGCAGATTAAAACCTCACCTATCATCTTTTTCAGATGTTATTACATTTTCATAAAGAATATGTAAGATATATTTTTGGCACTTTCCAATTCTACTGGATAGTACTCACTACCCCATCATGCCTTGTCAGAATGGCCTCCTATCTAAAGGCAACTTTGTAGCTGTGGCCATCTCCTCAATGACCATCTCCAAGATCCGATCACTTTTATCTTGCTGTCTTTTATGAGTCCAACATTTTAACATCATACATGTAGCTAAGATAATGAGGATTTTTTTCTGACCCTTGCTTGTTTCACTTATGATAATATCCTTCTGTTTTAAAGCAAATGACTGGGCTGCTTTCTTTTCCATAGCCAAATAAGATCCCACTGTATATACCTGGTCTCTATTCTTTTTGTATGTTGATGGACACAAGGCTGATTTGTCCCATATCGTATCAACTATGCACAGTGTTGCTATGAACACAACATGCGTACACTTCTTCAATATCCTCATTTCCTTTGGATATATATCCAATGATAAGATTTTGTTTATTTTTTAAAAGAAATCCCCATACTGTTTCTATCATGGCTATACTCGTTTATATTGCTACCAACAACACCCTAGCATTCTATTTTCTCCACATCCTTTCTCTTCTGACACAGTTGCTAGTGGATCCATGAACAAGGATAAGCTTACACACAGGGATCCATGGAGACTATCCTCAGTAGTAAGGAATACTTCTTTGACTTATCTACTAGGTGCTTCTACCATAAAGAAGCCAACACATAGGCTTGTTTCCACTGATCTGCCATTTATTTGTTTTGAAGGGGATGTTTGGGGTTGTCATTTCCTGTATTCTTCAGAGAAACAACATACCAAGGCCATATGGAAAGATGATAAATAGACATTTTCTGCTTAGTGAGTGATCTTAGACACCAGCCCTTCAGATGGCTAGCTCATTACAAAGCATCCTTTATCAAACTAGCTCACCATATTTTATTTCAACTCACAGATAACTAAAGTTTTATAACTATCCTCAGTTTTATTTATTTATTTTATTATTTATTTATTTGTGTAATGATCACAAAGTTAACATGTCAACACAGAATAGGTGACTTTTCTAAGCTTTCTGGAAGAAGCAGATGAGAACGCAGAAGATATAAAGACCAGAGGTTGCCTGGAGAACATAAAGAAGGCCAATGCAATGGCTTAGAAAGGAGGTCTTGGGCAGGAGACACTGCTGTGATGCTTTGCAATCCTTCTATGAGATGCTGGTTGACACTGACAATAAGCATTATTGCAGGTGGCACCTTGGGCAACACATGCTGTCTACATAGCAAGAACTCAGTCTCAAGCTTGGGGAGTTGATTTTTTTTTAAAACGAAGATATGAATATGTTAATCTATCCTCTCCCAGTCAGCAGGAGGCTAAGAGTGAGAAATTCCACAGCATGCCTGTTGGCAGCCCACATTTGTGTCTCCTCCTTCTCTGTTGTGAGGACTGAGATGGTAATGAAGGCACTCAGCTCACAGCCATGTTTGATCATTAGCATGTATTAGCAAAGAAGTGAGCCAAGAAAGGGAACCATTCACCCACAAGTCCCTTCTTGGAGAGAGACCCAAAGGAAGGACTATTTATTGTTTAACTTTAAAAAATGAATTTTCATTCTTACAATCATTTCATTATTATTGTTAATGTTATTTTGACACTACCAGCTCCCCAGGAGTAGCTAGCAGCATAGTATATTGCAGGGTGCTAATTGAAGGAAACTTGATTTTTGTTTCATCTAACAAAAAGTAGCTTTTATTATAAGTATTTTTTTTTTTTTACAAATTACCCATAATTACAATTGTCTAGAGAACGTCTCATCAGCCTGAGAGGGACAGAAATAAGCTAGACGCACAACAGCACTTGCTGGTCTCTGATTTAAATTTGTATGCTCATTAATGGCAATGTAAATGGCCACTTTAGCAGTTTCACTCCATGTCATTTTGGGCAGGAGTAATATGTAGGAAAACTTGTGTACATCATCAGTCAGAAGTGTCTATACAGTGGACCTGGTGTGCACTTTTTAACGGATGGAGAGTCTTCCTGTCTCACTACATCCATGCTTGTTCCTAAAACAGTAGGTAGCTATTGTGATGTTTTGGATTGGTTTAGTTTGGTTTGGTTTTCTTCAATAACCTTGAAGAGAAGAAAGGTAGTTGTGGTCTGTGCTTTGAAGACCTCACATTGTATCAATTACACCTTCTAGTGCCTTCAGTATTTGATCACTTCAAATGCCGGCATGACCTCTGTCTCAATGAAACCACTAAGACACCCCAGCATCAGGATGAAGAGGCAGCAGAAGAGGGTGATGCCTTTTCTCACAAGGGCCATCATGGCTGACCCTCCTCCAACAAAGACTGATGAAGGGTCTAAACTATGGCAACTTTATTTCATATAGGTATGAAGTGACTCAGAAACCTTCAGAAGGAAGACTCAGACCCAGAGGAAAGTGGCCATGTGTAGATTTGATGAAGCACAAGGGGGCAACCATGGAAAATTCAATAAGCCCAAAAGGGTATGTGAGAATGGCCACATACTTAAAGGAGAACAGCTCAGGGAGGCCCAGCTGTTCGGTTTATTTTTGGCCTGTCTGTGTATATGCCTTCCTGCTAAGTATCCTGCAGAACCCTTCGAGGATAAAGGTCTTCTGATCTACTCCCAGACAAAGGAGGTCACAGACATTCTATAAGGCCAGTGCCAACACGGAAACAGTAGTATTTTTAGGCCTTACATCTTGCTTTTGGGCAAAATGGGTTTTGCTTTCTATGACTTACCTTGGAAAAAGGGTCATTCCGCCTTCTGTGACTCACTTCAGAGGAGAATAAAGGCAGGCAAAAAGGAGGGCAGAGGAAATGAGAAAGCGCTTGGTGCTTGGGCCATTTCTGACACCTTCCAGTGTACTTTAATTCTAAGTATTTGGCATGCCAAAGTGTCTTCCTTTGTAGTTTTGTAGTTTTCTGCATCTCAACAATGATAAAGATTCTCTGCCTCCACGTCTGCATCCCTGATGTTGTACAGGCTATAGACAGTGCCAGTTTCTCCAAACTGTCGCCTACCTAGTAATTTGCAAGTGCTCTCCATCCTCCAGAGAGTACAAGGTCTTGCAGAAGCCATTCAGCCAGTCAGTTGGGATGCCCAGGTGGGATATAGGAGGAATTCTTAAAGTTTTCCTTACTTTCCAGCAGCTGTAGCAAAGGCTTAGTCTCTCTCTCTCTCTCTCTCTCTCTCTCTCTCTCTCTCTCTCTCTCTCTCTCCACACTCACACACACACACACACACACACACACACACACACACATCAAAGACAACTATGTTTGGTTTTACATTTTACGACTTTAAATTTCTTTCAGAGTAACACAAGCCATATGTGCATATGGTGGCCAGAGGACAACATATAGCATTGAGTCCTCTCCTTCTACCATATGGGACCCTTTAAGAGATCGAATTCATGTTGTCGGGCTTGAGAGTAAGAACCTTTGCCCACTGAGCCATCTTGCTAGCTCTAGGATGACCATTTGAGTATCTTGATGTCATCACTCTATGGACTAAAAGTAATAGAGGTGATGGTTGTGAAAGGGGACCATTCTCAATTGCCATGCATGTGTCGCATGTAGATACCTGGCTGCTTACAATGTATGTGGACACAGCAGATGCTGAGAAGGGCAGACAGAGTAAAGGGGGCCAGGTTTCCAAAGCAGCCAGTGCAGGGTGCTACCCTTTAATTCTATTAAAAAACTATTTTCGGTGCACACTTCACACTGTCCTTTTATTCCAGATGCAAACTAGAACAGTCTTTTTCAATGTCATGTCTTCCAATTACATAGGAGTAAACCAGAGGGTGGACCTACACCTGCAGCTGATGACTGTTCATAGTATTTGTAATGCAAACTAGCTAATTAAGATGATGGTCAAGTGGGAGTTTTCTGCTGATATTAGCATAGAAAATGAGATCTGTGTCTCTGTATGCATTTAGCCTTACAGTATCAGCAAGTGAACAACAAATATGCAATCCAACATCTATCAAGAATAAGCTAAAGAAAAGGCTTTGGATTGGCATTCATTTACAGTCATTCATTATCTTAGTCTGACCCTAGTGGAAGAAAGTGCTTGTCGCTAGGTACAGTCATGAGCTGGGTCACAAGACTAGACAGAAAGTTCCTAGCATGTTGTAGTACTCTGTCCCTTCCTGTGGAATCACATTTGTATTAGCCTTCGTATCCCTTCTGTATGGTAAGAAGGAAGGTAAGCCTGTTCTTCTTGCTCATCCTATACCTCTTTTTCAGATGTGCTCAACTGGGCAGAGTCTGTTTGGTGGCATCTAGTTGGTACGTACTCTAAAATTCCTTCACCACAGATTTCAAGAGTCTTTAGGAATCATTTGTTCCAATGATTTAATTAAAATTTAAGCCACACATCTGTTTGGAAACATATCAACAGAGATAGAGATGCGTGTTCATGGGCTGGTGATTGACAAGGGGAACAGATTGACTCGGCTTTTGTGTGGAACTCATTAATCTTTTTCAAGTACATCCTAGGGAAATATGGAGTTCTCCCAACAAGCTGTTAGGAAAAGAGCACTTTTATCTTGAAAAGTTGGAATCCTAGTTACAATGGAAGTCAGAGTTAAGGAAAGGGGACCCACTGCTGGGACAATATTTGTTTTATTTTGCTTGGTTTTGTTTTGTTTTGTTGTGAATATGCCATGTAATATTGACAATGACAAGACTCTTGTATAGGACATCACCAACCTTGCTCTAGTTAGTAACTTATCTGCTTATTTACTTATATTTGACCAGCCTGTCCTAGACCTAACAATCCTCTTTTCCCAGATTCTTGAGTATTAGGGGTATAGGTGTATGCCACACTGCCCAGCTACTGTAGTCCTGATAGCTAACTAGGATAAGGCCAAGTCTGAGCTCAATCTTAGGACACACATGTTAAATGATGATCCCTGACCGTGATTTTATTTCTCATTTAAGCAGCATGACTTTGTGTTTCAAAAGCAAACTCACTAGAGATCTTTGAAATATCAGTCACTAAGGTATGTCCTTGAGAAATTCCATACTTAGGGGGGCAGGGAACCAGAAAAAGGGAAATGGAATGTAAATATAGTATATATCCAATAAAAAAAAAGATTAACTGTAGATAGGATTCCAAATAAAGTATAAATATGGGGGCAGCCATCCTGAAGAAGACACCCTCTATGTCTCAGCAAGAGAGAGGGCTGATGGGAATTTCCATGAATTTAGCATTTCTGGCTTTGTTCTGGCTTTGAATGCTGTCTCTGCACATTTAAATTCATCTTGTTTCAGAATGCTGGATTTGTAACAGAGAAAAAAAATGGTGCAGATGGCTAAATTATCCTCACTTGTTTGAAACCATGACAACTTACCATAATATAGCTTTAAACACCTGAAATTAATTAGCGGGAGAACATTTAAACATGGAGAGCAGGATTTACAGTATGGGATTAAATACAGAGACGTGTTTTGATTTTAGGTTGCCATTTATTATTTTACCTATAAATGTTGATCAAGCAGTTTATTTTGTCTTAATAAAGGATATTTCAAGGAAACGTGGGGGAAAACCCCTGCCTAATATTCTAAACAGGCATTTCCAGAAACCCAGAGTGAAGTTTTCTTTTAATCATGGTACAGACATTCAGTGATTATCTTAGGTTTCTATTGCTATGTTAAAACATCATAGCCAAAAACAACTTGGGGAGGAAAGAATTTATTTTATATCACAGTTTATCCAGGGAAGTCAGGGCAGGAACTCAAAGCAAAAACCAAGAGTCAGGAACTGAAGCAGAGGCCATGGGGGTTATTACTTGCTTGCTCCTCATGGCTTTCTGAGCCTGCCATCCAGGACCACCTACTGAGGGGCAGCACCAGCCACAAAGGAATGGACCCTCCCACATTAATCATTAATCAAGCGCTGTGCTAGCTTATAGGACAATTATAAGGAAGCACCCTCTCACATGACTTTAACTCATACCAAGTTGATAAAAAACTAACCAACACAGTAATTTTTATAGGGAAACAGGAAGATACACTAACAACTTTTAAGGATCTATCATCCATAATTCATTAATTTTACCAATATAACATTATTTGATGTTCTTCAAGGATTTAAGGTAGGACTTGCTTGTCTCCCTGTGACACAGTAAACCAGAGAAGATAAGTCTCAGGATGATGGAGTCAGATAAGCACTGATTTGAACATCGACTCCACAGATGACTAGCTGCACGGTCCTGAGCCAATAGCTTAACCACTGAGGTACAGAGAAAAGAGTCACCATGAGAGAGAAAGAAGACCAGACATGATGGTACATGCCTTTGAGGACACAAAAAATTTTAGGTGTGACTCAAGCTGTGTTCAATTTCAGATGTTGCTGACTATCCTGGAAAAAAAGTCGAGGTACAGTAAAGATCTGGAACACATGGATAGATATTTAGACACTGATGGTAGATAGTACTTACATTTAAAATGAGATAACATCACCAAAGATATAAGCAACAGGAAAAAAAAACAATAGCACTGAACATAACATTTAAAGATTAATCAGTCAGCAATGAAAGAAACTGAGCAGGTCAAAGCTGAAACTGAATGCCAAGATGCGGCCATGGTTCAAAGTATTTTTTAGAAGCAAATGCTGTGTAATGGCCAAAAAGGATCAAGACAAAACATTGCTCTGGACTTATAGGGAACATTTAGAGTAAGAGATGGAGATGGAGGCCAATTGTGGAAAGGTTAGGAGCAAATAGAGGAAATAAAAATCAAGCAGTAACTTTTGAAACACTTTCAAGAACTTTAAAGTAAAAGATCACAACGATTTGAGACAACCCAGAACTGCTTTTAAATATATAAGACATGAGTACTGTTAGGTCTCAAGGGTACCCCCATGCCCTCGCACAAAAGGCAGGCCCACTGATTTGCTCCAGAATTGACTCTAGGCTGTGCTCAAGCTGGATTTTAAGGGTTTCTGGTGTTGGGATAAAAGCCAGTATTCCTCAGGAACTTGTGAAACGGGATCCTGTCTGACAAAAGAAAGCCATTTCCCTTGCCTGATTCAAAAGGGACATGTGCCTCTCTATTGGCATATACCTTTGGTGTCCAATGGAATATCAAAGTCCATGTAGGAGCCTCCAGGATCCTACAGTACCCACTCACAAGTACCTATTATACATTTTACAGTCCATTTTTTCATACATTTCAAAGTCCTTGCCTTTCTTATCTCCCCAATGCCTCCTCAGCTCTTCCTGCACTGTGCTAACTACTATGCTAGATCCCAGGCTGGTGTAGCACACAGACTTCCTTCCTCTCAGATACCAGATACCAGATACCCATGCTTTCTGTATATAACAGCAAGGTTTCCCCTAGCCCCACCCATTCTCTCTCTCTCTCTCTCTCTCTCTCTCTCTCTCTCTCTCTCTCTCTCTCTCTCAGTCTCAAATATCCAGTCTGCTTCTTGGACTCTTCCAGATGCCTCTGTATCTTCTTTCTTACCTACAATAAAACCTTTTCCCCTAATCATGAAGTAACTATCTCAGTGGTTGCTTTACACAAGTTCATCTTGCTGATGGGGCAAAACCATGGGGAGAAGAAGAAACTGATCAAGTTTCCAATCAATCTGGGAGGAAATAAAGTGAGGAGCACAGCAGTAGGTTAATCTTGGAAAACAAAACTTTTCAAGTCAGGGGAGATAGAGATAAATTGTATAACGGATAAATAAATTGAAAATATGGGTTCCATGCTGTAACACAATATTTCTTCCCTCATTTATCTGTAGTCCTGTGTTCATCCCCTCTATTTTCCAGAAAGCAAGTTAAGATCTATTTCAAAGCAGAAGAAAAGAGACTCATTTTTAGGAAATGGTTAACTTTAGGTCATTGAATTATTTTGCAGGAACAATCATTACAATCCCAATACATCATTATGGTCCCAAAGAAGCATCTTCTGAGAGAGAGAGAGAGAGAGAGAGAGAGAGAGAGAGAGAGAGAGAGAGAGAGAGAGAGAAACTTATCTCCAGTCAAACTAAATATAATGTAAAGCACTTAATATTTGAGTGGACCTTTAGAGATCTTTATAAACAGAATAATTTAAAAGTAAACATGTGCTAATATCATGTATTAGGTACCTTAATGCTCTAGAACTCATGAAAAATATCATTTTTTAAGATAAAGAGAAAAAAGACTAGTATGTTGTTGGAGAGATCCTGTTTTGCCTTGTATTTTAATTATCACTTTTCAACCAATTATAGAGGGACATACCCATGAATCACTATGGCCAAACGTGGAACACCCAACACAAGATAGATAAATTAGTAGAAGATATAAATAATGTAGATTCACAGCATGCAAGACAATGTAAAGTATTCAGGATCACACAGCTATTGCACTTTGGGGCGTTGCTTACAGGTATAGGGTTTGGGGGAATAGGTCTGTTCGATCAAAAAAGTAGGACACAGGGCTTGGCTGGCTGGGCTGGTTCAGTCAGCAAAGTATTTATGCACAGACATGAGGATTGGAATCTGAATCCCTAGAACCTTACCAAAGCCAGATGTGGGAATACACATCTGTAACCCCATTACTCCAACATCAAGATGAGAGGTGATGCCTTAGTCAGTGTTCTAATCCTGTGAAGAGAGACCATGACCACAGCAACTCTTATAAAAGAAAGCATTTAAATGGGGCTTGCTTACAGTTTCAATGATTTTATCCATTAACATCATGGTGGGGAACATGGTGACACAGGCAGGCAGACATGGTTCTGGAGAAGTAGCTGAGAGTTCTACATCTGGACCTTCAGGCAACAGGAAGAAAGGAAATACTGGGTCTGGTTGGGATTTTGAAACTCCAAATCCCACCCCCAGTGAAGTACTTCCTTCAACAAGCCCACAACTTTCACCTGCATGTGTACTCACACTGAATCTGTACATATTGTACACACACACACACACACACACACACACACACGATGAATGAAATACTTTATAGCTTCTATGGGATAGTTAGGTTTCATTGTTTGAATGGTCTGGTGGAAAATTTAAAGTCAGTTTTTAGGAATAAGCATCTCCCTTTGATAAGGAGAGATGCTTTCTTAAAGGTCCTTATCCACAGAAACAGGATAAGAAGCAAAAGAGCCCAATGGTTAAACAATCTGAGCCCCCCACCAACACACACACATACACACCTCAATTTTAGCAAATGTTGTAGCATCCCATTATATAAATAAAGCCTTAACTTCAGAGACAGAAGCAGAGTGACAGAGACAGAGGGATAGAGAGAAAAAGTCCCTTACCAGACCTGGACCTCCCTGACAGGCTAAAGTTCTGGTCATTGAGCCCCACATAGCTACCTGTTTCCTCAGTGGTGAAGTTATAGAAGTATGTCAATGTGTTCAGCTTTTCTATGGATGCTGGAGATGAACTCTGGTTCTCATGATTGTTAGGCAGGTGACTAAGCTTGCTTGCCAGCCCCAACAGAGAATTTAGTATGAAGAAGTACTTCCTGGGTAACTAAATAGTAAAATGATCATTCTAAGTAAGCCTCGAAGGTAGACCAGATGCACAAAGCAAACTGATTTAGAAGAAACTATGGGCAACGATTGGAATTATTAACCATACAAGATGAGAGAAGGCACCCTGATGGAAGGAATCAGGAGAGGACTTCAACTACTGCTGCTAATGTTTTTCAAAAGGACATGCTAAGACTAGCTCTTTGGCCTTTGAAAAACAAACAGCAAACTGACCAACCAAAGTGGATTCCATTGTTGCTCCTGCCACTGACAGAGAGAATGAGTAAGGCTGTGGTCATACAGGAAATGGATAAAGGTAGAAAACCCCTCCTCTCTCCAGACCTGCAGTCAGACTCCCGGTAACATGGAGAACCAGAATGATATGGTGCAAAAATATGAAGCATCACTGCTGTCCCAGAGAAACAGGTGGGAGGGGGAACCTGGGGTCCCAACTAAGTGGCTCCGTAGTCAGCAAGGAGAACTATTTAAGGGAAACTGCCACACTATTGTGAAGAGCCCCAGAACTGTGGGGAGACCTTCAGGACTGTCGCCGCTGACTTTAATGGGACTCAGAGTGCAAGAAAAAAAAAGCTGTGCATTGATCGAGCATAAAATAAAATATATTCCATCTACTTACCTTAACAAATAGCATTTCATAGTGACCCCGGGTGGCTTTGAATTTAACACTGGGATGCCTTTGGATTTCTAGATGTTCGTTGTATTGACAATGCCAGCCTTTCTTCTCCCCCTGCCATCAGCCCAGGTTTGTACTTGCCTGGTGAGTTGCTCTTGTCTGTGTAAGCCCAGACAGCCCAGCCTGTATATGCTCTTTTAATTAGCACCCCGAGAAGCGACCTAACTTCACCATCCCTTACACCTATGACTATAAACACTATAAATGCATTATTGGCCCAATGAAAAGCCTTGGCAGATTCTACACATAGACTTGGGGCCTTTTGAACAGAAGACTTTGAAGTCCACAGCACTTAAGGCCAGATTTTGGAAGGGGTTGTAGGTATAATCCAACTCTATGGGACCATTAAACTCAAAGAACTTTCAGGTAGGAGGAGAGGATTTCCTAGAGGGAAAAACAGATACCTATTTATACATAAGCCTTAGTAGGCAGAAAAGAAGCAGCGGTCACCCTCAGTTATACAGAGACAAAGGCAAGATGAATCACCAGGAAACACAGAGGAAAGACAAGTCAGATTACCTCCCAGAGAGCCTCGTCCTTCCGCAGAGAAGCCACCGACACCCCATCGTTATGATGGCTGAATGAACCTTTGCGGATTGATTGACCTTGGAGAAAATCTCAATGGTTTCCAAAGAACCAGGACTCTCCCTGTGCACAACTTTGGGACTCATTCCACCATTAAGATTTCAAACTCATCCCAATACTAGCAGAAGGAGTTGGGGCAAGTCTTTCCCTACCTCAACACTGGCAGCAAAGGCTGAGGAAAATGCTTCCAAATGCTTGCTGCTAGAGCAACACAGAATTCCAGGACTCCAGCTCTTAAATATTATCGTTATTGCTATTATTATTATTTTTTTTTTATTTTTTTAGTTCTAAGCAATGTGGTCATTGCTCTTTTTACTCAGCTTGTATTGAGAATGCCTCCTGGTTAGAAATTGCGCCAGTAGGCAGCAGAGCTACATGCACAGTCCATCACAGAAAAAGGCTGGGACATAATAGTACACACTGGAAATAGCTCAGCAAATACTCATGTGCAGTTACAGTTTCTGGAGCAAATGGCTTTGCTACTTGAAGTAGCATATAAGAAAATAAGCCCCACTAAAGAAGGGAATCACTTCTAGATTTTTATTTCTTTTCCTTTGGGTATTCAGGGAAGCCTGCCAGGTATCATTTTATTCTAGCAAAGTTGGGGCCACAGATTAATTAGTTCAATAGAGATGAAAGGATACTGGTCATCTGTTTCTATCTCTGTCTCTGTCTCTCTGTCTCTGTCTATCTCTCTCTCTCTCTCTCTCTCATACACACAGACACACATACACAGAGAAAGACACACACACATACACACACCATTTCTTTATAAAAACTGGTAAGGCGGTTAGTAATACCTCTTACCACTGCCTTGACTTTGAGCTTGTATTAAAAATGTTGCAACTCCTTTTGCTGGAGGCAGTGGTGCTTGGTAGAGTGAAGAGGGACTTCAAGGTGAGGTTTTAATTCTGTGTCACTGTCCAAGTTGTTTCATCACAGAGTCCGGAAGAATGCGTGTCAGCACACACACCGTAATATATTTCCCCTCAAACCAAAAACCCAAGGACCCAGTGCGACTTAATGGGAGACAACAGACAGCATGCTGCTGGCATTTGGCACTCAAATTATCCTTATCTCTTGCAAACAGTCTAGGGCTACAGGCTCCACAAGGAAGATCCTGAGATCCTCAAGAACTTTTTGCCATGGGGGCTGTTCACAGTAATCACCGAGAGCGATCTTTGTTGGCTTATTGTGCAGCAAAATACCTATGCCGCGCTTTCATTTCTTGAGGGAACAGAGGGGCTTTTTAAATTCCTAAGTGCTAGAAGACCTTGCTACCCACAGAATGACTTCTGGCTGGGCAGAAGGTGGCAGAACATCAGGGAGGGACAGTTAGATCCTCTTCGTTCAAATAAGGGAATGGTTTGAGTGGGTGAGTTCACTACCACGTAATTTGGTGAACATTAAACAGAAAAACAGTTCAGACGTTCTGTCTCTCCCAGGGAAGGACGTCTTTCTACGGTCACAACTAATTAAAACATAGGAGACTCCAGGACTCTGTCTGTATGGATTCCTGAGGTCGGTGGATTTGCTGTGTTGTCCACAGAGTGCACAAATGTGAAGGAACTAGTGGCCTTATATCTCAACAGTTCCTTCAGTGTTTATCCTAAATCCGACCTTTCCCCTGCTGCCTTTTGATGTTCTAATCCACCTGGTCATTCTGGTAAGCTCTTCACCTAGATGTTCTAAAACTTGTAGTGTTGAATATCTGCTGAACCCAGACAGACAAAGAAATCCTCCATATGTGCTCATGTTGACTAGTCAATAAGTATCAATAATTTCAAGCGCTACTTTCTCACAAGCAGAGTTGTATCTTTGGATGATTAACCCTTGAGGCAAGTCAGAGGAAGAGGTAAAGGGATAGCGTGCACCGTACCAAACTAAGAGCAATGACTGCCACCAACATGCACGGAGTGGTCTATTTCTCTCATCCACTTTAAGTGGCAAAACAGCATCATCCCCATTTCACAGATGAGAAAACCGAGATTCAAATGGTCAAGTAGCTCACGCAAGCTGCTTAAGGGTGGACACATATTCAAACACAATTCATTGTGCTTCTCCAGTTCTCATACTTAACCCCTAGGCGACATTAAAAGGGGAAAATCATTGGGGTATATGAAAAGAAAGCACACTCTCTTTGCTGCTTTCTAGTTGTGATTAAAGACCCTACTGAAACAACTTAAAGGAGAAAGGGTTGATTCTGGCTCACACTTCAAAAGATAGAGTCTATCATAGCAGGGAAGTCAAAGAGGCAGGAGCATGAGCTGCTGGTAGCAACACATCCAGAGTCAAGAACGGAGTGGTAAGTGTATGTCACTGCTCAGCTCCACTCCCCCACTTGTATAGCCCAGCCAGTGAGTGAGTTTTCCCACCTCAGTCAAAGAAGAGAATCTCCCCTAGATATCTTCAGAGTCTAACCTTCATCAAATATAATCCCTCACAAATAAGCTCAGAAGTCTGTCTCCTAGGTGATTCTAAATTCTATCAAGTTGATTATGCTAACCATCATTCAAGCCTTGCCTACTGATTCAGAGCTTGCTATAACAAGGAAATTGGCCACCATCCCCTACCTCTGTGTAGAGACACACAGGTCGGCAGAAGATTAACTTTCTTATAGGAAACAGAGGTTCCCAGTCTGTATGAGTAGAGTCTGTTACATAGAGTAAAGAATTTACAAGCAAATCAACCAGGGTGTCTATATTCTGTGTGGTCAAGTAGAAGTGTAGATTTGGCTTTCTCTCTTACTCCTAAAATTGGGAGCAAGGATGAAAATTCAGGATGTCATGATTTGTTGACCAAGTCCTGATCACTTTAGGCGGTGTCTTCCTGTTATTGTTCAGAGCCCTGGGTTACTACAAGAGATAGCAATGTGCTGTCCTACGAGTCTGACCATCGAACAGCCAGCTGCTGTAGCTCAGGAGTATATGCTGGGAGAGTCACCATCTGAGGGTCAGAGTCCTATTGCTTTCCATGACTGATTTGTATTTTTACTCTCTGCAGTAGCAAAGGCTTCTGGAATCCCATAGATTCCCCTGGATCACTAGGAAATCTTCTTAATGCTGTGACCCTTGAATACAGTTTCTCATGCTGTACCCTAAACATAAAATTATTTTTGCTGCGACTTCATAACTGTAATTGTGTTACTTCTATGAATCAAAATGTACATATCTGTGTTTTTTATGGTCTCGGACAATCCCCCCGGCCCCCAAAGCATTGTGACCCACAGGTTGAGAACTACTGCCTTAAATGGTAGAGAAACAGCCTCCCAGATGACAAGAGTAAAATCTGTTGGTAAGGTTAAAGGATCAGTTTACATTGTGTTCCCTGGCATTGCTTCTCTCTGCTGCTGGCTCTTTGATGCAACAGAGTGAAGGTGCAAATCCTGATCTTGCCACTGCAGAGTCAGTGGCAAAAGCTAGCCAAGGCGATTGCGGGTAACAAAGGAGGGAGAAATGTCCTTTGTGCATTGCTGGTCTCAGCTATGCACATCCACACACCAGCATTGCCCTTTATGTGAGCTAGAGTTCACAAACAGGCCACCTGCATGTTCCTGTGCACAGAGGTCCTCTGCAGCAGCTGGGACCTACAGGGAAACCGCTCAGCATTCATCGTGCTAGCAAATGGTTCTGTTTTCAAGAAGCAGAGCACATCACAGAGAAGGACATACGTAAATATCACAAACTAGCCAGCACATTGGTTTGTTTTTTCCTGAACACCAGCTTTGTGCTATGAGAACATAGTAGATTACAACCCTCCCGCCTCCAGAGGGCCCAATAGTTGTGTGTGTGTGTGTGTGTGTGTGTGTGTTGTGATTTTTTTCACTGACTTCACAGAAAAGTAAACAAATGCAACGCTAAGCATCCAGTGAGGTTTGCCTTGAGAAACATCTGAGTCCCTAATGAGATACGGCTCTTCCTATGATCTCATTGCCTCTTTCCTAATATGCGGCTAATACGAGAGTGCTTGCTTTGGGGGACTTGAATCAATTATGACACACAACTGTAGGAAGAAGTTCTAAAGACATTAAAGGCATAGAACACCACAGTAAGGAGATGTTGGCATTCTGCCAATTATCCTTCTGATGCAACAGATGCGAATGACTAGCGATAAGATTGGGATCTAGTAGATAATAATGTAGAGGTGAATTCTCCATTGGTGACACAGGTAAATGGCTATCATCAGGAGGAGGGCACTGCTTGGCCAAAGTCACTGTCTTACTTCTGCTAACTAAGATAATAAGGAAGCAGAGGAAAGGGGATAGGAGAGCAGACAGAGGGGAAGGGCACCCTGCTCTGTACTGCACTGCAAGGGAAGTGCATAGTTCCGTAAATCTGGGGTCTAATCTGATCATTTGCCACCTAAAACAATGATTCTCAACCTGCAGATCATGATTCTTTGTGGTGTACCCCAACCCTTTTACAGGGGTCATCTAAGATCATTGGAAAACATCAGGTATTTAAATCATTACTTATAACAGTAGCAAAATTACCGTTATGACATAGCTTATGGCTAGGGGTGACCCCAACATGAGGAACTGCATTACAGAACCATAGCATTAGGAAGATTGAGAACTACTGACCTAGTGGAATGACTCTTGAGTAAGTGGCTTTCCTCTCTGGGCTTCAGAAGAAATAAAATTTGATATGGACACATTGGGAATATAAATGTTTCCAGTTCTTTAGATGGATTTGTGTATAGATAAGTGATTTGAAAATAGAGTAAAGATATTTCACGTATAAAGCTATCGTGTATAAAGCTATTACTTATACCCAACTTGGGCTTACAAAGTTGCCACAACCATGAGATTTTTGCCAGATCTACAGTGCCAGATCTAAATACATGTAATTTTCTCTTGCTTAATGGGCATCAGATCCTATCAGGGATTGGCTGGTTATCTTGATAACTGACTTACCAGTGTTGCACCAGTGGTCTTATGCTGCCTGATCAGCTGATATTGTTGCACACAGGTCTAGAGCTGAAAGACTGTTGATGACAGTTCTCCATCAGCTGTGGGCATATTACCTTTCAACGTTATGAAGACCTAGTCACAGGGAGAAAAGCTTCCAGTCCAGTTCCAGCTTGGTCTTTCTGTGTCCTGTGATCAAGCATGTGGTGTCTCCGTCCACAGTGTTTTCCTATCAGTTCTAGTGTACAACCAACAACCATATCAATTGTCCGTATTGTTTTTGAGGTCTTAGGGGGTTTACATGACCAACAACTTGTAAGGAGGATGCACACCTCTTATACTGCAGGTTGTATACAGTATGGTGATAGCCAGACACACGCTCATTACACTTCTATTCTTAACAAGAATCTAAACTGTGTTAGTCATCTTTATGAACTCTGGCCACTATGACAAGCTTCTCCCTATAAAGTATCCTGGCAGCAATGCCAGAGATGAGCATATTCCCACTGGAAGTTAAAAAATAAACAGAATTGTTAAGAATGATAGTGCTCATTCACACGAAGTCGAAGTAAAGCCAGCCGAGGTATCCTTTCCAATGGCACCGATTCCCTGGCTGAGTAGTCTGTTGTGGAGAAATGTGGCAAACAGCATCAAGTAGGCTTTCTGGATACTTCGAAAACTTCTACATCTAAGAGAAAATATTTTGTCCAGTCATCTATTTTTAAGATTCTTAAGCCTGGAGTACGTGGATTCTTAATCACTGCAATGCATACATATCAGGGGGGTTCAATCTTTCTTTGATACACATACAGAGCTGAGTAGTCAGCCTATGTGAGTCCTCTGATTTCCTTGAATAACTGATAAATAGGAGAGACCACACACATGGACACGCACACGTACATGCACATATGCCCACGTGCGTGCGTTCACACATACACACACATTCACATGAAAACCTATAAAATAATTCATTCTAATTTTAACACAAAAATGTTCTTTTCTTACTAAAACTATTCTTTCATGGTTTGAAAGTCAAACATGATCTCTGAAGATGAATGTAGAGAATGCAGTTACACATCTCACTTAAGTTATAGCAAGTATGAATAGAAGAGACCCAACCAAGTCCCACTTTGAAAGAAATGACATCAAGTCTATCTCGTAAGCAAAGGACAAAATATGTTCATTAATGAAAACAGATTCCATAGCATATTAGCAATGAGGTGATTATTCACCTCAGTATTCTAGAAAATTCATAAACACAAAACCACATATAAAATGAATCTCATCATTTCTTGATTTCTAAGATTTTATCATGAAGATGTTATTGACTTGCAATTATTCTTAGAAGACAAAATATGCCTATGGTACATAATCCTATGTATTGTATTATTTACATCTTTATGTTAAGTGTCAATCTTCAAATTTAGGATGACTTTTTAGAAAACAAATTCAATACTTTTATCATAGATGAACTAGCAAAGTCACTCAAAGAATTTATCAAGATCTAGGAGATGATAGTAAGGATGTGTACATTTTGGCAGAAGCAGGATTTCCACAAAGAACAAAGCTATATCCACCATCAGAAGCACTAAGACAGGAAGGAATCCCTTGGAGGAGAGTGTGTACATGCAATTTTGACTACTCTCCAGGAGAAAGGTAACCACCCAGAGCAAGGCTGAAAGAATTACCTAACCAACAGAAGTACTGGGGTTATCTCTTCATAGTTCCTGTATTGATAGATAGATAGATAGATAGATAGATAGATAGATAGATAGATGATAGATAGATATGTAGATATGTAGATAGATAAACACTAATTGCACCCACATATATAACCAAGATACCAGGTCACCCACACTCAAATTGCAGAATAAAGCAGTGGTCATTGCAAGATACTCTATACTGCTGACTAAATTCACACAATGTTATAGCACCAATGTATAGCTTGACACATAACTTTTGTTTAGAGTTCAGGCTAATATGATTTTTAAGAACTCATTTTGATTTGGGTTGATATGTATAAGTGTCAGTGAAATAGGGAAGGAGTTTTTAGCCATTGGTAGGTTTGAGTCTGAAAGATTGGCATAAGGTAACCCTGTATCATTAATGATAAATTGACCACATTAGAAGTAAAATGGCCATAACTGCTTTGGAGGATCAACACAGTTGTCATCTTTGGTCAAAAATAACTTTAGCTATCAACATGACACCCCAGGGAAAAGGGAACATCTGCAGAAGATTTGCCTCCTTCTCATTGGCAGCAACATCGTCTATAGGGCATTTTCTTGATTTCTAATTGATATGGGAAGGCCCAGCCCTCTGTGGGTGGTATCAACCCTAGACGAGTAAGCCTGAATTGCAAGAAGATAGCTGTGCATTGCCTGAGAGTGAACCAGTAAGCACGATTCCTTCCTGATTTCTACTTTCAGTCCTGCCTCTGCATTCCTGCCTCAAGTTCTCTAGATGATGAAGTATGACCTGTTACTGGAAATAATTTCTGTTTTGGTCAGTATTATATCATGACATCATTGTAGTCATCACTGTCATTGTCATTGTTGTCATCATCATTGTCTTAATTAGACGTACATGTAGATGGATGGGTCATCATTAATCTGATTAAGAACGCAATTTAGAATGGAGTCATATGAATAAATTGTGTGGAACGATGTCCTTTAAAAACGAAAAGAAGGGCTGGAGATGTGGTTCAGTGTGTAAAGTACACAAATGTGAGAAAAGATCTGAGCCTCACTAAAAAAGCCCAATGCTATGGCATGCACATGTAATCCCAGGACCATGGAGGGAGAGAAAGATCCATGGGTCTCATGAAGACCCAGCTAAATGGAACCAGTGAGTCCCATGCTAATGAGAGACCATGTCTCCATAGACATGGGAAATGACATAAAAGAAAAAATAACCAACATTGCCCTTTGGCCTCCACTCACATACATACACATGTGCACCTCAAGAACATCCATACATGTAAGAAAAAAATAGGAACAGCACCTCATGTATGTTGTTCCTTGTTTCTTGAACTTAATTAACAAGGAATTATGTATGCATGTCAGTGATTTTCTGGGATCAAGAAGTCTTGAGGAGAAATTGATTTGCATCCTAGCAAATTGTAATTTTCAAAAAAAAAATGCCCATTATAAGTTCCTCATTGTCTTGCACAAGCTAAAGTCCCCCCAGTAGGGTCTCTGGCCAGCCAAGCTGTGTATGGGGTGAACACCCCACAAGGCAATTATCACAATTGCTTCTACAACTGTTAGAAATATGTTTTGGACTATAGGAGGGCGTTGACTTCCACTGAATTTGCCAACCAAAGAGTGAACAAGAGATGAATATTGGATAGCCTTACCAACGGCATCCCAAAGCAAAGCGCAGCAACACACAACTACCTGTGCCTTGAACCCCTGCAAATTTTTTTAATATGCAGAGTATCATTCTCCTCTGGAGCAGTTAGTGGCTTCCTCAACCAGGGCTCATTCAACCCCTCTACCATGAAGTATTGATACATTGTCCTTACAATAGCAAAGGATACAAGAAGCCTGGAGCTTATGGAGTCCTACTCCTTCTTTGGGGGCTCTTAGCAGTGAAGAGTTGTCTGGGAAGGGAGGATAATTTCCCTCAATGACGCAGTCACTCACAAGTGGTCCAAACTCCAATGAACAGGCGACATCCATAATCATGCAAACAACTCTAAACACAGTGGGCCACACACGAATGGTTCAGCAGGAAAGGGGGGGGAGCAAGAAGGGGCACTGGGAGCATGAGTCCAATCAAAGTACTCCGTATACATGAATGGAATTATAAAAAACTATTATACATGATTTATAACATCACCAAATTAATTAATTTAAAAAATTAAAATAAAAAATACAGACAAATTAAAGAGAAGGTAAAGCTACTGGGCTTGCGGAGATTTTCTAACAGTTAATTGCTTTCCTCAAAAGATTTATCATCCCTCTTCTGATGGCCTGATAGTTTCTTATGCCGCAGAATAGAAGCATAATGTACAGATTAGTAATATCCATTTGATACAGAGTCCATTCGATACCATTCCTGAAAGTTTGGTTAGCATGTTACTTTACAAATGAGGTATGGAAAGCTATGGTAGCTTGTCATCAAAGAAAGATGCTGAATGAGCAGCCAGGGCCATTGTTTCCTGCCCTCCATCGAAGGTATGGCCATGGTTTAATATTTCTGGATTCTGGCTTCCCCACCTATTAAATGAATGGGGTAGATTAGAAATGGCTGTCAGGCCCCTCCCAGCCCTAACATGTGCTCTCGAATCATTCACCGTCAACTCCCCCACTCAGAATGATTACCGCAACCATGTAGTTTGCCCTGGGTTTGTTTCTTGCTGGAAGGTGTTTGTCACAGTATCAGCTTGACATTTCAACCTTAACACACACATACTAGCACACATTCGTGCACATACATGATCATACATGCACACACACACCTAGTCTTCTCATTCCAAACATACTTTTAAATTTTAAAATAATCTAAATATGATAAATAATTATGGGATAGAAAAATACACATTTATAAAACAACAATAGCTTAAAACTGAGCTCAAAATAAATGTAACAAAACCCTTGGTTTTTCTTAAAATATGACTTAATCTTAGCCAGGGGAAAATTATTGATTCAACCCTGAAAGATAAAACTATTCTTAATTTTGCAAAATATTGTGGCTCCCTTAGCTATAAAAATAATAACCACGTCTGTTTGAGTCTTCAGAGATAAACCCTCTTAGCATGGCTCAAGGAATCTACTCCCTGGAAGCCGTCGCTCTCCACACCAAATAGTTGCTCTTGTGTTTAAGTGTGCTAAATGCTCTTGTGTGTGTAAGTGTGCGTATACGTTTGTGTGTATGTGTGAGTATGTGTGTGTATATGTTTGTGTATATGTGAGTACGTGTGTGTGTATATGTTTGTGTATATGTACGTGAGTATATGTGTGGCTGTGTGCATGTGTGTACGCATGTGTGCATGCATGTATGTATATGTATGTGTACATATGTGATCGTGTGTGTGTGTGTGTGTGTGTGTGTGTGTACACACCTGTGTACACATGCATAGATGCATGCAACGGCACCTAGGAAAGTCAGAGACAACCTCAGGTGTCTTCCTTTACCTTCTATTCTCTATGAGACAGAGGCTCTTGCTCACCTCTGACTGCACTGGGCTAACTGACCTGCAGGCTTCCAGGGATTCTCCTGTGTCTGTCTCCTCTCTTACTGTAGTAGCACTTGGGTGACAGACATGCACTCTCTCACCTGGCTTTCCATGGCTCGTAGGATTACAACTCAACTCAGGCCATCATCACACTTGTATAACAAGCACTTTAACTACTGGGCCATCTCTCAAACTTCGTTTATATTTTTAATTATTAGTAGAAAAAAAAGAGTTCTGTCTTGTTCCCTGTGACCAGTCCCTATTAGGAGAAGACTTCTTTACAGGTAGTCAGGAGTGCTAGTGAGTGTCAGTTCAGTTCTTAGAATCTGTAGAGGGTCAACAGTGGCTGCCAAAGGCTGAGCAGGCAACAGCATCAAGTTCTAATTTCCTCTCTTATAATAGAAAGGCAGGAGCTTCGGATTACCATTCCTCTCCTGAACTGCATCATCTTAGGCAAAGCATTTACCCTCCTGATCCTTAGGCTCTCATTTGTAAAATGCAGACAGGTAACCAGCAATGTTTTAGGTGCACCAACTTGCCAGGGCTGCCTTCAGAAAGTTCCAAAGACAGGGTGCATCATTTAAACAATCCACATTTACTTTCTCACCGTTCCAAATCCTGGGATTCTGAGATTCTGAGATCAAGGCATCGGCACTGTTGACTCCTCTTAAGGTCTTGCTGTATCCGGCCTCTGCCCTCCGTGTGAACCTGGTCCTTCAGCTTGAGTGATCTGGCTTTCTCACGATTTCATTTCTTTTACTTTGTATGTTTCCTCTGAATCGGAACAGGGCCCGAGAGAGTTATTTCCCAGATACTTTCCAGGGTTGAAATTTAACTTCCATCTCCTCTGACACCCTTCCTTCTCCCATCCAGACCGTTTTAATCAACATAAACCATCAAACTCCTGATAACACAGCTCTTCGGGGAACCGCATGCCGCTCCAGCATAAAAGCCCTACAATTTGCAGGGTGGAGACTTTTTACTATTATTTTTAAATACCCTACTTTTAAGATTGCACATCTGCAGAGCCCCGGAGAGGAGTGAGCTGAGCGGTAATAAAGAGCAAGCCCTCCTGGGAAACAAAAGAGGAGTGGGTGGTGGCAGGCAAAGCATTCGCCTTGTCTCTCTGACAGGAGGCTTTTGTTATTGTTGTTTATCAGTGCAAAGGAGAGTCCATTTGGAAAAGCCACGTGCCTCTCCAAACTGGGAGATAATGCTTCGTGGTGGTGAGTCCTTGGGTTGAAGAACAGCTAGGCTGAGAGGAGAGAAATTAAATGGCAGGCCATTGTTACAGGCAACATAGCCTAGTGATGAATGGAAGGGAGGAAATAAAGAATTCTAGGTAAAGAAAGGTAATGCGTGGATGCAAAAGCAATGCATAGCATCCTTCTGGTCTGAGGCTTTTCCTGATGGAAACGAGGGAGGGCAAACAGGGAGTCACTTGAATTATTATTTGTTCCCTCAAGGACAGAACCTCCCAGGGCCTGCCCTTCAATACTGCCTGGGTGCGGCACTGACAAGACAAGGATCCTGTTTCCATGCATAAATGTATAATCACAATGCCAAGGATGGAGAGATAAAAGTCCTTCTAGTTCATGCTTATCTCAGGTGGACCTTCTGAGTGCATTTGGAAATGGCGTGTAAATGGTCTCAGGTTTGGGGCTCAAGATACATATTATAGATTGTCCCTTTGGCTGAAGCATTTATTAGAAGAGATATTAATGCCACGGAAAAACAATAGAACAGGGGCTCTGAGGTGAGTTCAGGACCTGAGAAAGAGTGGGGGGGGTCCCTTATAGATAGCAGAGATTTCATGGCACATGGTTCATAAGTAGCTCATAGGAGCCCTTGTGGTCACGCTGCCGCTTACTCCCTGGCAGCAGTAGGGGAGGGGCATCTTCTCTTTCCATTTTGAGGAGAAGGAATTCTTGTTACTAAGAAATATAACTAAGAAAAAAATATAACTAAGAAGCTATGGAGAAGCAGGCAGGAACAGCACATTTAGTTGACTCATATCCAGTATACAGGTGGAAACTTAGCTGTCTGATGGCAGAGTCTCAACCCTGAGGCAGTAAGTTTTCCTGGGAGATAACAATTAGGCTGCTCGCTCTGCTCTGAAAATGTGGGCACCTGAGAAGTGTGTTAGAGGGTTACAGATACAAACAAGTTCGGAGTGAGTCTGTCACTTTCAACTGTGATGAAGAGGATGCTGTCACTACAGGCTCGCCAAGGTTTTAAGGTGTGGTCCTGCCTGTGCTCATCTCCGGAACTCCAATCTCTCCTGCAAGGTATACTAGCAGGTGGTCGGTCTCTTTATGGAAGACAGACTGGCTCACTGAGCTGGTACCAAGCACTTTTCTTCATGCATGATATCTGGAGGAATTCCAGTTTCCTGGATCCATTTGGTGATCAGAGGTGGGAGCAGTCTTTTTAGAATGTCTTGATTCCTGCCAGGACAGTAACAGGATGGCACAAGGACTTCACAGTCAGGCAAGTATGAAAGAACTCCCCTGAGGAAGGGGGCACCTAGGCTGAAAAAAGGAAGATGAGCTGAAGTCAAGTAAGAAAGCTCATTTGGGTCTGAGGGACAAGACTGAGCATGGCCTGACTCTACCAGAAGACAACACAACCCATTGCAAGACTGAAGAATGACAATATGCTGGAGCAGAAAGGCTTTAGGGAAATATCCTGAACAGTTTGGGAAAAAAACAGCAGTGTGGTCTCGGCCAGGCAGGCCTTGCCAACTCTGGTAGAAGTTGTCATACAATGTCTGGTAGATGACATCCCCAAGCCATGCCATGAGGTCGCAGCATGATCATAGTCCCTTTTAGCAAAGTTTAGTCACTTAGTTTTGTTTACCCTGCTCTTATGAAAAAATAAAGGCCCTACCAAAGCCAGCCTAAGGAAGAAAGAACTTACTGTGGTATAGAATTCCATGGGATACAGTCTGTCTATCAGGTGTGGAAGACATGGCAACAGGGAGGGAATGCAGGTACGGGGGTGCGATCACGGAGAGGTTATGGGGGTGCAATCACGGAGAGGTTATGGGGGTGCAATCACAGAGAGGTTATGGGGGTGCAATCACAGAGAGGTTCAGTAGACAGAATTTGGTGATCAGTTAGGTATTGGGAACAAAAGAAGAGCATCAACGAAGGTAGAAGTACCTGGAAAATGACCCAGAACCTCTCTGAGTTGTTTATACACTCAGTTATGTATATGTATATATGTATATGTGTATATGTGTATATGTGTATGTGTGTATGTGTATATGTGTGTATGTGTGTATGTATGTATGTGTGTATGTGTGTATGTGTATATGTGTATATGTGTATATGTATGTATGTGTATGTATATGTGTATGTGTGTGTGTCTGTCTGTGTATGTGTATATGTATGTGTATGTGTGTGTGTCTGTCTGTGTATGTGTATATGTATGTGTATGTGTGTGTCTGTGTCTGTGTCTGTGTTTGTGCCTATGTCTATGTCTATGTCTATGTAATCAGGAATGTGATATAATAACTGAGTTGTTATATCACATTGCTGTGATCTCATATCTCTGGGTCTTTACATAAAACAACCAGTGTGTACCCCTGCCACACCCCAGAGTCAGTACAGTGCACATGTTCCCCATCCTTGTAGTCACAGCACACTGTATGATGGGTACTTGGTTTTTTGTCTTGTCCTGTTCTGTCCTAATTACTGGACAGTTAGGTTGTTGGTCCTTGAACTCTTAGTTTCCCTATTTGTCCCTAAGTAGGAACTCCTAAGACTGGAAAAGATAAGAAGAATTGAAAAGGCAGATCTCTCCTCTTGGAGTGGCCAATGGGCAGTGGCCAACAGAGGCTGTGTGTGTCTGAGGTACCTTCCTTTCCTTGACACATGAATGTCTGCTTCCAGCTTTCCTCTGATGGCCCTGGCTGATGCTTCTGGCACAGTACTTGTCCATTATGCTCTTCAGCCCACCACTGAGTTCTTTTTCATTATCCTCACTTTGACTTCTTAGTTCTTCCACAATTTAAGATGTTTCTTTGAGTTAAATTCCTTCCCTGTCCCTGCCTTGACTTTCTATCACATACAGTTCTCAAAGTCACTAAGTTCAGAGATGAATTCCTCCCAAATACTTAGCAGTGTTAACTATAATTAAATTCAAATGCCCTTTCACCACCTACACTAAGCCTGGCTGACCCATGTCCTTGTTGATTTGAGGGCTTCAGTGGTTCCTTGAGGTGTCATGGATTGTAGCAAAAATAAAGCAGGATTTTCGACCAGAGAAAACTGTTTTTTAAGTCTTGCATTCACTAGTCATACGGCTGTGGGCACGTTATTACATTATCTGGGTTTCCTTCACTCATCAGCTAAGTCTCACTTGATATTCAAAAGAGTATGGAGAGCACAGACAGTTGGCACAGCAGTTGGCATGGTTTTTGATGTGTAGATTCTCAAAGACAATCCCAATTGTTGTGTTTTAACCAGGCATGTGGGGTTGTTGGGGGGGGGGTGCAAGTTGGTAAGACAGCAATTGATTTTACCCTTATGCTAACATAGTGACTCAAGCACTGGTGGCCAAAATACAGAACACATACACTCTGGCACATGTATAATCCCATAAATGTTTACAGAGAAGTCGAAAAGCCATTTAACTGCACTTGTTGAGAATTCTAAAGTAGCACAAAGACCAATGGCCTAAGAAGAGGAGCAGAGCATTGTGTGCCTTACTTTTCTTCTGCTGTTCTTTGTTACACTCTTTCTTTCCATGTAGCAATGGCCTCTAAAACCTTAAGCACCATATTTATTAAGAAGCTCTAGGAATATAAAAAGTTTGCCACAACAGTTATTGCATAGAAATTAGTACCAATTAGTACTTTAGAGGTACCAGGTGGTTCCTTGGGCTTCTATAGCATATGCCACAAAGCCGGCTTGGCAGTTTTAAGCTTACTTGCCAACCAACTAAAGAGTGCTAAAAAGGAAACCTATAATTGAGGGTTCAGTGTCACAAAATCCTCAATCTGATTCATATCTGTTATGACTCTGCACAGATTTCTTTCAAATTCAGGTCAACTTCCCAAGAATAGCTCTCACTTCAGAGTAGTCTGTGGACAACTCCAAAGGGGAAGTTAATTCTGAATTTTAGAATCCTGGGTTGGAGAGAGAGGCCAATCATTGAACATTTGCAAACTTGAAAACATGAGTTTTGAACAACAAAACCCACCCAAAAAATCCAGGTGTGGTGAGATAATCCTACAGTAGTCACAAGGCTAAAAGGAAGAGACAGGAGGTCACTGGCCCAGCAATGTGGCTGACCAATGAGCTTCAAGGTCAGCGAGAGTCTCTGTCTCGAATGAACAAGGGGGAAAGCGATAAAGAAAGATACCCAGCAGTCACCTCTGGCCTCCACCCATGCAAGCACAAACACCTCCGTATCCCTGCACACACGCACACATGCACACACACACGCCCACATTACAGCACTATCAGAGGGCTCCTCTGACACAATGCCCTCCTGCTCTAGTTGGAGTGAAGATAATGTTTCCAATTTTGGTATATCCTTACCGCTCTTGTTTCTGCACCATCACACTGTACAAAAGCAATGTGAAGAAGGGTTTCTTTTCCTCACAGTTGGAAGGGGTGCAGCCTGTCATGTGGCAGAAGTGTGAGACGCCTGGTCACATTGCAGTTGCAGTCCGGAAAGAGAAGAGAACTAAGCACACCGTTGTGCAGCTAGCTCCCCCTCTTCTGCCCTGCTTCATACATTCTAGCCTGCCACCCCATCTAAACCTCTCTGGAATCACCCTGAAAGACATACCCAGGGGCGTGTCTCCGGGGTGATTCCAGTTGAGTCAATGGGCAAGGAAGAATAACTGTCACCAATGACTCGACTCCTTCTTCTCACCATTTTCTCCTAAGTGTAAAGGAATTCTCAGCCTCCCTTCCCCCCCACCAGGCACCTCAGCAGATGTTCACATCTCTTTTCTGCTGTCCGCCAAACTAGCTTCAGTAGAAGATTAGTTGAATTGATTGGTTTTAGTTACAGAACAGTGAATTATTGGGCTGACATTTATCACATGCCTAGGGTGTTATCTGTTAAGTGCACAGTCATGTTCCAGGGCTTTTCTTCCAGTTCATTCAACAAATACGTTCTAACTGCCTTCTTTATTCCAGGCACTGTTTTAGTTGCCGAGACAAGGCTCTGAGCAATGTGGAACCCGCTTTCTTCATGGAACTACATTTTAGCCTTGAGACGTTCTCCATAAATAAGACCAGTAATCAGAACATTGAGTTTCTCAACTGATAAATGCCAAAGAGAAAAATAAGGCTGAGGAATTGAATGTTGAGACCTGGGAGATGGGACTACTGTCACTGAGATCTAGAGCTATGACCCAGCACCTGGCCGTTTGCTGCCACCTTCTTGAATTGATCCTTTGTGGAGCCCGGTTAGAGAGCTAGATACAATTTTAAGATTAAAGGCAGTGGGAAAAATCTAAGCCATCTAAAGCACGTGCTCTAAGTCGATTACTCAATAAAGGGATCCAAACATGCCAACCAATATCAATGTAGCCCCTTGCCCAGAATTCCCTTGGCGATTTCTCTAGCTACAGAGGTTGTTAGCAGGGTAGGACTTCAGAGATGCTAGATTTCCAGCAATAATGGCTCCCAAACCACACTAAAATAGCACCCTCACTCTCTGGTATCACATTTTCCTCCATCTCCCCTGGACCTCAGGGAGGGAGGAGAGATCAGATTTAAATTACTGGTTCTGCAGCCACTCCTGGGCTTCGAGCTCTTCTTTGAAGAACCAGACACTGTTCTGGGCACTTTCCTTTGACTGATCCTTTCCTGAGTCTTAGAAAGTTTTTAGAAATACCTGTGTATTGTGTCCTTAATCTCCTCAACAACTCTTTTGTGCTGTAGTTACTTTTGCCTACGATAAAGCTGAAGTACCAGGAAAATTAAGTTGTTTGGCTAAAGTAGTGGTAGAGCTAAGACCTGAACACCGGCAGTCTGGCTCTAGAACATTCTTTCTAATAGTCATGCTGAGTATCTCAGGGAACACAGGAAGGTGGCACTTTCACAGGGGCGGTAGGTTCTCATTTACTGAACTGCCCACACAATCCTTAATCCTGAAAGGTTCCTTTGCCCTTTCTCTTTGCCTTCTTTGTCTTCCCTTCCTCCCTCCCCGCCCCTTCCTTTCATTACCAGTTGGGGCAGGAATGCCATCTCTGTCCCACATTGCTATTGAGATTCTTGCTGTGAAAAACAATCTCCTTCTCAGATTTTCCATTGAGCAATAGCTTTTCTGGGCAAATAGAAAGCATAAGAGGACAGAATGTGAAGTTTTTCCCTTGGTGTCCTTCCTTCTAACCTCCCTCTCTTAACCTCCAGAGCAGTGAGTGTTTCTGGGTCAGGACCCCTTTGGGGAATCGCATATCTGGTAACAAGCAATGCATATCAAGTATTTACATTATAATTCATAACAGTAGCAAAATTACAGTTTGAAATAGCAATAAAATAATTTTATGGTTGGGGGGCGTCACCACAGCATGAGTAACTGTATTAAAAGGTTGTAGCATTACAGACATCACTGACCTAGAGAATGCCATGGTTAACCCGTAATGAGGAAGCTCCAGTTTCTATCCCCAAGGCCTAGAATGTGTAACACAGAGTCTACAGAGCAAAGAAGGTACCTAATAGGAATCTACCAGCCATTGGGAGAGTAGAGCCTTTCCTTCCCTAGTTACCCTCTTTATATTCTTTTTCTCTTCCCAAACTACCTCTGTGTTAGACACTTCGCCTATAATGGTCTGGGGCAGCGGGAGGGATGGAAATTGGAGACATGCATAATGAAAGAGATAAGAGAGATCTTAAGATACCATTAAAAATAGAAGGTAGACATAGGATGCAGAGGCCGTGGATGACTATTTAAAAAGCGGTTTTAGGACACAACAGAATAATTGCACATATGAAATCACAGCGACTGCAGCAGCATCTACAAGACCCATACATGCTCAAGCCAGATGAAATCTCTGCACGAAGGGGGCAGGTACCCATGAAGTCCCAAGCCTAACTGAGGAGCTACTGGTAAATGATAGCTACTGGGGGAAGGTATGAGCCCTGATATGTATAAAGTGCTGCAGTGGGCGGCCACATTCCCGAGAGTATGTAGCCAACACTAATTAAGCTCATTGGAAGAGTTTAAAGGAATGAAGGGATGGATTGGGGAGCGGACTTCAGAAGAGTTGGGAAGGATGCTGATCATTGTAGAAACACAGCATATGCTACTTTGAAATAACTAATAAGCATATGTATTTAAAAGCAAAACAAAGAGCAAACCAACAAAAGAAATCGATACTGTAAGATGGGATTCTTGCATTCCCTACTCCTTCTAACGCAGGACCGGCTCGGAGCTGTTGTAGTGTATGAAGATGCAGTCTATGGAATGTACTCACTACAAACCTAGAATCAGACAGAGATGACACGGTGACCCTCGAGATACTCAAAGCATAAGTGTCATAATTAAATGCCTTGAAATTATTTCTTGTTCTTAGTTGTGGAGGCGTGGGAGAAGTGAATAGGAAGTGATGATTTGAATGGGAATATGAGTATTGCTTAGTGCTAGAAGCTTAATGCCGTGCATTGTGTGTGTGTGTGTGTGTGTGTGTGTGTGTGTGTTTCCTGCGTGTGTGTCTCATTAAGAAGTTCAAGTGGAAGTGTAGCATAACGTTAGTATATCTTATTTGCATCTCTCCCCTCCTTTGCCCTCTACCTTCTGCCTCCGCTGCCTCTGTGTGAAATATGAAGCACTTCCAAACAACTTAAACTTGAAGACCTACTTAGTTTCTCAGGCTCATTACCAAGGATTTAAAACTGTTCTATTCATCCGACAACAATGGTTTCCATGGTGATGACTGCAACACATGACATCCCCTGCAGCTCAGCTTAAAAAAAAAAATGCACCCACAGAAATGGCTGCACATCAACACATTCTCCAGGAAAAAGCAAGGCAGGTCTCCTCTGGTTCTGAGTTTCAGAATGAATAATGAAAAAATAATGAAAAATAAAGCAAGCCATGGTTGATTTCTTCGTGCAGTATTGATCTTCCTTCTCTCTTTATGTCCACCCATTGCACTTATGAAGGTATAATTTCCTGTTACAAGCCTCTGGGGTCGCATTGATGTGAAAATCGCCAGGGACAAAGACAAAGGGTTTGATCATCATTTCCACGGCTACTTTTATTAGCTTCTGATCCTTCAGTTATCATATCTTGCTCCTTCTCCTGTTCTATGACGAATAATTTTAATTTAATTTAGAGCATCTATGCATATTTGTTGGAGTATAATTATATATACATATATATACACATACATAAACATATATAGATGAATATGTATATTTCGCATGCATGCTCACACATGCACGCACACACACAATGAACAACACTTCTGAAAGAACGAATGCCATTGTAGAAAGCTAGGCTGAGGCATCACCTTCAATATAATCTGTCTTCCCTTTCTGCTTCTCTCCAAGACATATAAGCAGAAAGTTCACTTAAAACTCGCTCCTTGGAAATGACTGCTCACAGAAAACACACAGGCCAGGATGTCTCCTTGGATGGAGCAGTCCTGCAGAGTGTCAGGCCCCATGGTAGGCACACTGCATTAGCTATTTTCAAAACAATCCTATTAAAGCAGAGTCTTCCCTTTTGTGCACATTAATAAACATAGGCTCACATGGTGAAACATGTCCTTGACCATACAGCCAAAATTTTCAAATTTGGGGGGGACGAAAGCCGGGCTCTACAGGCTGTGCTTTTTAATTAATTGATAAAAGGGCTTATTTTCTGGTTCAGGTTTGAGAGATGGCAGAGTGGAGTGAAATGTTCAGTCAAGTGGCCCAGGCTATTATCTGGGCATTCGAAGTCCCTATGTACTCACTGCAACAATCATAAACAAGTCCCTTACAGCTTTCTTCTCCCTCATTTTTCTAGAAAAAAAAATTAATAGCGATGTTGACCTGCTTCCGTGGGCTATGTTACAACAGTCAAAAAATAACCATGAGGTGAGAGTTCTGAAATACCAGCTAGTGACAACAGTGTTCAGAATCCCACGGGGACAGACAGATGTAAGAGGAATCCAGAGAGAAGATACATTGAATCTGAGCTGCACTTGGGAGATGGGCCTGCCCAAATGAAAATGAATGCAATGATCCAATTAGCCTCATTCTGTCTGACCCTCAGCTCCCGTGCTGGATGAGCAACACAGATCCTCACTGTAATTTCTGCAAGACCTGGCTCTTGAGGTGTGAAAGGCCCCTGAGAGAAAACTAACCAGGTCATTCCTGGCTGTTCCTGCTCTAAGAATACATAGGGCCCTGGAAGGCTTAATGTGTGTACATAAATTCTCCACTAGGAAGAGTTTGGGATTTACAGGTTTCCTTTTAATAAGCGTGTCAGTAGTGCAAAGATCTGTTAACCAAAGCCTGAGAGCCTATTTGTATAATCATTAAATAAGGAGCTACATTAGCTTCGTATTAAGGTAATAGCTATGCTTATCTAATTTTGCATTTACTTTACTTAGGCTCAAGCCTTAATGATGTATGATACCTTTAATTAAGGGTCAGCAATTAATGAGGCAGTTGAGGTTACTGTACTTGACTTTTTGTTTTAGTTAGCAGAAAATTAAACATGGTTGGAACATTGCATCATTCTCTCTTTTAGCTGCACTTGAGAAACTATGTAAAAGAAACCTTTGGAGATAATGTAGAATTCTGTCCCAGTACATAGTCTCCCAGACGTTTGTTTATGTGACAAGCATTTATTCAGCACCCAAGGAAACGAAACAGAAGCGTGCACAGTTCTTGCCCTCAAGGAACTCTGAGTGTAGGGATAAGCACATTAGGCTATAACAGGCATCATTTAAAGGAAGCCTCCTGGGGGGAGATGTGAAATCTAATCTATAGAAAGGATCAAAGCAAGGCATGGGGCTCAGACATTTCCAAGGATTCTTCTTCATCCTTACAGCAAAGCACAGAGGAAAGGATGTGTCGGAATGTTTCCTAATTGCTGATGGTTGTGTTAGCCTCTTGTAAGGACATTTTACAACAACAGAAAACACAAGTTCTTGGGGTTTTTTTAACTTTCAGGGAAAGACGACTAAGCAACCACATTGCGTAAATCATCAGGTGTCTGTTGTTTCTCACTTACATGAGTGAATCACACACCCACACATGGATACACACATATATGTATATACATATACACATTCACATACATATATATACATATATGTGTGTATACACAGATATATGTGTATATATACACATACACATACATATACATGCATATGTGTGTACACACACACACACACACACACACACACATTTCCTGTGAGATTATAAAGAACTTTTTAAAGGACTTTTCTAAGCCTGTTATTTTGTAATCTGTAAGGTTCTTGAAAATAAGTTACTCTCCTAGATTGGTTCTTTTCTTTATAAACCCACTTTAGTATTAGAGAATTCTCAGATATTTCTCCAGTTATACAAGCTACAAGCAAAGAATGGGTATGATATTTTGACTTTAAGAGATATGCATATATATATGTATTCATATTTAAGTATTAGTCACATCTGTCACTAAAAGTGAAGAGGATCATCATGCAGAAATGGATAGTATTCATTCAAGAAAAGAATGTCTTAATGAAATGTGAAAGGGTAAACTATCTGGATACATTTATTCTATAGGAACTAATAGATGCAAATAGATCCAGTGAGCACACGAAGTATCCCCTCTCTTGCTAAGTCAGTTTTAATGATGAACTGGGAAGGTGTAGAAGGGAGGGGCTTCATTTTCAAACAACAACACCAACAAAATGTGCTTTATTTCTAACAAATAAAATGGGGCAAAAGTACATTGACTTGAAAATTCACTAGAAATTGGTTTAAATCCTGATTTGCCATGACTATGTTAATTAGGTCTCCCCTAGTGTTGTGGGTCCCCTGAGAAGCTGACTCTGGAAAGAACCATGCTGGGGGAGGGGAGGTTTCTGAGGGAACCATGGTGGGTCAGTATGCAGGAAAAGCAAAAGAAGAGGAGGAGGAGGTTTGAGCAAGTGAGAAGCCGGGCGTTAGTGTGGTCTCAGTCCAGCTTACAGAGCTTGGTGAAGCTCAGTGACAGAGCTCCTGTCTGGCATCTGTAAGGACCTGGGTTACTCCTAGCACCGCCTTCCATGTGTCCAAAGGAACCATGACTGTCAGGGCCTCTAAAGTAACTGATAAGTTAAAACTGCCCTGAGTTGAGCTGAGGGATCCAGGTGTAGGTAACTGCTGCATGGATCATCTCCTAGAAGAATAGGTTCTTCCCCAGGAAGTGGCCGTGCCTCTGGTCCTGTAAGGTCCCCCTCAGAACTAGCATGTCTCAGAGAATGGCATCAGTCAATGACTTTCCCAGCACTTGAAGAAATACAGTCTGTAAAGCAGTGTCTGAGGAGCACACTACAGCATCTTCGCAGAGAAGCTCAGAGCCAGACCTGTATTTATTTGACAGATACTGATGTCATTACTCAATTACAATGGCCTGTTGGACAAGTGATGGGCAAGGCAGCCAGCTCTTGCTTTACCCTCATGAAATACTTTTTTAGATGCTGTGAAAAGTTTTACAAAGTGACTAATTATAGAGTGTCTGAACTATGCAGAAAAGGCTAAATATATAAGTTATAGTGGAGAACAGGCCAATAAAACTTTTTCAAGTAGGTTGTGTTAACGCATGAACAGAAAGGACTGGGGCATGGGAAGACAGAAAGTGGACTAGGTACTGGGAAACATTTCCTACAAGGGAACAGAAGAGCTGTAGTGAGAGATCCAGCAAGAGAGTCTTCACAGAGATTCATCACAGGAGAAATTCATCCTTGAGACTGTTTCAAGTCAGATGAGAAGAAAGGGAAGAAAGGCAACATCACGAGTAATGTTGTGAGGACATAAACCTGAAGGAGATCTAATTTAAAGATGCACTTGCTCATAAAGGTGTTGTGATAAGTTCACAAGTACTTAAAAATAGAACAGAAAGAAACAAAATGAAGAAACTCAAGGTAGCGGGCTGATGATGAACCATATACAATAAGCATCCATGCCTATGAAATTTAGTTCTTCAAGGCAAAGCACATAAACTTTATTACAAATTCAACCTTAAAGTTAGAGTTGGGACTGTACCAGTGAAGTTAAGGAAGAGGAGAAGAAAGAGGAGGAGGAGGAGGAGGAGGAGGAGGAGGAGGAGGAGGAGGAGGGGGAGGAGAGGAGAAAGGAGGAGGATGGGAGGAGGAGGAGGAGGAGGAAGAGGAGAAAGAGAAGGAAAGGGAGAGGGAAAAGGAGAGAGGGAGGAAGAGAGAGGGGGAGAAGAGGAGGGGGAGGGAAAAGAAGAGAGGGAGGAAGAGGGACAGGGGAAGAAGGGGAGGGGGAGAGGGAGAAAGAGGGAAAGGGGAGAAGGGGGAGAGAGAGGGAGAGAGGGAGGAAGAGGAAGAGAAGGGGAGAGGAAGAGAGAGAGAAGGGGGAGAGGGAGTTCATCTTAGGTAAGGAGAATCATTTTTCTTCAATGGTATAGCCACTAGTAAGTGCCCCAGTACTTAGTTAACTTCATAACCATGCTAATGCTAACAACCCCAGTTAAAATCAGTGTGTAAGTAAATAAACAAGTAGTATTAAAAGAAATGTAATAAACCAGGTCCCCACTTTCCACCAAGAGAAGAAATACTTGGCAACCATAGAAAAGCTAACCCTGCATAGTCTAACTAAATGTAGAGAAAATTTAGGATACTTGCTTGATTGTTTTGAAATAGAGACTATATGAGTTCATTGAAAATGATGATGATGATGATGATGATGATGATGATGATGATGATGGTGGTGGTGGTGGTGGTGGTGGTGGTGGTGGTGGTGGTGGTGGCTTCCCAGACTCTCTAGATAGAAAGAAAAACTGACAGATGAGAAACCTAACACCATTCACCAGAGAAAATTGTAAAAAAAAAAAAAAAGTTAATAACAATAAATATATGAGCAATTCATTCTGAAATCTGTGAGTTTGAAAATGTGGCTATAAAAATTCAACCATTTCAATAGATTCCATAATAAAGCATCAATAGAGTTAAGGAGAAACTTAGTAAACTGGAAGATATTGTAAGGAAATTGAGTGCAAAATCCTGATAAAGTTACTTGAAATGTAAATAACAAGTTAGGAACTGTGGAAAATGGGATGAAGCATTTTGGTATATGTCTCAGAAAGTTTCAAAAGAGAATGAAGAACACGATGATATTTGGAGGCACTTTTGAGATTTTTGAAAAGAAAAAAAAAGCATTAATTTCCTTTTTTATTGAAAGTATACTCCCAATTCTAAGCAAGTGAAGAAAAGTCAATGTATACTGGGATCTATTATAGTTGAGTAAGAGCATGTCAAGAACAATAAAGTCTTAAGAATCTCTAGGGAGAGAAGAGAGACTTAAAATAATAGACAATTACATAGCCATCAACTTTCCGTAATAATATAATACATCCAGACACAGGTATTGGGCTAGTATCAGAGGAACCAAAAAATGGCATCAAATATTCTATGCTTAGAGTAGGTTATTTTAATGAGAGAAAAACAAAATATTGACATACTGAATGATAGAATATTTACCACCTACAGACACATACTGCAACTATTATTAAGAAAAAAATCATTGTGGAGAGAAACTGAACATATTCAATTGACCTGAGACAGAAGAACTGTAGCAAGACTTATTAACAATAGCTCAAATTAATTGTTGGTAGTAAGAAAAAAATAGTTTAGTCATTCAAAATAATATAATTTCCCATATCTCTATACCTCTCAAGCATTGGAAGGAAGAGAGCAACTAGTTGGGTTTTACTCTCTGAGTTCAAGGAAGGAGAAGGGAATGTTTATTCACTCTGTGTGCCAGGGGAGTGCCAGTGGTAGATCATGTACTGTAAGTGGAGCTATGAGGAAACTAAAGGCCAAGTGAGGAGACTGGAGGATCTGGGCTTGATCCCTAAAGCCCACATGAAGAAGACAGGAGGCATGGCTCAGCACTTGCTATTCATTCAGAGGATCTGAGTTTAGTTCCAAGCATTTACTCAGGGATGTTCATAACTCCAGGGGAGCCAATTCTTTCTCCTACCCCTTATAGATACTCACATACACCACACCACACCACACACACACACACACACACACACACACACAGGGGGGGAGGGGGGAAACCGAGGAAGAGACAGACAGACAGAAAGACAGAGACAGAGAATAAATTTAATAAAGAACAGGAGCAATCACCAATGCTTAGGGAGATGAAGACAGGCCGATCCCTGAGGTCAGTGACCAGTAACACCAGACCTACTCCAAGCTACCCTTTCAAAAACAACAAACAAAACAAACAAAAACCCAGCTATTTCTCCAGAGAAATGACATCTAAGGTTGACCTCTAGTCTCTAGAATCATGCATACTCACATGCACGTGCTCATATGTGCATCCCCATGAACACATATCTACACACATGCAATACCAACACACACACACACACACACACACACACACACACACACAAGCAAAGACATCTCAACAATGGAATAAAGAATGCAAAAAAATGACTGAGGGAGAAGGGCAGAGGGAGGCATCACTAGGAGGTCTCAGTAACATGGGGTACTGGGGAGATACATGCCAACGGCGTGCTGCTGATTCTTCTGGCAGATTTCAGAGGGTTATTAGGACAGGGCACCCATGAGTGTTAAGTCATGAAGTCAGCCAGAAAATTAAACTTTAGAAAGGAGAGCTATGAATTGGTAGAGAATATTTATTGATTAGAACGAAGAGGAATTGAGAGTGAGGCAAAAGTCAAAATCGGGATTCCAATGGGATAAAAGGATGGTGGTGTCTGTGACTGACAGAAAGTGTGGGTCCTCGGGAGCATTACATCAATGGAATTAACTGTTTTAAAAGTACTTGGGTGGTCATTGAGAACAGTTCCAACAAAGGTGTCTTACTCCTAAATAATACTGACAACCACATTGGCAGAGGTACTGGTATAGCAAACTGCCCTAGACAATCTATCAAGAATTCCTACTTCAAGCCAAAAGTTAGATAGAAAGGAAATCCAAATATTTGGTTTTGCTTATTCAAGACAGTTAATTCTTATTATGTCTGTTGGTCTTTCTAGATGTGTCTGTACTAGATGTTATGATTAGTTCCAGGGCTTTTGCATAACCTCTGCATTGTCTTACGGTTCTAGAGTCCAACTGTCCTGGGAAACTATATCATTCTTCACTGAGTAATCCTCAAGGAATTTTCAGGACAATAAAATAAAAGCAGGAATGAGATATTGATTGCTATTTTGATCATATATTGATAAGTATCCCACACATCCCAGTGTACACAGATAAAATCTATTTGTGAGCTCAGAAGTCAAGTTCATTTGCCACACTCGGTGTGGTTCACAGCACCTACATTAGGCAACTCACAAATGCCTCTAACACTAGCTCCAGGGGGTATAACATTATTTTTTAGTTAGTTAGTTAGTTAGTTAGTTAGTTAGTTAGTTAGTTAGTGAAACCTGGCTGTCCTAGAACTCTTTTCTGTATACAATGCTGGGCAAACACAAAGACCTGCCTATGTCTGCCTCCCAAGTGCTGAAAGCCATGTGCCAATCACATCTGGCTTCTGACATCCTTTTTTTAAGCCTTTGTGAGCACCTATATCCATGTGCATACACTCCCACACAGTCACACACATGCAATTTAATAAAAATGTCTTAAATCTATTTGCAAATTAACTAAATCCTAAATAAGGTTCTGATCAAACAAGGAATTAAATATTTCACATGATTAAAAATAATGAAGTAAAGGAACTTTTGACCCCCTTCAAACATTTATTTATGTTTTCTATGACAACAAAGTTTCTGTTGTAAAGAAGTTTAAAACAAAGGTCACTTCTTTCTGGGTCATTCACTGTTATATTTGTATTTATAATATATGTAACCTTATATAAAAGCCAACAAATACTAAATAACAAAGAAAATATTACTTTCAAATGCTCTGAATATTAATAGAGAAAATAATCAATATGATATAATGTGATAAGGGTCTAAGGTTTTGTTTCCCCTCCTTCATGTGTCGGGTGTTTGTGGTATATCTGGTATAATGTGTGTGTGTGAGCTTGTCCACACATGTTGTGTATGAGTGTATATGCCCATGCACCCTGTAAGCATGCATGTGGAAGTGTGATGTTGGTGTCTGGAGTCATTTCCGACCACTTTCCTACCTTATTCATTTAGGCAAGGGCTCTCAATCAAACCCAGAGTTCATCAACATGGCTGATCTCTCCAGCCAAATTTCTCTGAGGACCCTCTGCCTCTGACTTACAAGACTAGAATAACTACAGAGCCACCTGTCTCCCCACCTGGAGAGAGTCTATATTTTAAAAAGAAGTTGGAAATTTAAGAAAAGTATATATGTATCTTTTTTTAAAAAATGGGATACAGAAGATATACATACATGATGAAAAGTATATTCATATGGAAAGAGAATTAAAGATCAGATGTTATAGCTCTAATATTATTTCTGGCCAATGGGAGGCTCAAACAAATTGTAAATGAAGGAGTAGCACAGAGTCCACTGGTGAACATATAGAACTGTAAGCAAGAAGCATTGGAAATGTGACACTATCCGTGGTGTAGGGCGGTGCAGGCAGAAGTCAAAAAATGTTTATGGCAGTCTAGATTAAAGAGCTGGAAGAGAAAGATGGTATGACCACATGAAATACTTTCTTACTAATTATTCACAATAAGCTGACCAATGGGGCTAAAGCGAGGGCTCAAAAATGTCCAATCAGAGATCAACTCAATTAGGAGAGGTAGAAGGAAAATAACAGCAGGCTGGAGGGATGACTCAGTGGCGAGATCACTTGCTTCATAAACAGAAGGACCTGGATTTGTATCTCTCAATACCCATGGAAAAGACTGCGCCTGCCAATACACTTAACCACTGCTCACAATGTGTGTGTGTGTAGGGGGGGGCGAGGCGGCAAAGAAAAGAGGGTCGCTAAGGTTGCTGGATGCTGGCCCAGGTTTAGGTTCTGAGGAAACTTCTCTCAAAGGAAGAAGAGTGATAGATAGATCAGACATTCAACACCCCTTCCTATCATTTTCATACAGGTATATTCCCCTGTGTACATAAACTGCATTCATGCACATATGTATATACTGTATACACACACAAGTGCACACACACACACACACACACACACACACACACGTGCATGCACCAGTGAAAATAGTGACAGATATAAAAAAAATGTTCTATCTCCAAGAATTCATGTCTTATGAAGAATAGTACACACACAGAGTTTCAAAATTTTAGCTGACAGTGTGTATATTGTTTAAACTCAAACAAATGAGTCCTTATTGAGTTGTTTTTGTTAGACATAACTACACTTAATATTTCTAAATGTCTTAACAATGGAAGAATGAATGTAAGTACAACCATTTGCCATCATAGGAATGCTGCGTGTCTCTGAGCCAAATGTTCTGACTAAAGCAGCTTGAACGTGCATAAGCAGATATGATAGTGAACACAATCCATCAACCATTCCTCCTTTCCCTTTCCTAAACTCAGACATGCTCTGACAGAAACACATGGCTTTAAGGATTGAACCCTGGGCTTTGTCTCATCTAGGCAAGCACTCTCAAAATGAACTATTGCCCCTCTCTCCTCTCCTCTCCTCTCCTCTCCTCTCCTCTCCTCTCCTCTCCTCTCCTCTCCTCTCCTCTCCTCTCCTCTCCTCTCCTCTCCTCTTCTCTTCTCTTCTCTTCTCTTCTCTTCTCTTCTCTTCTCTTCTCTTCTCTTCTCTTCTCTCTCTCTCTCTCTCTCTCTCTCTCTCTCTCTCTCTCTCTCTCTCTCTCTCTTCCCCCTTCTGTCTATATGTGTATGCATGTGTGTGCATGCTCTCGTGTGTAAAGTCTTTGAGGAGATAAGGTCAGGCACCCTACTTTTGCATTTCTTATTTTCGCTGAATCTGGAGCTCTGTCTTTCAGGGAGGTTTAAATGACCAGTCAGCCCAAGGTAGCCTTTCCTCCACCTTCACGGCCCTGGGGCTACAAGCACACATGACATGGTTGGCTTTTGATTGGGGTGCCAGCAATCTGAGCTCAAGTCCACATCTTTGGGCAGGAAACGCATTTTTCCCACCAAGTCTTGCTCCCAGATCTATTGACTCATTTGAAATGAGCATTAGTTATTGATGGAAACATAGATAACGCCTAATGTAGAATAAAGTTCAAGTTAGGAAAGCATTTATAGTAAATCCATATGTTGTGTTTATATTATACTGCTCATTTTCACTTTTTTATTGTTTACGTTCTGACCCCAGGACATGGGACTGAGGTGCATATTTCACAGACCAAAGCAGACCTGGCTTCCAGATTCTCCCAGCATCCCTTAGTCCCTACCTGGCATACCCTGCGCCAAACCCTGAACTTTCCAGCCCAGGGGCTAGGCTGCCCTTTCCCCAGAGGCTCCTCCCTATAGAATCCAGACATTTTGTTTTCTTCTCCTCTCTCTGTGTGCATGCCCCCTTCTCTCTCTTTCTCTCCTTCCCCCACCTCTCCTTTCCCCACTGACTTCCCTGGCCTTAGTCCTTGGGGCCAGTAAACTTGCCCACCCAAGAGTAGCTTTACTATAACATGCCTTTAATATATCCTTTTTATTTTTTTAACTTTTTTATTGGATATATTCTATATTTACAATTCATTTCCCTTTTTCTGGTTCTCCACCCCCCAAAGGTCCCACATGCCCGCTTTCCTCCCCCTGTTCCCTCATCCACCCCTTCCCACTTCCCTGTTCTGGTATTCCCCTACACTGATGCTTTGATCCTTTCCAGCACCACTGTCCACTCCTTTCTTCTTGTCAGACATCATCTGGTATGTGAATTGTGTCTTTGGTGTCCCAAGATTCTAGGCTAATATCCACTTATCAGTGAGTGCATACCATGGGTATTCTTTTGAGACTGGGTCACCTCACTTAGTATGACGTTCTCCGGCTCCATCCATTTCTCTAAGAATTTCATGAATTCATTGTTTCTAATGGCTGAATAGTACTCCATTGTGTATATATACCACATTTTTTGTATCCATTCCTCCTTTAATATATCCTAATCTGGCTTGAAATGGCTCATTTCACAGACGGTGGATAAATAACCTATCAATTCTCAAAACTTATTAGCTGAGAGTGATAGTATTTAATATAAATTCCTAAAAGTCTGACTTTCAAAAATACTGGCTGAGTCATATATTCCTCTGCTATATGTGCTATTCAGACCTTCAGTTTTCAGAAAGCAGAATCCATTCCGCCATCGTGGTAAAGGAATGCTGCCTGAACAGAAAACGTCAGGGTCTCACTGTCCTAACATCAGATTGGTCTAATATGTTCCAAGAACTGAAAGCCTAGTTTTAATTTAGCAACTATGGTTCAACAGAAGCAACTAAAATAGTTCCAACACTAAATGTTAGCAGTCCTACAAAAGACATGCTACCCACTTAAATTACATATAAGTTAAGTGGAAAAACTAAAGTGTTTTATTGATTTGTGTGATAGGACCAGATAATCTAGCTAAAATTGAGCAACAGGAGGAAGCACGTTTTTAAAGATTCTGTTTATGGACTCCTTTGACCCATAACAAGATCGTGAGCTGCCATGACCTTCAGACTTAGAAGGATAAATCATATTGAAGTGGATCTATCAATCAATTTTGCTAAAACTACAGAGGGGGTATTTCAGATACCTCATTGTTTCACTCTGTGACTGAAACCTTAGCCCTGGATTTTTTTTTTCTGTTTTTCACATGGCCAAAATGGTAAATATTCTGCTTATCCCTATGAAGAGGTAGAGACGGTAGCAGTGGGTCAGGCACAAGAAATACTAAAGGACGAGGAAGGATCACAGGGCTGGGAGTCCCACCACTTGCCAATCTGAAGTGGATAGGTAGCATGTAAGGCGAGCTACCTGGGCTCTCTGGTTCTCTTCTTGACTGAAATGCAGGCTACTGAGCATCAGCAAGAGCTTTCCCCAGTTGTTCTGACATCAGAGTTTCCTGAAAGGTGAACACACGCCATTGCTGGATCCTCCCAGTGGATACGCATAGAGGCAGTGTGTCTCCGACACAAGTCCAGGCTCTCAAAGGGGAGTCAAATGACCCAAGACTGTATCTTAAGTCCGATGCTGACAAATGCATGAGTTTTGGCAAACTGTTCAAACACCAGTGTCCATCTATAGAGTGTGCACGGAAGGAGAATCTACTGCCAATCATTGAAGACATTGTTAGTCTTAACTTCATAGTGTCACTGGCGATGCGACTTTTGTGAATGCCCTCCATTTTCCTGGGATGACTTATTTTCTTTATTCCAAATTTCCACTAATCATTTTCATCAAATTATGAATCTTGCTTGGCAAAACAAAATGACAAACAAAGAAACAAACAAACACATCGGTTTTCAAAGTTCCCTTATTCCTTACTCTCAGTTCTATCTATTCTGTTCTTTCTCTTGACTATCATCTATTTACAGTTTACAGGTACACTATCTGGTATATTATCCTAAATGACCTTAACAAAATAAATTAGGACTTGACTTACTTGTGCCTGCAAGACAGTGAACCGTGTGATAGCACAAATAAACTCTAGCTGAGACATATGTGAGTGAAAATTTCATTCTCATTTTGGATGCCAAGCTCTAAGAGGCTGTTCTTTGCCCAAACAGGGTTCCACACTCCTGCTTTTGTAGAAAGAATAAAAAATAAACTAGCCATGCATGTAGAATACAGACATCCAAGCAGTCTCAGATCATAGCTGGGAAGGGGGATACTGTATTTGGAGTAAGTACATAAGCATACACAGAAATGGTGGCTTCAAAGTAGCGAGCCAAGTTCTGAGAACCAAAAGGATGTATTGAAAGAACCATAAGATGTGGAGAGGAGAGCTTTTGATTATAGCCAAGGTTGCTGCACTTGTTAGATTTCTCAGATTCTGCAGGCTGAGAAACTACTTGATAGACTTCTCCATTATTGCTGGTAAGAGAGAAAAATCTGTGCTCTCTTTTAAGACAACATTAATTTTCAAGTCATTCTTAATTGTATCGAGTGTATATGTGTGTGCACGTGCATGTGCACATGCATGCCTGTCTGTGAGGTCAGAAGAGGATCCCAGAGAGCTAGAGCCAGTGGTGGTTGTGAGCCACCTGTAATTGGTACTGGGATTTGCCTGTGCTGGTATGAAAGAATCAGTAATACTCCTAATGGCTGAGCAATCTCTCCTCCCCCCTGTAATTCTCTGCTATTATTATAGAATTTGGCTTTAGTTGTACTATCAAATTGTTTTATCAATTTTCACAAGGTCCTCAGTTTTCATTTATTTGAGAAAGCATCTAATGAAAGAACATAGTCAGGGTTTGTCCTGCAAGACTGTTTAAATTGGAATATTGATTTTCAGAGTGGGCCAAGAACTACATGAGCACATTCCAACCCTAAGTTATAATTACCTTAACCAAATATGCATCTCTATGGAGAGTCTTCACTGATGACATTGCTGCTTCTCAGAATGATGAGTTTGTTGCTCATGTTTCATCTATAATTTCAAACCTTCCCTGGGTCCAAACACTCCTTACCTGTTCAATTCAAAACTTGATATTGCTTCTTCCCATAAAAACTAAAACTAACACAGAGAATACAACTAGTATTCTCTATTGACTGCTGCAGAGCTCAGCATTTCTCTAAACTAGTCACATTGATGATGTCATTATATTCAACTGCCAGCATTTCTTAAAAATGGAGTGGCATTTTTAAGAAATAAAAATTTCATAAAATTTTTATTTTTAGACTATACTATGATCTTTAGGTACAGGGCTTCAACACTGTCCCCTCCCTATTTTGGAAAGTTTCAAAATGCCCAGGAGTTCCTCCTACATGGTAGGACATGAAAGAGATGAAAGAATTAAGTGCTCAAAAGAACAAAGACTTGCTACTAAGAGGACACTAGGATTCTTCCAGGACCTGCCTCCTTGACATTTCTAGATGGGTCTGAGAAAATGCAAATCTCAACTAAAGGAGTGCCTCACTTGGGGGGCAGTCTAAGTGCATTCTCAAGGATCTGCTTAATTTATTCAGTCATTATTCCTGTGAGCTCTTCCCTGCCTTGTGCCTATTGGTTCTGGAAACTGTGCACATCTTAGATTAGGACTTCATCAAGTGTTTCCATTCCCAACCTCCTTACACAAGAAATTCTCACAAGACCCTCAATATGTAAGTGTATAAAATGGGAATCCAAAGCAAATGTTTGTTGGTAATAAACAATAAAGATTCATGCTTTAAGTGAATTCTTTTGCATATGCCCAATTTGAACACTTAGTAAAGTTGATTGTGAATTTGAAAAACAAGTAAGATAGGTGTGCTTGTTTTCCTTTACATAAAGGATTAAATCTTGGCTGAATATCTGATCCTATGGCACATAGGCCATCATCTGTGCTTTTTGGAGTTAATGGATATATTTTTTTTCTTTTTTAATTTTATTTTCTATATTCTATGTTTACATTCCAAAGGCTTTCCCCTTTCCCAGTTCCCACCCAGCATAGTTCCCATAGTTCCTCTTCCCCCCCATCTGTTCCCCAATAATTCCCCCTCCCCCCTCGGTTTCTTTACTAAACTGGATGCAATCTTTACAGGCCCAGGGTCCTCTCCTTTCTTCTTCTTGGGAATCATTTGACTTGCTATTTGTGTCTTGAGTATTTAGGGCTTCTGGGCTCATTAATATCCACTTATCAGTGATTGCATTTCATGTGCATTCTTTTGTGATTGGGTTAATTCACTCAGGATGATATTTTCCAGGTCTAACCATTTACCTACAAATTACATGATATTTTTATTTTATCATAGTAAATACTGATAATGATTTTTTGCATGAATATATAGTAGAAAATGGCAGAAATGTGTTTAGGATTATTGACAGCTTATATGTTTAATCCTAGGACTTGAAAAGCAGAGACAGGTGGATTTCTCAGAGTTCAAGGCCAGCTTACTCTCTGTAGATCCTCTCCATTATGACATTGTTTAATAAAGCATGCTTCAGCTTCTGCTTCTGCCTCCTCCATCTCCCTTAGTATCCCCACTGCCCCAATGCCCCTTGATAGCCCTCCCCAGAGTCTTTACCTCTTCTATGCACTATATGTCCCTTTTGCTACTCCTCACCTACCTTCTTCACCTAATATTACCCTGTCTTGGTCTCCATTCTGCATTTGTACTTTATCCTTATTTATACCTATTGGCATGCACACATAGATACATTGTAGAGTGGAATCTACATATAATGAAGAACATGAAGATTTTGTCTTTCAGAGTTTGAGCCACCACACCTAATATTCGTCTTTCAAGATCTACTGATTTTTTCCTGCAAATTTTATGATTTCACTTTTCTTCCTAGCTGACTAACACTCCAGGGCAGATAAATACCACGTTTTCATTATCTCTTCCTCTGGTGATGGACATCCAGGCTGCTTCCACTCACTTGCCATAGGGAATACAGAAGCAATAACTGTAGATGGGCGAGTGCTTCTGTTGTAAGACATGTGCCTTTGGTGCATACTCAAGACTAGGGTCACATGATGGATCTAGTAACTTTGAAGAGCCTCCAAACTGATTTCTATAACAGCTATGCTTAATTTGACCCATACCCCCATCAGCAGTGAATAAAGCTTCTACTTCCCCACATCTTTGCCAACATTTGTGGTCAGACCTCTTATAATTTTTTATTGGACATTTTATTTATTTACATTTCAAATGTTATCCCCTTTCCTGGTTTTCCCTCCAGAAATCCCCCAGCCCCCTGCTTCTATGAGGGTGCTCCCCCACCCACCTACCCATTCATACCTCCACATCCTGGCATTCCCCTACACTGGGGCATTGAGCCTTCATAGGACCAAGGGCCACTTCTTCCACTGACATCCAACAAGGCCATCCTCTGCTACATATGTGGCTGGAACCATGGGTCCCTCCATGTGTACTCTTTAGTTGGTGATTTAGTCCCTGGGAAATCTGAGGGTCTGGTTGGTTTATATTGTTGTTCTTCCTATGGGGTTGCAAACCCCTTCACCTCCTTCAGTCCTTTCCCTAATTCCTCCACTGGGGATCCCATGCTCAGTCCAATGGTTGGCTGCAGCAACTGCCTCTGTATTTGTCAGGCTCTGGCAGAGCCTCTCAGGAGACCTCTTGATGCTTGCCAATATAATTGGGGTAAGGTATTAGCTCAAAGTAGTGTTAACTTGCACTTTCCTGATAACTACGAGTGTTGAACACTTTTAAAAACACTCATCGCCCACTTGTGTTTCTTCTTTTCATCTGTTCACTGTTGTGGCTCCTTTGTTGATAGGCACTTTCACTTCCTTGATATTTAATATCTGCAAGTTGTTTGTTTGTTTGTTTGTTTGTTTGTTTTATAATTTCTGGACACCATCCTGGACTACAGCTACTAACATTTTTCTCACATTTTGAGAGCAATTTGCCCTGCTGGAGGTTTCTTTTGCTGTGCAGACAGGTTCTAACCTAATGTAGCCCTGCCTGTTGATGTTCACGGTTGGTTTTTCTGCTTCTAAAGTTCCATTCCTAGCCCTGTTGATGTTCACGACTAGTTTTTCTGCTTCTAAAGTTTCCATTCCTAGTGCTCTTCCTAGGCCATTATCTCGAAGAGCATGCCCTATGTGTACCCCAACAGTTTTAGTGTTTCTGGTTTTAAATTAAGAGATTTGCTCTACCTAGAATTGAGTCTTACAGAATGAAAGATATCAACTACGTGCTTTCTTCAGCAGGTGGCTATCTCGTTTTTACCAGCACCATGTACGATTTGTTTCCCCCTGCATGTTGTTGAAAATACTTTTTCTAAAAATGTAGGTGACCAGAGAGTTGTCAGTTTATCTCTTGGTTTACAACTTTGTTCCACTGGTGTGTTTGTCTTCAGCAATTTTTAAAGTCAAACATCCTAAAGCAATACAACTCCGAGATGTATTGATTTGAAATGTTGTGGTATAACTTTAGGAAGATTGTAGAAGACTGTACTTTGCATAATGAAAAGATTTTTTTTCCTGTAATTGCCAGAAACTACAATGAAACCAAATTTCGTACCATGCCAGATCATATCCCGTATCTGAGCCAAGTTGCTTCAGGCGGGCCCACTGGCACTGTGTGGTATAATGGCCCACATGCTGCAAAGAGTGCCCACCGTGTGTTCAGAACCAAGCTGCAGTGGAGTCACGCGCTAGAGGCAGAACGCCTGCCTCAGATGTTTGATTTTTAGGTAATTTTTACTGTCAGATATTTAGAAGCTTTTTGCTTTTGCCAAATTCCCCTGACTCCCACATTCAGTTACATAACAACTTGGGGTTGTGACCCACAGTTTAAGAAACTATGGCTTAAATGATAGAATAAAAAAAATCTATACCCTAGAATAAACTCCCCTCTGTACCTAACAGAGGCATCTGTAAGGGAGGGTAAACATAGCCTCTTAATGGAGACAGTCCTGCCCCAGAGTGCTAGCAACAGTTCATTATTTGGAACTCTGCCATTAGCTTGAAAACATACTGAAGGAATTTTTCACTTCCTCTGGGAAACATTAAATATCTGACATTATAGAATTTTTAAAAGTTCCAAATCTGAGGAAAGGATAAAATTGTTGAGTGGGAGCCGAAGAGAGAAAAGATTATGCCCAACACACAATAGGTGTTGATGGAATGATTTATAAATAGAATGCTGACACAGGGAAAACGAGATGTGAGTTTCAGGAACAGATAAGAGAGAAGCGAGATACACATCGACACGAGGGGATTCACAAACACATCTAAAAAGGTTACTCTAAATTATGCTCTCTGTCTGCATGCCAATAGTTGCTGTCCCAGGAAAATGTATTTAAATCATTTTCCCTTAAAATAGTGCATCTCAAAACACATTTTCATGTGTACTTGAAAAGGAGAGAATGGATTGCCAAGGTCAAACTGCTTTAGAAAATTATAATTGTTCTTGGATGAATCAATGTAGTGTCAAACTTAGGCAAAAGAAAGGAGAACTAGGAGGCATCTATCCTATTTTTTCCAGACTTATTCCTGTGCTTTGCAAGGATTGGCTTGCCAGGATTTCTCTGTGAGGTTCAATGCCATCCAGGATCCCAAGGGGTTCTTTCATAATAAGATTCCAACCCCCATTTCTTTCCGGGGTCCAAGTGGGGTTAATCAGAGTATATTCTATTCTGCTCATCAAAGTGTGTAATCTGCTTTCAAGGATATTCACTTAAATGATGGTATGGGGTATGTGTGTGTGTGTGTGTGTGTGTGTGTTATAAGTATGTCTATAAATACTTGAGTGTGTGTAGATGGAAGTCAAGAGGTCTACACTGGATATTTTTCTCCTTCCCTCTTTCCCTCCATACTTCCCTTCTTCCCTATCCCTCCATCCTGCTCAATGAACCTGAAGTTGACTGATTCAGATAGACTCTCTTGACCTCAGATTCCTGGGATCCTCCTGTCTCTATCTCCCCAGCCCTGGAATTACAGGAATACACGATCACTCCTGCCTTTTCTTGTCCTTGTAGCTCACACTTAACCAACTGAGCCATCTCCCCCCACCCTATGGTGCAATATTTTATCAGGGAAACCAGAAGAACAAGTATTCTGACCCTAACCCTTCTCAACGTTGAGCAAACTTCATCACTCTCTGTACTACAGTTTCTTTATACTTAAAATAGAGTAATTGAAACATGAAGTTTTCAAAGACCCTGGGTTTCGTACATTAATTCATTGCATGTCTCATAATAACTTTGAGCAAAGAGAACCAAGACATTGTGTTACTATTTTAAGTTTCTTCTGTTGGCACATCTATCTTCTAAGAATCATAGAACAGGCAACAAAAAATGCTTTAACAAGAAATACAACATCCAGTGGGTAAATGGGTATAAGTGTGTTTGTGTAAATACTTGAGTGTGTGTAGATAGAAGTCAAGAGGTCTACACTGGATATCTTTACTGGGTGATTTTGTGTGTCAACTTGACAGTCTGGAGTTATCACTGAGAAAGGAGCTTCAGTTGGAAAAGTGCCTCCATGAGATCCAGCTGTGGGGCATTTTCTCAATTAGTGATCAAGGGGGGAAGGCCCCTTGTGGGTGGTACCATCCCTGGGCTGGTAGTCTTGAGTTCTATAAGAAAGCAAGCTGAGCAAGCCAGTAAGTAATGTCCCTCTATGGCCTCTGCATCGGCTTCTGATTCCTGACCTGCTTGAGTTCCATTCCTGACTTCCTGTGGTGATGAACAGCAATGTGGAAGTGTAAGCTGAATAAACCCTTTCCTCCCCAACTTGCTCCTTGATTATGATGTTTGTGCAGGAACAGAAACCCTGACTAAAACTAATTGGTATCAGCATAGATGGGTATTCCTGTGACAACCTGACCATGTTTTAGAGAGGATTGACTTCCTTGTCCTTCTAGTCCTGACTTCCTTGGTGATGAACAGCAATGTGAATGTGTAAGCTGAATAAACCATTTCCTCCTCAACTTGCTTCTTGGTCATGATGTTTTGTCCAGGAATAGAAACTGACTAAGACACCAAGTGATCTAGTTAAGGATTAAATTGATCTCATAGTGACTGTAAGAAACCTAAACAGAACAACAGAATTCTGTGGCAACATAATATGCAAGATGGGGAATGATTTCCTTTTATAAATGTCCTTGTCTGTGAAACGGTTATAATTCTGCAGAAATTTATTTTTTAGGTTTGTAACTATTAATTCATAATTGCAACTATTTTGTTGATACTATAGTCCCCTTAACTATTATCATTAGTGCTGTATGCTAAAGATGATATGTTTTTGTTTTTCAGATGTTGGTGAAATAGGCATGTTTGGAATTTCTTCCCAAGGTCAGGATATCAGTAGTCATACATAGGCGCATTGTTTCCACACTAACAGAAACAGGTCACTTGAAACTTGGGCAAAGAAAAAAGGAAGCAGAGAGAAAGCAGGAAAAGCTATTGTGGTCCATACAAGGTAGCAAACATATAGCTTTCCCACAGGATCAAAGGATATGATGTCTTGTTCATTTGATTATATAAACATTTTCCCTCAAATACCAGATTTAACCATAACCTTTTGCTATTATTTGTATATTTAAAATAGTTTTGGAAGTAGCCAAAAAACTACTAGTAGTGGTAGTAGTAGTAGTAGTAGTAGTAGTAGTAGTAGTTGAGAAAAACTATTATTATTTGAGTAAAGAAGCAACCCAGGAAAGCCAAGTTAAGAATAGTGCCAATTTTGATCTACTTACTATCAAGAGGGTCTCTTTATGGAAAATTCCAGCACTCTGTAGCTTGGATTGACTGTGGCAAATGGGGGATGACAGGCAGAATGAGAGATGAGGAGAAGGCTTTGGCAAGGGTGGAAATCATGTCAGTAGTACTCAGGGACGCTGACACACTGACACAGTAATGGGAAAGGCATGTTTCCCACATCCACGAAAACAGGTCACGTGAAAGATGCAGAGTAAAACCAAAGCTATTGCCAAATTTTCTTTAAAGTCAAGAAAATAACTAACTTGGTGATATAGTAGTCACTAGGGACCCTCTCTCTGTTACAATATGTATGAAAGAGTCACAGTGACAAGCCAAACCAAGGCTCCTTCAACCCCGTGATCACGGATCTGTGCTTCACGTGATATTAGAAAGATCCTTTTCCCTGGTATCTCATTTACACTGGATCCAGTGTAATCCCTTTACCCTCCTATACTAGTGAACTCCTTCTTGAAGCCTGAGGATGTTTAAGTTGGATCATGTATATATTTCCATAGTAAAATCTTTATAACATATGTTTTATCAAAATTTGAAGAAGGCTATGGGCCCCTGTTGTTGTACCCCATTTGGTTATGACTTTTTTGTGAAGCTCTGAAGAATTTTTATGAGTTCATGTTAGGAAGGTTTGAGATAATGCCTAAGATAATTTCTTGATAGTTCATATTGGTCATAGAAATAGATAAATATTAAGGAAAACGGAAGACTTAAGTAATTTTTAGAGTTAAGCTTCTCACTTTATAGTTGAACCAACCCTGTCTTACCAGCTGTCCAAACACTTTTCAGTTCTGATTTACAAATGCATGGTATTAGATTTGTCTTATAATTCTAACAATTGTACGCATTTTGTCTTAAGAGTCTCAAGTAATCAGAGAATATTTGATAGATGTCCCTATTCTCTAAGCTTCAATGATGGCAGTGGTGATACACTCACACCATCACCTTCTTCAAAGAGTGAGAGTCTAATAAGACAAGGTAACGAAGGAAGGGGCGGGGCCACTGGATTAGGATCATCTCCTACTTTCTTCCAGTCTCTTCCCTCAATGGAAAGTGATGAAATTACAGATTTGTTTTACAGAATGATAGGATTTGGAGGAAGGAAGGGGATACTTTTGTTCCATTCAAGGGTGATCAAAGTCATATGAAGTGAAACACTTCATCCTGATCCCATCAGTGTATGGAGAGGTAGATAAGCCTTAGTGTGTTTGAAAGATGAGTGATTCCAAGTCAGCACTGAAGAATAGCAGAGTCTTTACCCTAAAGAAATAATGATATAGAAAAACGATGAAGGCTGTCTGAATATTCTAAGTATTTTCAGTACAGCTGTGTGAAAGAACATTGTAAAAAATGTATAATCTGTTACCTCTAGCCTCACCTACCTACAAGGACAAATGCAATCCCATCAATACTCACATTTAGCTGCTCCTTCAGGGCAACAGCAATTGATTCCACCACTAAAGACCTTCCTGGTTATGGTTATGTTCCTTCAAAGGATGTTTTTCTTCTTCTTGTCACAATTCAGTTGCCTAGAAGACCCATGAGGAAACACTGTCCCACTGTTTTTGGTGACAGTGCTATCTACTCGGCAAAGAAATGGCCTTTTAGCTCAAAGCTCCAAATGGCTTTTAATGCAAAAGTCTTTGGACCCTGGGCTGGGGAGATGGTTCAGTGAGTAAACTTTTGCCCTTGCTGTGTAAGCCTAGTAACCTGAAGTTGATGAACAGCTCTCACAGTGAAAGGAGAGAACCAACTCTCCTCAAAAGTTGTCTTCTAGTCTCTACACATGATCCCTGACATGTGTAAGTCCTCCCTACCCCTCCCCCAGCACATCACACATACACACACACCCCACATTTTTTAAAAAATGAAATCCTATGAGCCTGTAGGCACAAATATACTCTTTGTATGTTGTTCCAAAGAGAGACTATGCCCTGCCTCCCCAAAATCAAAGACCTAATTTTTGCTAGAAAGACTAGATAGTTGTTTCTTCCATAACATCCAAGGCAGCTCATCAAAGAGTTTTCCCCGAGAAATTTTTCTCTTTTTAAAGATATGTCCCTTGATTGTAGGGAGCTTAGAAGGACGGACATAAGCCTCACACTCTCAGTTTCAGAATTGAGCTCTGATTGGTCCAAGTCCTGAACCAATGTGTGGGCATTACTAGGATGTGTTTCAGTGTAAAGGAAGAAAATAATCAGCACCTTTACAAGAAAATGGGGTTTTTTAAGAAAAATATCCTTCCCCATCCACTGCAAGCTAATATTACATGAGAGCATGGCTATGTTTTGTCTTTGAATAATTAAAGACAGGACCCAATCAGCAAATGAGTATTTGCAATGGATAATACTAGATTCTTTTCAACTTCAACACTTGAGAAATTTAAAGCTCTTCCTGACCTTGGAGACTTGCTGGGTGTCAGTAACAGAGCCTGGTGCATAGGAATATAATAACAGTCTTATTACTACATAAACTAACCTGGAAATGGGTGGAGAAAAAGGCATCGGGATGCCTTTAGCTACTTTCAACATGGAACCTTAACCATATTTATCCGAATATATGAATATATCTCTCACTGTGAGAGCTGTTCATCAACTTCAGGTTACTAGGCTTACACAGCAAGGGCAAAAGTTTACTCACTGAACCATCTCCCCAGCCCAGGGTCCAAAGACTTTTGCATTAAAAAGATATATCATATGAGAGACTTACTAGAATTCAGAATCTTAGACGGAGTGCTACCATTGAGAAAGCAAGGCCACCTAATAGAAAGATCTGTGGCAATGACACAGCTCATACAGTTGATGTCCAGGGCAGAACTCATAAACTGTCCGGGCCTGTTTAGCTGTCATGTATGGGGGCTCCAATTAAGGTACTAGACATTAAATCAATTTCAAATATAAATTGTCACATGTTGGCTGGAGGCTACTCTTTGATCATATATAGTTAAGAAAAAGGAACATCGATATGAGCCACCCAGTACTCCAAGAGCTGCCAGGAACAAAAACATCAACCAGATAATACACATGGTGCTACCCATGGCTCCAGATGCCAGATGCATAGGCAGGGCAGCAGAGGATGGCCTTGTTGGACATCAAAGGGAAGAGAGGACCCTGGTCCTGGAAAGGCTCGATGCAGTAGTGTAGGGGAATACCAGGACAGGGAAGTGGGAGAGGGTTGATTGGGGAACAGGGGGAGGGGAGATGGGTTATGAGACTTTCAGAGAGGGGGACCAGGAAAGAGGACAACATTTGAAATGTAAATGAAGAATATATCTAATAAAAAATATTAAGAAAAAAAATTGCACAACCACAGGGTGTGCAACTCAAGAAAGCTAAAACAGTTTCACTTTTGGCTCAAGGATATCCATTCATCATCAGATGTGGCTCCTCTTGCCTCCCCCTCCTACTTTCCCCATCTTGCTCAACCCAGGGTCAGGGAAAGGTTAGGATGTGCATTCTAGAGCTAGCTAGAATGTATGCAGAGAAGCTGGGCTTTCAGCTGGGTGTGTTGGCATAAGAAAACATTGGTTTTTCTGGGCAAAGCTGTGTTTTGATTGTACTTGACTTTGTTCTTCTGGGTTTTTTTTTTGGGGGGGGGGTGAATGTTATTGTTAGCATATTCTAACTGCAGGAAGAACAAGATGCTTTTAACAAATCCTTCCTTTGTCATAGAGAGAATAAAATGTTGTTAAAAATGAGTCAATAAGGAGAAGTCTGGTTCTTTGTTGTTTGATTAGCAGAGCCTTTGTATAATCGATTTTCCAAGCTCTTCTTCACAGTGCAGAGAGGCCCAGATGCATTTCGGGAGTGTTAGCTGTTAAAAATAGTTTTCGGTTACTGGGTAAATACCAATTTGCAGCAATTGGGAAGAAAAATTTAGCATGACTGTTTACATACATTGTAGAGAGAATATTAACATCACCTTGAGATGTCTGTTGTTTGCTTGCATATGTGAAGAAAAAAGCCACAGCTTAACACAACACTTGCAGCTCACATTTGCTATTGTATATTCATAAATATTAATCTAGGGAGATAATTAGCTCTATAAATTTTACAATTAGCCTTTCAGAAGAGAAGTGGATGCTAATACAAAAGCTAAGGCATGCTTTTAAGCTGCTCCTCTGTGGATGTTTTCACTCTCTCACAACTCTGAGGCAGTCTGTCTTTGTTTAATCGTTTCCTGAAATAGACATATTTTACACATATTCCAGCCCTCCCTTGAGACTCTAACTTTGCACCAGGAGAAATAGGTCTTCTACTCTTAAAATCTGGTTACTGTCTACATTTTAATCTTTTAAATTTTTCCCTGAAATATCATAGGATCACAAAAGAAGGCTGTGAAGCTGACCCCTTAAGAAGGTGTTGGAATTCAAGCTAAGCAGAATTCCACGTGTGTATTGCTTAGATGAGATCAAGATATGTATATGCTCTGTGTGAGTTGATGTCTGAGCAATATCCAGGTCTTTATATCTGAAAGCTAAATCCTGCTTTATGATGTCATTTGAAAGATAAGAAGGGACTAGTGCAGAAATGTTGCCAGGATCCTCCTTCAAGTATGTCCCTTAAGGAGGTCTATTGAAAGACCACACAACTGAAATTAAGAAGTAATGCACTCTACTGCAATCCACACTTGGATCTATCACGTCATCTTCTCTGACTTTAAAATAATTGGCTTAGCTGCTAAATTCCAACCTTGCTTATATCAAAGAAACAGATAGAGTACAGATTCCTAAGTCTCTCTCCAGCATGACTAACTTGGAATTTCTAATGATCTGTTCATGAATTTACCTCTTTTTAAAGCTTTCTTTTTTCTTTCTTTTTTCTTTTTTTATTGGATATATACTATATTTACCTTTCATTTCCCTTTTTCTGGTTCCCTGTCCCCCCCAAAGGTCCCACATGCCCTTTTCCTTCCCCCTGTACTCCCATCCACCCCTTCCCACTTCCCTATTCTGGTATTCTCCTACACTAATGCTTTGAGCCTTTCCAGAACCAGGGTCCACTCCTTCCTTCTTCTAGGACATCATTTGGTATGTGTATTGTGTCTTTGGTGTCCCAAGATCTTAGACTAATATCCACTTATCAGTGACTGCATACCATGGGTATTCTTTTGAGACTAGGTTACCTCACTTAATATGATTTTCTCCAGCTCCATCCATTTCTCTAAGAATTTCATGAATTCATTGTTTCTAATGGCTGAATAGTACTCCATTGTGTATATATACCACATTTTTTGTATCCATTCTTCCGTTGAGGGACATCTGGGTTCTTTCCAGCTTCTGGCTATTATAAATAAGGCTGCTATGAACATAGTGGAGCATGTATCCGTATTGCATGCTGGGGAATCTTCTGGGTATATGGCCAGGAGTGGTATGGCTGGGTCCTCAGGAAGTATCATGTCCAGTTTTCTGAGGAACCGCCAGACTGATTTGCAGAGTGGTTGTACCAGCTTGCAGTCCCACCAGCAGTGTAGGAGTGTTCCTCTTTCTTCACATCCTCACCAACACCTGCTGTTTCCTGAGTTTCAAGGACCTCCACATAAAACCAGACACACTAAAATTCGTAGAAAAGAAACTGGGGAAGACCCTTGAGGACATTGGCTCAGGGGGAAAGTTCCTGAACAGAACACAAATAGCTTATGCTCTAAGATCGAGAATTGACAAATGGGACCTCATAAAATTACAAAGTTTCTGTAAGGCAAAAGACACTGTCAAAAGGACAAATTGGCAACCAACAAATTGGGAAAAGATCTTCACCAACCCTACATCTGACAAAGGGCTAATATCCAAAGTTCTATATACAAAGAACTCAGGAAGTTAGACCCCAGAAAACCAAATAACCCCATCCAAAGATGGGGTACAGAGCTAAACAAAGACTTTTCACCTGAAGAAATTCAGATGGCTGATATACGCCTTAAAAACTGTTCAACATCATTAGTCATTAGAGAAATGCAAATCAAAACAACCCTGAGATTTCACCTCACACCTGTCAGAATGGCTAAGATTTTTAGAGCTTTCTTGAGCATTCTTATAAGCCAGAAGACAATGTGGATTGCATAGGACAGATAGTGCACTCAGTAGCCATTATTACCCTCTGCTGTATCTGTGATCTAAGAATGCCAGCAGATTGACACAGGAACAGGGATGGAAACCACTGGAAGTAGAGACTGTTGGCATAGATTAGAAAGAAATTCAAAGCAGGAACAGTAGCAGAGGTCCACTATTGCCTTTCCTATTCACCCAAAGCTATTGATTATCAGCACTATTAAAACGTCAATAACACTAGACAGGATGGTCTCTTTGAGCAACCTAGAATATTTCAAACCAACCATGCAGGCTAGAACCCTTTGTGAAGAAAGGTCTGAAAGAAAATGTAGAAAGAAACAGGGAAAATTCGGTATGTAGTGCTGACCAGCTAAGTAGCCTCAGATCTCTTCTAAATAAGATTTTAAAAGCCCACAAGCTCCAAAGTCACATCTGGATTCAAGCCTGAGTTCTGGAGTTCATGGTCATTGCCTTGAAGAACTCTTCTCTCATCTCTGCATTCACTAAGAGTTACACTAAAAGTTGTAAAGGTGTGACTAACATTTAATAGGTAAAAGGTATTATTTCTCTATTCTACTTTCTGAGGCAAAGAATTCATCTTGGATCCATTTCAAAGCACAATAGAAGAGGAGAGATCCCTGAGTGCTTACCATGAAAAATATAGGAATGGTGACATGAAATATGCTCAGTGCTTCACATTATCTGGCACTGCTATCAACCTTATTATTTTTTTTTGCATCTGTCCCTTGGGGAAAAAATGAATACTTCTGTAGCACAAAGAGGTGAAATGGGAACTGGGGCAATGGCTCAGTAGTGAGGAACACTTACTGCCCTTATGGAGGACTCAAGTTCAGTTCCCAGCAACCACATCAGACAGTCAGCAACTGCTTTACTCCAATCTGGAATCCTAGCTCTCAACCACTTTGCCATGCTAGGCGGCAGAGTGGGAGAGAAAGGAGAGATTCCTTATCAAGTAGAATAGGAAAGTAATAGACAATGCTTATGTAAAAATATACTTTTTGTGTGACCTTCATGGGGATTTATTAAAAATTCAGCATAATAACTGTAGATAAGACATGCATATCGCTGTTCCTCTGATCCATGGTCTTCATTTATTAGTGAAGTAAATGCATTTGAGATAACTTTTAATGAAACTATGTAAGAACCAAGAGCATCTTGACAAACAAATGCCTTTGAATTTCAGAGAATAGCCTTTGCAACTCGGTGTGTCAGAACTTTCCAAACTATTTTGACATATCTGTTATAGAAGAATAAATATTTCAAAATGCAAAAGATAGTAGAAAACAAGCTTTCAGAAGGATATGTTAAATTTCTTTGAACTCAATGGAACTACCCAAGTTAGTCTTAATATTACATTTCAAGAATCCTAGGTCATTTTCTTCTGTTTCATCTTTTTCCTTCTTTTCTTTCTCTTCCCACTCCTCTTCCTCCCCATCTTCCCCCTGCTCCCCTTCCTCTCCCTCTTTCTCTCCCTGTTTTCTTCCTAACCTTCTTTGTGATTTTCACACTGGCTTAATTTAAAGGACAAATGCAGGGCTGTTAGGAAAAACTAGTTCTTATTTTTTCTAGGCTTTGTGGAATGTATCCCAGGGAATGTTGCAAATATTCACAGAAGTTCAAAACCCAAGTGTCAATTCAGCCAAAAGAAAGACATGAAACAGAAATAGTAGAGGCCATATTCTTTATATTACAGAATATAACATATGAGCACTCTTACAGACGAAGATCTGACCTCTTCAGGCAAATTATATGTTAAAGAAACACAAATGTTTCCACCAGTTGATTCAACAGGCCTCATATCATGTCAATTTCAGAACCAGCAGTCTCTCCATGGTCCATTTCCTATAAATCCCAGGATGACCTGAGACACCCTAATGTCTTTAAAGGTCTTGTATTTGAATCTTTGAAGCTCGGAAGGAAAGAAAATTGTTTCAAGGCTGACATTTTTTTTCCACGGAAAGCAAGAAAGCATTTCAGGGGGGCGGGGGACAAATGACCTTGGCTTCAACCTTGTCCCTAGCTGGCCCAGGTGACTTTATGCTCATCACTCACGCTGCTAAGCCTCTGATGAACATCTTGGCTCTGGCACTGTGTAAACATGAAATTAGTTCAGCAGGCTAGCTAGGGCCATTGTATGATTCTACCATCCTGGGCTTCCCAGGGAAATCTGAGAAGCAGCCAAGGCTGTGAAACTCAGGATTTACCTCCAGGTGGTATTGCTCAGTGCAGAGCAGAGGGAGTGGCACGCAGCCTACAGCCCAAGGGACTGGAGTTCTGTTAGCCTTGCCCTGAAAGTTATCACCTTTTAAAGTGGTGTTCATAAAAATATATGAGATTTGTAATTTTAGCAAAAAATGTAGGGACTCTAAAGGACCAGCAATGTCACCTAAGAACCATTAGAGAAAGAAGCCTTCTGCACTTCCCAGGATACCACAGACTTGATCAGCAGAACCCCAGATCCCACTTTCTTCTTTCCTTTTCAATTTTTTTCTTTTATTGAAAATGTATTCTTTCCTCATACAGTATGGGCTAGAGAGATAACTCAGTAGTTAAAGGCTAGGCTCACAACTAAAACATACACTGATTATAGTTTCCTCTCTTCTCCTCCCTGTTCCTCCCACTTCCCCTCCCCTCTGGATCCACTTCCTAACTGCCTCTTATTTAAAAATAACAGGCTTCTAAGAGATAAAAACCAAGCATGACAAAGTAAAATATAATAAGATGAAGCAAAAGCTATCATATCAAAGTTGGACACAGCAACCTAATAGGAGGAAAAGAGTCTCAAGAGCATGCTTAGGAGTCAGAAACCCACTCGTTCTCAAGGTCAGGAGTGCCACAAAAATATGAAGCTAGAAAAATCCACACACTGACTTTTCAGCCTTTCCTAGAGAATGTGGCCAAAAGCTAAATTTGCAATACCAAGTCAAGAGTGAGCTAGTCAAAGGTGCAGTACACTAGACGGTGATCATTTCTGATTCATCTCGGAGTAACTTTCTTCAGTTGTCACAACTAATCCTAAGGCTTTCTGGATCCACTTTCACCCTCTCTTGCCCCTCCTTGATGCCCAACATGCTGACTTCCTCCCCAGTAAAACAGCATCATAGGTGTGATGTCTCCACGCCAGCCCAGATTTTCTAACGAAGCTTCTAGAAAATGCTGAATCTGAGGCCTCCCTGATGGGTCAACCAATCACTTGATGCCTGTGCTAAGATGCAGGATCCACACATTCTCTCTGTCCTTGAATTTCCTAATAAAAGCTCACTTGTGACTCTCCTGTCCTTTAAAATAGTGTTCCTTGCATGTGAACTTGCTATGGTAGACAAATAGCAGAAAATAAGGAAATGAAGCAGTGAGGTTAAATCCTTTCACGATATTGACTATATTATAAGTATTTTGGTTTCTGGTGTTCACAAGACTATAGTAAACCAGAGTCTTATATACAATCTCTAAATGTAAGGTGGCAGAAGATTTGTTTAAAAAATGCCCTCACTGTTACAAACTGAACCAGTTCAAACACCCTCATCCAAATCTTTGTTTCTTTAAACTTACTCAGGGGATACATTAAGCTCTATAGAAAGATTAATTATGAGAACACTCAATACCATATTATTTACAATATCAAAACCAGTAAATAAAATAAAGTATTTAAAACATGAAGGGGGTAATTTAAAACATAATATTCCACATACAGTAAGTATATAATTAATTACTAAAAGTTATATTTAGTAGGTCCACAACACAGGTTATGCCTACAACATATTAGTATTAGTGAAAAACAAAATACAAAGTTGGACATATAACAAGCCTGTGCATGAACACATGCACACACACACACACACACACACACACACACACACTAGAGAGATATACATATATGACAAGTATGATATAAAGAAATTAGTGAATATCGTAGTTATTTCTCTGTATGAAGAAATTATAAATATTTTTTATCATTTCCTCCTTTAGATTTCTTCATTTTATAAATACTTGGACTCAAATAATGTATTATAACCATATCAGTGAAAATCAAAAACCTCATTTCTTTTCAATTTAAAAAACTGCTGTGGAAATGGACATTTGGGCTGTTTCCCTTCCCAGATCACACATGTATGTTTTCTTGGGAGCCTGACTGTCTTTAGGACATAGGTTCTCCATGAGTGGACATCCGTGTGTTCAGACAGAGAAGGAGGTTCCCTGGAAGCGCCTTCTCCCAGCCACAGAGGCCACTGGGGCCTTTTCAGTTCCCCAAGTCTCATGGGCTCGCCCCCCATACGCACTTAGAATGAACTGATGACCATAAGGTGAACTGTCCTGGCTCGCCGTGAGCTTGCTACCTGCTGGCCTGTGCATGCTCTCTCGCCCACCCTCTTGTAATTGGATATGTATTTGTTTCATTAAATTCATTCAGTCAGCAGTTTCTGCACTAAACAGTCCCTGAGGCCAACAGAAGGGGGAAAAAAATCAGTAATCAACATACTACTTTCAAGTACAGAGTACCGACCTATTTATAAAAGGAAATTAAGTAAAAACCGGTAATTATAACTAGAGTACAACCTTTCAACATAGTCAATGAGAAATTCAATTTGCTTAAAATAATGAGATACTCTGGCAGGAAGAATCTGTTCATGGGCTGTTCCCCAGGGCCTGGGGATAGAAAGAAGCTCTGGCTGACATTTGATACTATCTGTCAGTCTATCAACTCTGTCTCCTGGTGAGTTTTATGATGATAGTTGGAGGTTTGGGATGGGAAAGAGAAAAAGAAATTCACTTACTCTCCTTTCTGTTCACCCTTGTACTGGTAACATGTTAGAAAGTGGATCCAGTTTCTACTCTGAACACTTACCAAGTCAAATACTCAGCACCCGTCCTTCCCATGGGCTTCATGTAGTGACCCTGAATTTCTCTGAGCCATTGTCTCAAGCAGATGGGATATATGTATTGCTGGTTATGTGGAGTCCTTTGTTCAAAGTTCATCCTCATCTTGCAGAGTTCCTATCCTCTAAGCAAGAGAACAGTATTTAAAAGGTGAATTATGGCCAGGAGAAGTCTCCATTTGTAAAGTGCTCAACTTGCGAGCATGAGGGCCAGGGGACTGATCTTCAGAATTCACCTATAACAGTTGGCCATAGAAGGCAAACTTGTAATCCTTGCCCTGGGGAGATGAAAACAGTCAGACCCCTGGGGCTTCTTGACCAGGCAACCTAGTCTCTTGGGAGAGAGAATTCCCTGTAAGTGAGAGATATCCGGACCCAAAACCACCAAGGTAGATAGTTCCTGGGGAACAGTACTCAAGGTTTCCTGCTGGCCTCTATGAGCTTGCGCACACACTTCCATAGGTGTGGTCATATATGTACCTACACGCATATGAACACCTATGCATGTATACACATAAAAATAAAAACTTTAAACTATTAAAGAGTATCAAATCAATTATCTCCTTACTTGATGGCTTTTCCCCTAGCTTCCTTAAGGATACCTCCTTATGATTTTATTTATTTAGCTCAGACACTCACTCATTCACTTAATGAGATTTTAAGTGTGTGTGTGTGTGTGTGTGTGTGTGTGTGTGTGTGTAGTACTGTGCATGTAATATGATGGTGTAGTCTAGAAGAAGGTGTTGAACTTGGTGCAGAAGTTACAAGTACCACTTAATATGGGTATGAGGACCAAACCCCAGAATTCTGAAAGAGCAGTGTGTGCTCCTCACTGCTGGTCCATCTTCTCAACCACTTCTAGAGATTCTTTGCCACCGGTATGGATAGGCATTGTGCTAGGCGCTGGGGAAGAGCATGAACAGAAATACTGAGCTGTCTTCACCAATCTCAGATTCTAGTAGAAGAGAAGACCAGGAACGAATCATTTCAAAACTGTAGCAAGCATTGTGAAAACACAGACCAAAGGGTATAAGTGCCAGGGCAGGAATAGAAACAGTATCTAAACACAATGCCATAGAGGAGCCATGATGAGAAAAAGGAACACCTGGCCGAGGGCCCGTGTCGAACCAGGAATGAAGGCAGAACGCTGGGTTAGAAAACCAAGTCAGGATTGGGGCAATGGAGGTGGAAAGTGGACATGTTTATCATTTGACTTGTACTGTGCCATAAACCACCTCTAAACTTGGTGACTAGCTATAACCGCTATATTTATTCATGAATCTATGAGTCATCCGGACAGTTCTTTTGGCCTTTCTTCCATATCTGAGGCCATGACCAGCCTAACTGCAGTCATTTCGTGTGGTCTCTCACCCTTACACATTAGCCATGGGCTCCTCAGAGGGAGACCAGTGGGTCCTAGGGAGCCATGAGGAAGCACAAACCTTAAACCTAAGCATCTTTTAAGCCTTCATTTGTATCACAGTTTCCTAACATCTTCGTAGTCATACGGCCAGCCCACAGGGAACGTAGGGGGGGAGATTATCAGGCATGCCATATAATGGGCCAGAATCATGGCAGCCAACCAACTGAAGCCGAGCTAACTGTGAAGCACTGGGTGTGGTTGAGTGGACCACTAAAGGCATAGGAAACCACGTAAGGCTTTGAATCAGAGGAGATCGTTTAATTAGAAATGATCTACACAGACGAATGTGATTTCAAGAGAGTCATCGTTTCTGTGATACAGACTAATTTTCTAGAGGCAAATAGACTTGGTATTGAATCTCGGTCCCACTCTGTGCTAAATATGAAAATTTGAGGGCATTCTTTAACCTCAGCAAGTCTCAGTTTTCCTGTCTGTCAAGAGAGAAGACCATGATGCCACCTGCCCCTGGGGGCATTCATGACAATAGCACAAAGCACCTCGTGTGAACTCTGCAGCATGCAAGAATAACCCCTTAAGCACTGGGCTCAGTGAGATATTGCCATTGTTACCAGAAATTTGCGAGTGATGAGTCTGAAGTGGTTAGGATCCAGTTATGGAAGTCCAGGGGTCATGATGAAGCAGGGATCAGGAGAAAAGGCCACAAGATTTTTAGTAACCATGGACAAAAAGTGTAAGACTGATCCCACCTAAGGCACTCTAAGCCATATGCTTTGAAGTAGGAGCCATGAACGAGGATGTAAAGAAAAATGTGGTTTAACTAAGAGCCATGGATGTGCCCAGGAAGTTTGGGGGATCAAATTTGTTCTTTTAGGAACTTCATTACGATCTAATTGCAGTGACGGTGGGGAACCAGATGAATGTGTTTCTCCTTCTTAGTCTGGGAAGTTTTTGAGGTTGAAGAAAATTTAAAGTTCTACTACAAAATTTGATGACTGTCTCAAGACAGTTAAAAAATTTCTATAACTTCTGACCTTGGGATTACTATCTACAGGAAAGACTTTAGACATGCTAGAATACAGGACAGAAGACCTGCAAATATCATCGTACTGTGGTATGGCATTTGGTTGGTTTGTTGGGTTTATATTTTAGAGTTCTCGTTCATGCTATTCCATTTAATCATCTTCTCTTCATTGCTTGTAACGTGTGTGTGTGTGTATGTGTGTGTGTGTGTGTGTGTGTGTGTGTGAGAGAGAGAGAGAGAGAGAGAGAGAGAGAGAGAGAGAGAATATGTGTATCTGGTATGCATATGTGTTTATGTGTGTGCACACATATGCGAATGCCAGAGGTTGATGATAACTATCTTCCTTTGTTTTTAAAACATAGTCTCTCATTGAACCTAGAGCATATCACTTGGGCAAACTTATATGACCAGAAAGTTTTATGGACCTCTTGTTATGACCACTGCAGAGCACCAATTCTAGTAGCCAGTACCATCACAGTTGGCTTTTCACATGGGTACTGGGGACCTTAGCTCATGTCTTCACGTTTGCGTGGCAAGTAATGTTCAACCAGGCCATCTCCCTAGATTCCTTTGTTTTTAACATGAAGTAAACATATTGCCACATACATACATACAACACAAAATTATCTATGTAAATGAAGACTGTACACAAAACTAGGGACCAAAAATACTAAATGTTAAAGAGAAGCTTATCAGTTATCAAGACCGTGAATGTCCACTCTGAAAGAGGGCAGGCTAAGACCGCATACACAAGTTAGCAAACATGTCAGCTGAAATGACTGAGAGATTGAACATTTTCATACTGAAACGGTTTAGAAAACCCTCTCCACCTGGTATAGATGAGAACTGCAGCTAATGAGATTCAATTTGGTGGAAAAGGTAAGGCTTACCGGAATTTTGGGAGGAATTTCAAGTTCTATCAGTATAAATACCTAGCATTACCAAACTCAAGCCCTCTCATACTGTTTGCCTTGATCGATTTTTAAAACTGAAATTTCTTCTTCCTGTGTTTAGAATACAGTTGCCGGGCAGCCCGCCCACTCTCCACATTGTCTCAGAATTGCACACGTGGCTTGGTATCCTTTCAGAGAACACTGTGTGCATGAGCCTGGGTCTGCTTGGCTGTGGTGGGTGGATAGAAATCTGTGTGGGAGAAGACCCAGGTGCTACTGTATAAAGTGTGGGCGTCCCAGCAGTGGCAAACAGTTCCGTACTGAGAAGCACACAGGAACAAAGGCGAAGACATTTAGTATCATCTCTGGTCACTGAGCAACTTCCTGTGTTCAGACGTGAATTTTTCTGGCATGGACTCTTGCTTAGTAGCTATATGTCTGTGTATTTTTCCCCATCGCAGTCTTTTCCCAGTTCTCAGGGTGAGGTAAAGCCATGTGCCTCTGTTCTTCCTTACTGCTACTCTTAAACACGTCCCATCTTTTCCTCACTTGAACTTGAAACTACATCACAGAAATGTGTGAGGCTGGGAGGGGCTGTGGAGGGGAGCTGGAGGGTGAAGGTTTCTGGTCTTACCAGGAATGTCGGTCTCCTCTACTCCAATACTGCACCTTCTCCTCTCAGTCATCCCTGTGCATTTTTCTCTTCGTCCTGCTCAACTTCAGTGACCACTCAACGTTGACTCAAGTAACCATCTTCTGTCAGGTACCAACCATTCCTGAGGTGCTCACCCATGCTGTCCCTTGTGGACTGTCCCTCTCATTGTAGTGACAACATCCTGCACAGCCAAGGGGGAAGAACGGATTTACTTTCATTTATAGTTTTGGAAGATTTAGTCAAGAATCATTTACTTTGCACTTGGGGAGAATACATTATGGTCTATAGAAGAGTGTGCATGAGGGTGTTGAGGTAAACATCTCATGGTGGAAAGGAAGCAAAGGGAGACACAGGAAGGGCCACCCTCCAGGCCCCTCCATCTCGACTAAAGTTTCCCCAATTTCCAAAAATAGTTCCTCCAGCTGAGGAATAAGCGTTTTAAACAGGAGTTTCTAGGTGACATTTCATAGTCAGAACATAACTTTCTGTCCCTGGATCCCGGTTGCTCCTGGCAATATTTATAATGGAAAGTGCATTTAGTTGTTCTCCAAGAGCTGCCCTTCCTCACTAAGACTCTTAAAATTCTAAGTTGTCAAAAGTCCCAAGTCTCATGTGATACTCAAGACAAACAGCGATGAAACCTATAAAACTCAGAAAATTACATAATTTCAATGAATAATAGCACTAAGCTAACATGTATATTTCCAAAGAGAGGAATAGGTACATAGACATCAGAAATGGACTAAAGGAAGACTAAAACCCAGAAGACCAATCGTTAATTCCCCTAACCTGGGGCATGTGACATTGTGATATGGATTCTAAAATCATGAGTAGGCTCACCTTTAAGACCTTATCACTCACAAGCTTACATGGTCTGTATTGTGAAATGGCTATGGTTGTTGCGTATGGATTTCTTTGGTAGATGTTCCAAATTCCTGTAATCTTTAATATCCTGGACTTTCTAGATACATCATAGAATATATGAACAACCTTAGGAAGGAAGGATTTATTTTAGCTAATAGTTTCAGAGGGTTTAGTTGATTTTGACTTGCATTATATCTACCGGGGCGAGAAAATCATGGTGACTAGAACATAGGGCAGGGACAGCTGTTCATCACATAACAAAAAGGAAGCCAAAAGAAAGACTGAGAGAGAACAAGAAGAAGATAAGCAGGACCTTCCTCCACTGACCTACTTCCTCTAGCCAGACCTCCCCGAAGTTTCCAGAACATCACACAATAGCAACATCAGCTGTGAAACAAGTATTTGAAACACAAGCCTCCAGGAGATATAGCATATGCAACCACCTCACCCCTGCACTACAGTAATCTGTTTAGTTTCCCCCCAATACACTCCTCTGTTCAGATCATGCATCTCACAAACAAAAGGCAATCTCTTTTCCATCCTCAGATGAGATCTGAGTGATTTAAGCATGTTAGTTGAGCATAGGAAGAAATGTCTCTAGTAACTTAAATTTTTGGATGTTGATTGATGACTTATCCTAAGAGAATGAGAAGCCCAAGATTCAAGCCAGGTTCTTCATACAAATTCAATGACTTGTAGTCTGAGTAGTGATGGACTGGGAATACCGTTGTGAAAATGGAAAAGCTTGTGGGCATCAGCAACATAGTTTATTGTCTACCACGCCCCAAAAGCTCTTTGCGAGTAAGGCACTGCTTCATTTTGTTGTGCACCAAACAATCCAAGCTACGTGTGTGTATTGAGAAATGGCAAACGCCCTTCTCTGGTCTTTTCCAAGAAGCACAAATGTGCCTCAGATCAAAATAGCTTTAATGGCCAAGAGAACATTTTGCATAAAAAAACCTTCTGGTACTATATACTAATTGCAATTAGCATTAAAGGACTAGTGTGTGGTGCATAGCCCTCTAAAATGCCCTTTGAGTTGATTCTACATCCCTGGTAAGAGTAACTAAATGAACACAATAAAGTGTGGCAACATTAAAAATCAAAATAACCTCTCAAGTGCCTCAACCCCACCCCTCTTTTGCCACATGCTCCGTGTTTCACAATCTCTTTCAAGTGTTTGTTCCAAGGACACCAGCATTTGACTGGAGATAAAGCAACATGTTTCTCCAATTAAATATTTCCTCTCAACCATTCCCCAGTGTATCCCAAAAGAAAATGGGGTCTAGGATTAGCACATAAATATTACTCCCCCCATCAAGCTCAGGAATGAGATCTTCAATGTAATAAATCTAGTCTATGGAGACTACCTTCCTGTGAAAGGGGAATTTCTACTTAGCATTACTGTGCTTTCTAGTTTCAAATAAATCATCTGCTCTTTAAATTATGAAGTATTATAAACAATGTTTTCATCTAAATTGATAAGTAGTACTAGAGTAAGTAGGTATTCTAAAGGCAATGCTTTCTCTTGCTCCTCGCTAACTGGTTTTCTCTCTCTCTCTCTCTCTCTCTCTCTCTCTCTCTCTCTCTCTCTCTCTCTCTCTCTGTTTCTCAAGACCAGGTATCCCTATATCCCAAGGCCTTGAACCTTGAGCTTAGGATCCTGACTCCAGTTGCTATGATTATAGGCAAATATCACCACACCCAGAGGAAATAAATTAAATATTTTAAGTCTGTATTAAACCGAAATGTGTAATATAAGATACTAATATGGTCAAAATGCATGTTCTGGAATCTCAAATAAGCATGAATGAAATTTGAGCATGTTTTACATGTGGCCTCAGTCCTTCTATAAGAAGGGTCCTTAATGGCCTGGTGTCACACGTCAGAGGAGCTGGTGCTAAGTTCTATTGCATCATTTCCCCCAGGGACTCAGCTGTGAGTTATGTACAACATCTGTGACTTGTCAAACAGATAAGATAATCAATACAAGGCATAAAGCCCAAAACACATCAGCAAAGCCTTAGCCTCATGCAGAGGGTGGATGAGGGCCTGGAGTTTCTGACAGTTTATTACACAGTCACCAGGCCACCTGGCCCACCTGACAGAGACCCGATACATGTGTTCTGGGTGCCACTAAGCTTCATGAAGCCATGCGTATCTGTGAAAATGGCCATGAATGTGTGTCCTCAGATCTTTAGCTCGGAAGTGAAACTGCAGAGCTGAACATAGTGAATAATTGTAGGATTTTGTCAATTTCTGACAGAGCGAGTGATTTTTTTCTAATCTGAAGATGATTCAGAAGTTTGTTTATCTTTATTCCACATTCCCACTTAAGCCTGGTTTTAAAGATTACTTATATACTTATGAGAATTCCCAATGACAAGTTGGAATACCACTGCAGAATATGCATTAAGAGCAGTGGCTTTTGGAGAGACTTAACGTAGTTCTACGTTTTGTTTTGTTTTTTTAATTTTTATTTTCTATATTCTATGTTTACATTCCAAAGGCTTTCCCCTTTCCCAGTTACCCCCCACCATATGTCCCATAATTCCTTTCCCCCCCTGCTATTCCCCACTCATCCCCCCCCCACGATTTCTCTGTTCTGGGTCTACAATACTGGATCCAATCTTTACAGGCCCAGGGTCCTCTCCTTTCTTCTTCTTGGGAGTCAATGTGGTCAGAGTCTGCCACATAACTTCCACGAGACTCGAGAGAATTCCCTTTAACATGGATATAAAAGGAGTGCATAGCTCTGGGTGTATAAAAATGTTAAATGAGATCATGAATGGGAAGTCCTCACAGAAGCTGAAGAGATGTCTCCCTCAGTGAATTCTTGCCATGCAAGCATGAGAATCCGAGTTGAGTACCCATGTAAAAAGTCAGACATGGTGGTGCATGCTCTCAATCCCAGTATTGGGGCACCAGAGACAGGGAAAATCACTGGGTATCACTGTCCAGCTAGCCTAGCCTAGTTAACAGACTCCAATAAGAATCTGTAGCTAAAGATGTAGATGGCTCCTTAGAGAAAATATCCTAGTTTAATCTCTGGCCTATACTCACATGTGTGCACACAGAGAAAAATAATTATGCATGCTGGGCATACCTGTAGTCCCAGAACTTGGAAGGAAGTAGGGAGATGATTTCAAACTCAAGGGTATGAGGCTACACTGATAAACACAGATTCCTCACACAACCTTTTTGGCTGACTGTCTATCTGGCTGTCTGGCTATCTACCTACATACCTACCTACCTACCTACCTACCTACCTATGCAATCCATGGGTCCTTAGATCAGAAAGGGTATGCAATAAATTCTAGCTATTCAGGCATTTGCTCAACAGTAGGCAGTGAACTTATAGGGAATGTTTTGTTTCCAAATTCCAAATTGATAACATTAACTTTGACCATCAGGGTTGTAAGAATGTGGCGAGTTGGCAGTCAGAGAAACATTAGCTTTGAAGGCAGTCTGCAAAGGAGAAAAAATGGAAAAGGTGCCTTAAAAGGGAGAAAAGATGATCTCTCTGCTTTTCGCTGCCAAACCACCTGTAGCATGTTTGCATTTCATCCCGCCGTCTTTTTTTGGTTTGGTCTCTGCCCCTTTTCTTTGTCTGCCTTAATGCTGACCTTCTACACAAATGCACTGCCACATCCTCAGCAGCTATTACCAGCTAATGTGTTGAGAGCTAAGCGCCACATCCAATGCTGTCACCAATAAAATACAGCGGCGTTCTTGCACGCCAGCAAAAGGAAGCTAAGGAAAAGGAAGCTGCTTTTGAATAAAACTTGGTATCTTTGCACAACAGCCTTCTACTTATGGGAAGTTTTCTTAGCCAAGTAGGGAAGTGGTGCTGCAGAGTTTTAATCCCAGCACTTGAGAGGAAGAGGCAGGCAAATCTTCATGAATTCAAGACCACCCTGGTCTACGGAGTGAGCTGCAGGACAGCCAAAGCCAAGACTTGAAAAACCAAAACAATAAACAAGAGAATCATTTTCTTGGTTTCTATCTGTAGGACATCAGTTACCCAATGCTAGTTAGCACCATTTTCATTTGCAGCTGGTCTATTTCTGAAGTTCTGAAGACCGTAAGACAAGATGAAACACACCCAGTTGGCCATTAAGCTTTCTAGTCTTTCAATTGGGAGGGTTAAATTGATATTTTTACATAAAGTGTTTCTTAAAGGTGTAATTTGAATAAAAAGAGTGACATGAAAATTGTCTGCATGGTAGTTTTGTTTGTAACCATGGAAACAAATAAAACCTCCAAGTGGGGCAGGAGAAGATTTGAGTGTAAGAATTCTTGAATGGATTTTGGTCACATGGTAGATACAGGAAAAGAAGAAAACTCGAGTTGTCTCTGAGACACACAAATCAACAGTTATTTGGCAAACACGGCAGAGGGTCAAACGTTAGGACGTCTCCAACTTTCTAGACATGGATGTTTCCTCTCCAAGAATCTGATATCCAGTTCACTATACACACTAATAGCAATTTTGTAGACCGTAGCCATACAGCACATTATATATGGTTGCTCAAATAAATCACACACTTCCTCCTGAGGTGCTGCCATAAATGGATGCGTGAGTCCCATTTTACAGATGAGCAAACTGAAGCACAGAGATGTGGAATGGCAACCCAAAGTCGTGGAGGCAGTAAGAGACAGACCCAGTGCTGGAAAACATCTATAAAGATATTGAAGAGGAAATAACAGCCACTCCCAGGATAAAGAAGCACCCTGACCAGGAGACCAAAAAATAAAAAAGAACTACATAGTCCCTTGATCTATGGGGCCAACGTCCTTTCCTTTAAGGACCCTTTCTTTTCATTTGTCACAGGTAAATGGAGACTTAATTTCCCTACTGATCCTATAAAAGAGAGTCCCAGACCCTTGACACGCTTCAATACTCCCACTGCTAACAGCAGTCCAGGGAGAGTGGAGGAAATATAAGTGGAAAGAAGGCCAAGATCAGTTCTGTAATGGCAGAGGAAGCGGAGATGGGGACCATAGGCAGCGAGAGGAAATGAGAAGACAGTGGTAATGATGGTGTATCAACTGCAGCACACGTCCGGTTAGGAAGTCAGGATTTAACCAGGGAGCCCAGAGGACTTCGATGAACTCAAACCTACCCAGTGCTCTAAGAATATACTGGAGGGGAAACAGATGCTCTTCTCTCTGCTTTACTCACAGATCCCCATAGTAATGAAATGATGTACAATAAAGCCACAGTTGATTTCTCTTCTAAAACTGCTCTCTGAGCTTTTAAATAGTGTGTTATAAATTCAGAGTGGCCTTCCTGTATTTGATTGTCTTTATAAGCAAAGGTACAAACACAGTAGCTACATATGCATTTACTTGATAGCAGTTGTGTGTGAACATTTTGTTTCCTTTTCTGTGTGATTAGCATCAGGCCCATAGAGAGGGACTGTGTCTCTATCCCTACATTATATCGTTCATGTTCTTAATGGCTTGAGCATGAGCACACGAAGTACAGGGACTCCTGTTTCCAGTCAGGGAACAATACTTTGTGCGCACAGTAGGAGGTCAGTCACCTATATTAAGAACAAAACTGAGTCACTCTGAAAAATATTGCAGTCTAGGGAAGCTACAAATGACAGAATCAACTGAAAAAAAAGATCTTTTATTTTTAGATGAGTTTGTGTTTCACAGATATTTAATGAGTATCTTCTGTATACCAAACTTCATGGTATGAACCTAGACAAATATAATGATCTTGCCCATAAGTCATCCTCCATCAAAGCTGCAAGGAGGTAAGAAAATCATTTCTAACAGAATTTTCATTTACTTTTTAAAACGATAATCAACACTTAATGAGCACACATATTTTATTTTAAAAGTGAGCAGGTACGAAAGAGAATTATGAGATTAAAAACAACAACTCTGGACTGGGGTGACAGATCAGTGATACATATACATATGCATATGCGTATACATATGAACATGCATATGTATACGCATATGCATACACATACACATACATGTGTGTATATATGCATATATACATGCATATATATGTACTAAATATATGTAGATGTGTATGTATACATATGCATTCATATATTTACATATATGCATGCAATAACCATTCATGAAAAAAAGAGGCCATTAATTTGAAGGAGACTGAAGAAGAGTATATATGGGAGGATTTAGACTGAGAAAAAGGAAGAGAGATATATAATTATATTGTATATTAAAATTAAAAACTTAAAAGCCGGGCGTGGTGGCACATGCCTGTAATCCCAGCACTTGGGAGGCAGAGGCAGGTGGATTTCTGAGTTCGAGGCCAGCCTGGTCTACAGAGTGAGTTCCAGGACAGTCAGGACTACACAGAAAAACCCTGTCTCGAAAAACCAAAAAAAAACAAAAACAAAAACAAAATTAAAAACTTAAAACAAATAAAAAAATATGATAGAGAGCAAATGAAAAGGACACTAGTATCAGCCTCTGCCCTTTACATGCCCGTCACGGGCGGGGCGCCCCACACATGCAGGATATGCCACACAGGCACAGAACAAGGAGGCCCGACCATTTGTACCTACCAGTTTGCTGCAAAGGAACCACAAGATGGGGCTGACAGGGATGAATAACACAGACACACCTTTTCCTAACTGATGTTCTTTCAGGGATTTGGGTTATTTCTAAAATAGGAGAGAGTATATACCAAGAGGCTCATCGCACCCGAAGAAGAAATATATCTTCATGTTTTAGAATATTTCTGATTTCATTTGCGTCTTTACCAAGAAGTCAGAAAGCGGTCCTTTACGCAGGCTTTTTCATCAGATCGCATTGTAACTATAAATCTTCAATTTTGTTTCCTATTATTCCCAAGTAAAGGAAGAGGCAGATAAGTGTTGTGCGTGTTGAAACACCCGACAGAGCTCTAAAGGATGGTGCTGAAGTGAATGGAGAAATAGAAATTCGGTTTCGTTGGGGAGGCTTACATCTATTTTAAAGCTATGTTAAGTGTGCCGGCAAGACCCAAAATAGTTCCATGAAGCTTGAAAATGAGAAAAATAGCCAAGAGGACAATGAACCGGAGGTAGAATTATTTTCCATATATTTCAAAAATCTAGGCAATGCCTCCGCCATTCAAGCCACAAAACGGAATGAAGAACGGAATGAGTGAGCAGCTGAGAGGAAGGGTAAATTGCTTTTACCCTGGGGCCTCTTGGGACAGATTTTAGTCTAAGTTCTAAACTCATGTGGGGGAAACCAGGGAGGAAGAGGGATAATTATCACAAAAGTTACTTCGTCCCTAATCTTATCATCAAAACTGCACCACTGACATAAATAAGCAAAACTTGAAATATTTTACATTTTAAAAACCCCATGCGCTCCCCAAATAAAGGAACTACAAATGGATCCTCTCTAGCAGTACGCTAAGGAGCATCTGGTCCTTCAGCACAACTACGGAAAGGAACGGCTGTCTTATTGCTGAAACGCAGTATACAGATGTGATGCAAACACACACACACACACACAATGTGCGCAAACACACACGTTCATGCACATGCATATGCACACACAAACATGCATGCACACACATGTACATATGCACATACGTGCACACACATGCACACACAAGCACATATATACACATCTCTTTCCTTAACATTTTGGGGAAAAGTTTGGTTTTTGTTTCATTGCATGCCTGTGTCTATGTATGAGTGTGTGCACATTAGTACAGGTGCCCACTGGAGCAAGAAGAACTAGTCACATTCACTTCTTGGAGCTGGAGTTACAGGTGGTGTGAGCAACTCTACGTTTGTTCTGGGGAACTGAACTTGTGTCCTCTGCAAGAGTAGAATCTGCTCTTAACCATTGATTTATTTCTCTAGCCCACAACTCTTTTTTTTTTTTTTCTTTAACTATTGAAGTCAAAATGATTCCTGATGCAAATGACAGACACAAAATGTTGTTTGGGACATTTATTTAGCTTAAGAGTTTACATATTCAGTGTTCCCATTTGGCTAGGAATAAGTTAAATTTGATAGGTACAAAGCAGTGAATTAAAAAAAAGGAAAGAAAATGTTGAAATTCTTAGACTTGGTAAGCTTATAGTCTAGAGAGAGAGTAAAATGACCTCTCAGGTTCCTCTAAGTCACAGTTATAATGGCCTTAATAATAGTAATTCATGGCTCCTCCTGTAGGTGCAGGTGGGACAACTTAAAGTGCTTAGGAAGAGAACACGTGTCGGATGCACTCACCCCAATCTCCTTCCAAGAGCTGCTGCCATAGATTTTGCTAGAATCATCTACATGGGTATCTCGGGATTCAGCCAATCAGTAAAGCAGAGATGTTGATTGAATATGGGTAGGGAGAGCCACTGAATGCCAGCTCGACAGGCATCTTCACTGCCACTGTAAACATTTGTTCAAACTAAAAATTACTAAAGTTGACTACTTTATTTTTCAGTAAACAGCAGATTCTTAGCATCCATCCTTGGAATATACATACATACATACATACATACATACATACATATATGTGTGTGTATATATATGTATATATATGTATATATATATGTATATATATATATATATATATATATATTCTATTTGTATCTTCCAAAGAATAGTGAGAGGCAGGAAGGTTATGAGTTCTGATGAGAGGAAAGGTGGGAGGGGGATCTCAGAGGAACCAGGGAGAGGAAAACACAAAATCAGAATATGTTGTATGAAAATAAAGCTATTTTCACTAAAAGCAAAATAGAAAAGAATATTGTTGTGAATAAAAACAATAACCCTCAGACGTAAGAGAAAGCTGTAGGTTTCCCTGTATGTTCAAAGTAATCTCCATCTCCCAACCGAGTTGCCAGCAAGAGGGTTGCTCTGCAGTGCGCTGTGTAGTCAAACATGAAATTAGCACAAAGCACTGGCTGGGCCATATCCCAGATGACTTGATCTCATTTTATATGTGTGTTTATGCCAAGGAGAGCTCAGGAAATAAAGATCCCATGGCTTTGCATGAGCACTCTGTACCTCTACCCAAGGTTGCAGTCAATATGTGCTTGACAGGAAAGTCATGAGCCCAGCTCAGGATGACTACAGGTGTTTGGAAGGCTTCCCTTTACTCAGGACCTAAAGGACCTTAGTTAGGGAAGTGAATACAGCGATTTGTTTGGGATGGCAAGAGGGCCCCAGAAATCACAAGCCTGTAATTGTGAGCCAGAAAGATTTTGAATCATGTGCCTGAGACATGTGATGTATGCAGAATGTCCTGCCAACATTTTCGGGGTTGTAAGTCATTTTATAACCCTGAGAGTGACTCCGAAAGTTGGCCAGAGCTGGTACTTTGTTCTGCTCTCTGCTCTTTCCATTCTTTTCTGTCCCAAACTTTGTGTCCTTTCAGCCAAGTAAACTCAGCCTTGTTTTTCAGTGTTAAACAAGGGGACTACAAGGGCCGAGTGGCTGTGTTGGGTTCCTCTGGTTGGGATGGAAAGAATGAAGCAATGAGATATCTGAGTTTTATTCTCTCTCTCTCTCTCTCTCTCTCTCTCTCTCTCACACACACACACACACACACACACACACACAGACACACACACACACACACACACACACAGACACACACACACACACACACACACACACACACACACACACAGAAACATACACACAAAGAAGTCACTGAAGAGACATGGCCAATTTTAGTCCCCAGGAGAGCTTAGAAGGATTTAGAGTGAAATGGAAATTTTACTGGATGGAGAATAAAGCCTGAAGTTTTAGTCCCAAGCCCGAAACGCAAAGCAATTGCATAATTATTTTGAACATGAATGTCCTTCATAAATCAACGGTCCTGAAACTAAACCATGGTGACTTGAAAATGAGCTTCGGCTTGGGAATGGTTTCCGAGTGATAAATCGAGGAGCCAGTGCCACTGCCGCTCTTGAGGCCAGTGACACATATTTTCCCAGATTACAGATATCCACGATGGCCACGAGACAGCTTTAAACGAGTTCAAATCAAGGAAGCTGGCTCTTTGTAACATATTCTAGCTGACGGGGGATGGGGGCGGTTTTGAGATAAATTACGTGGAGCTGGACCTTCAAGCTCTTTGGAATTGCTAGAGTAAAATATGAATACAGAAACAATAATTTACTATGTACAGCTAAGGTGGGCCAACCATAATATTGTAATTTTTCTCTGTGTGTATGCATTTATTGTACATCATGATTGTGTGTTGTAAGCAGTGTGACTGATTACTCATTTTTCACTCTTCATATTTCCCCCTATTACCCCCCATTAAAAAAATTCTTATAGGGACTGGGGAAGTCTGACTCCTTTATCTGAAACGGCTTTATATAGGGATGTTATGATTGGAAGATGACAAATTAGCAATTGGGGTATAATTATAAGGCATAAATTATATAACCTACAATAAGATATGGCTTATATTTTCCTGAAGTTTCTTATTCTATGTCTATTTTAATCTGAAGAAAGCAGGAAAGAAAATTAAAGAGAGGTATTGTTTTAAATATGACTATGGTATATATTACATTTCTCTCCATAAGTATCCAAGAGCTGTTTAATGCTGGAATCTGATCCTTGACCAAAAGCAATTTTATTTCCTTATTCAGTTTGTAACCTTTGTAATCCCCCTAAACTCTGAAATACTTAGTGAGGATGCCACATCATCTTACACCACGTGAGATGAATAACGGAAGGGGCTTTTTGGTATGCCCCTTTGTGTGCGTTTGTTCATGTGCTTCATTTTTCAGTGTTACATTTTATTTATGTAAAGAGAATGTTTTAAAAAATAGGGACTGACAGCAAAATGAGCTCCCTGACAGCCTAACAAAATGCCTGCCATAGAAATTGTGGCTTCCATTTGTAACTTGCAGGTTCTCACTACAAGTATTGAAATTACAGGTTCATTCCTTGCCAGAGCTCAAAGCCACACGCGTGTGTAGGGTTCCATTCTGAAAAGCAGCAGGTATTTCTCTTTCATCCTGACTTTCTCCACTCATTAAATACCAAAGAAAACCACTGGACTGAAAAACCTCTCTGTCTCTGTCTCTGTCTCTGCCTGTCTTTGTCTCTCTCTCTCTGTCTCCCCCCACCCCACTGTGTGTGTGTGTGTGTGTGTGAGAGAGAGAGAGAGAGAGAGAGAGAGAGAGAGAGAGAGAGAGAGAGAGAGAGAGGGTGTGTACAGGATCACTATATTATTATGTAAGTTTTCTTCCTCACATACAAGACCTAGAAGAGGAAGGCTACTGAAGTTGAAATACTTCAAAACTACTGACAGAACAATTTCTAGTTAGATGGAGGAGTTCCTTAAAATAGCTGAAAGCGAGAACCCATGCAGAAAGACAAGAGCAGAGTCTGGCTCTTTAGTGCCAATAGCAAAAGTTGTAAACAGGAAGTGGGTAGTGCCCAAGTCCTTGCTGTAGCAGTCTTGGTTTCATCCAGGGATGGCATGGGAGACATTTTGAAGATTTCCCAGTCTAAGATAGCTCCTTGATTTAGGTAAGAGAAGAATTTTTGCTCACTAGATGTGTTTAGATTAAGACAACCAGATTAATACTGACCTAGGGATGCGGCATCTTTCATGGTTAGTGACTGTCTGTTGCTTTAGGCAAAAATAACATCCTGGAATTAGCACATCCCAAAGGATTTTAATTAGCACCAAAGACAAAATTAGATGCTCTGGGAGTCTCTCTTGTTCCACCTTGGGGTTTCAGGGGTTGGATGGAACTGAGAGGCAGACTGCTTTATCACCTTCAGTGGGCTTTAAAGAAATATTTAAAACTGCTGGGCAGTGGTGGTACATGCCTTTACTCCCAGCACTTGGGAGGCAGAGGTAGGCGGATTTCTTAGTTCGAGGCCAGCCTGGTCTACAGAGTGAGTTCCAGGACAGACAGGGCTATACAGAGAAACCTAGTCTCAAAAAACAAACAACAACAACAAAACAAAAACAAAAACAAAAAAACAAAAAAAAAACCCCAAACAAACAAAAAACAAAACAAAACAAAAGAATTAGGATTAAAACTCTGGTCCCTTAGAAGAACAAATTTCTCTTAACCACTGAGCCATATCTATACCCCCATGGTATGATTTAAGCAAAGTCCCAAAGCTTCTACCTTGTTAAACGTCTCCCTCTGTTGTCCCTAATTCCTTGGAAAAGAGCAAAGATTCTTAACAAGAACATCATCTAACTAGAAAAACCTATCATTAAAAACTCTTGAGATGTTTTGAAAAATGTAGCAAAGGAAGCCAGGTGACCCCCCTAAATCAATGGACTTAAGTTCCTAAATGTGAAGTCATTTGGAAATGAGGATTGCAGTGAATGTGACCTATGATGTGATGGAGCACTGGTCCAAACCAGCCAGGATGCAAAGCATCCTTCTTAGGGTTGTAATCTCCTGTAAGGGACAGAGTTCTTCCCGTGATAAACAGTCTGTGTAGCACGCCTCTGTCATCTCCCTGTCAGGGCAGCCTCACTGACCTACTATAGGGACCTACTTTCCAGGTCACAGAGCTGAGTCCAAACCTGAAAATTAGAATTTAAATATCACATAGACTCCATTAGCCACAAACAAATCTAGAACCCGGTTATTTTCTCTACAACTCAGTGAATATTCTGCTTTACTGACACCTGCTCTGTCTTTATAACTCTGTGATTTTAGTGTCAAACCAGGATGCTATAAAATAGCATCCATCACCAAAATGGGGTAGAGGGCTAGAATGTAAAAAAAAAAAAAAAAGATGCAGAGGACCCATTTACATACCCATGGAAACCAGCTAAGGGCCATTTCCTTCATCAGGAGTAAAGATGCTGTGTATCAGCTGTCCACATGCTCCCCTTCCCAGATATGGTATGAACTAGAAGTGTGGGGCTGAAATAGATGAGGCAAACTTTGCTGGGACCAGTTTGAACCCTTTTAATAGAATACGTAGATGTGTCTTGCAGAGTAACAGATAACTGGCTCTCAGTCTCTTGTAAGGAACAGATGGGAGGTGGGAGTAGAGAACACTATTCTGAGACTGTAGCCATCATATCTGATGCTTCGGTTTTAGCCAAATCACCCAACTGGCTGGTGACTCAGTTGTCTCCATCTGCCAGGGTGCAAAAATAATGGCTTCACTATCTTCTGCACCTCTTAGACTCAAAGACGGGCTTCGAGAAGCAATAAATGAATCCCTTACGATATTCTGTATTGATTCAAAAACCACTCGGGATACCAAGGATGTATTAATCACTATGGTTAAAGGAAAATTAGCTTTAACCTTTGGAATCAGTGAGCACCCGAGGCCCCTTCTAAATGTAAATATTATTTTCAGAAGGACAATTGATCTGGAACCTATTCATATAGATCGATGTATTTTGCTGTGCATTGTATCAATTAAGATAACTAGTTCAGCCTGAACCACCCTTTGATAATTTGAACTAAACTAAAAAAGGAAACAGCACAATGAGCCTTGTTATTCTCCAGTGGGTTAAACAAGAGCTATCAATACGAGTCTGCTGCCGACTTGATCGGCTGTACCACCATGGTGTGCAGCGTCCCTCGGTGGACCTGTATCTTTAAGCTGTGTGCGCTTTCAACGCTGAAAATGTTCTTCCTGCAGAAGCACAGACCTTCACACCCTCTGTTCCTTAACACTTCTTTCAAATGATGCCAGCCTCCCCACTCCTCAAGTTTTCATTCTAAAATGTAAAATACGTGTGCATATCATTTCATTCTGTGTGTGGCTTTGGAAAGTTTATATAAATCACAACTTGACGGAGGTATTCTGTTTTAGAAGTCACACTTTTTGATGGTTCATTTAAAATGATAATGGCTTCAAGTTGTTCTTACTAATGCAAGAGAACTTTAAAAAAGAATCTTAAATTTATCTTTAGACAGGCTCCTTGTTGGAAATTTGAAGAAAGTCATTTTTTGTTTGATGCAATTCTACTTAATTTTACAGAAAACTGTTCTTTCATGCTAATAAAAGCTCTTTCTATTGGATATGAAAGATCCAATAATAGATTCTTAAAAGTCATTAAAAAACATAGTCCAACTTGTAGTCTCATACACATAAAGTAAACATGTTAGTGGTTCTAATTCAGACCAGGTTTTGTGGTTGAGAGGGACACTGAGAAAAGAAAGAGTTGGGAGGTGGTGACAAAGTCAGAGGTGGACATTTCCACAAATCAGTGTTGTACGATGTCTGGAAGTCAGATGACCACAGGGACCTTAAGACAGAATTGCTTTTCTTTTTCTTTCTAGCCAAGAAGAGATATGGCCAGTCAGGTTGGAATAGGGTCTTCAGACATGCTTCCATGATCTAGCTATGGTGTGAGTTGAAAGAGGAAAGTTGAAGACATCACCCATAGTGTACCAGGTCAGGTGTGGCACTCACTCTTTTTGTTCTTTGAGTACCTCTAGAGATGAAGGACTGATTCTGGCATGCAGAGACATTGCCAGAGGCATAACAGCAACCACTCCTATACATTGCACTTTGACACGGCAGCAGTGATAGAACATCCATCAGCAGAGGTCTAGCAGAACTGACCTAAAGTCGCACACATCAAGAGAAATCACACAAACTAGCATTGCCTACCCTGACTTCCTCTACTAAATCTGCTTCAAAGAGACTGCATACCTCTGCACCATCCCATTCAGTTTCTTCACTTATAATTTATGAGGTGGCATCTCTGATTAATTTGTCTTGGCATTAAGCTACAGAAGTGGCACCATGTTGCTTAAGTAATGTCTTTCAGACCCCAAAGTCACACACAATTCACATGAAGTTACAGTTGTAATAAGCCCTAACAAAACATAACTAAGATCATTTTGAATTGCCACTAGCATTTCTAAAACACCATCTTGATTGAAAAGCCCATTCCCTGGCTAGAGTGAGCAGGGCCAGAGTGAGCAGGGCCAGGGCAAAAAGAAAAGAAAAGAAAAGGAAAGGAAAGAAAAGGAAAGGAAAGGAAAGGAAAGGAAAGGAAAGGAAAGGAAAGGAAAGGAAAGGAAAGGAAAGGAAAGGAAAGGAAAGGAAAGAAAAGGAAAGGAAAGGAACCAGAAAAAGGGAAATGAATTGTAAATATAGAATATATCCAATAAAAAAAAGGAAAGGAAAGGAAAAAAAAGAAAAGAAAAGAAAAGAAAAGAAAAGAAAAGAAAAGAAAAGAAAAGAGAAAAGAAAAGAAAAGCCCATTCCCCACAAGCCAATGTCATCTCTGCCCTTGTCTAACATGATTTCTTGGTTTGATAATAGATTAATAAGTGAGTCCAAAGACACAAGAAACCTGATAATTATATATACACACTCAAATTCATTCTCTCTCTCTCTCCTCTCCCCCACACACATTCACCCCACTAGATGGATGGATAGATAGATAGATAGAGATAGATAGATAGATAGATAGATAGATAGATAGATAGATAGATAGACAGAGATACAGATATATGAAATATGTTTTTTACCTTTCTGTTGTATAATCAACTCAGGAAATCTGTTTGTCATTGGCAAACAGGACAATCCATCGTGAGTAAAAAGAGAGGGGGACATGGGATGCTTTATTCACAATTGACATTAGTAAAACATGACTCAAAGAACATCTAGTATCTTGTTCTAATATGTAGTCAATTTTATGAAAAGGAAGAAACGACCAGTGACCCCAAGGGTAAAGGCACATACTGACAAATGTCCTCATGATTTAATAGTCCTTGGACTCACGTCAGGAGCACAGAAATGATGCCTGCAAATTGACCTTTTACTTTTATGTGTAAGTTGCAACACATGCCTTTGTGCATGTGTGCATGTGCATATACACAAACAAATGTAAGAGAAAACCTTTTGAAAGAAGAATAAGAATCACTCTGTCTATTTGCTGTGGTGTTGTGTAATGGAAACACAATATAAAAATGTCCCTTCAAATCCATTTTATTATCATAGTATTAGAATTATCAGATTGACTGGAGTTCAAGGCAGATGTACCCATAGGAAAGCAACAATGGCTTTTATCAAAGGGTAGCTAATAAAATAAATAAATAAATAAAATTTAAAAATAAGAGCAGCTAATGATGTTCCCATTTAAACATCCACTTACAAAAAAATCCAACATGTATTCCATTGCAAAGGGCAGAGGTTCTCAACATAGAATACTAGAAGGAGATGGAGTTTCGTGAGTTGCACAGTAGTGCATCTAAATCTCTGTCTGTCCCAACACACATAAAGAAGCAGGTTGAGTCTGGTGCCTTTCTTTCAGCAGATACCTGTGTTACTTGTGTTGTTCTTCCTCAGGGATATACACACTAATTTCTAGCTGTGAGGGCCTATTTCTTTTTTTCTTTTCTTTCTTTCTTTCTTTCTTTTTTTGTTCCCCCCTCTGGGAATTTTTGGGTTTTTTTTTTATTGGATATATTCTATATTTACATGTCATTTCCCTTTTTCTGGTTCCCCATCCCCCAAAGGTCCCACATGCCCTTTTCCCTTCCCCTGTTCCCCCATCCACCCCTTCCCACTTCCCTGTTCTGGTATTCCCCTACACTGATGTTTTGATCCTTTCCAGCACCAGTGTCCACTCCTTCCTTATTGTCGGATATCATTTGGTATGTAGATTGTGTCTTTGGTGTCCCAAGAGTCTAGGCTAATATCCACTTATCAGTGAGTGCATACCATGGGTATTCTTTTGAGACTGGGTTACCTCACTTAGTATGATGTTCTCCAGCTCCATCCATTTCTCTAAGAATTTCATGAATTCATTGTTTCTAATGGCTGAATAGTACTCCATTGTGTATATATACCACATTTTTTTGTATCCATTCCTCTGTTGAGGGACATCTGGGTTCTTTCCAGCTTCTGGCTATTATAAATAAGGCTGCTATGAACATAGTGGAACATGTATCCTTATTGCATGCTGGGGAATCTTCTGGGTATATGCCCAGGAGTGGTATGGCTGGGTCCTCTGGAAGTATCATGTCCATTTTTCTGAGGAACTGCCAGACTGATTTCCAGAGTGGTTGTACCAGCTTGCAGTCCCACCAGTAGTGGAGGAGTGTTCCTCTTTCTCCACATCCTCGCCAACCCCTGATGTCTCCTGAGTTTTTAATCTTAGCCATTCTGACTGGTGTGAGGTGAAACCTCAGGGTTGTTTTGATTTGCATTTCTCTAGTGACTAATGATGTTGAACATTTTTTAAGGTGTTTCTCAGCCATCTGAATTTCTTCAGGTAAAAAGTCTTTGTTTAGCTCTGTACCCCATTTTTGGATAGGGTTATTTGGTTTTCTGGGGTCTAACTTCTTGAGTTCTTGCAGCAGGTCCTTATTGGGTTAATCTCGATGAAAAGACAAGTCTTCTGCAAACACAGTAAAGGCCTTGTGGGTAGCTGAGATACAAGAACACAGTCCTAGAAGGCTATGTTAACCCAGAGCCAGATGAGTTCAGCTGTTTTAATTATTCAATTAGTGCCAAGTGATAAAATTGGCAGAAAATAAAACTGACTTCAGTAGAAATAAAAGAGTGAAGGGGGGGTCTGTATTGGATATCCATTTAGAATGACAGCATGGGAAATCAAAATTTATTAGCTGAGAAGCTTGTGGCTCTGTAACTTTGAAAAAAATTAGTATTTTATTTTCCATAGATCATGAAACAAATGTCAAGTGGAATTATAAAGGTTGTTCTTCCTCTTGGTGCTAGAAGTGAGGGTGGGCCGTATGGGGAATAGGAATATTACTGTTGGCTTGACAACATTATGCTCAGAAAATATCAAAAAGCAAAGAGAGTTTAAAATGGGTATTTACATATAATATCCATGCATATTTACATTTAATATCATATTGGATTTAATTTTATTACTTTCCGGAAGGCAATTGGGAGAAAAATAAACACAGTGGAATGTTATCTCATTGGCATGCAGAATCAATATGGTAATCACATGGCTGATATAAACTCATAAGAAAATGCTTCTGACATTTCATCGGCGCTTCTTAATTTAGTATTTACAATGTCTGTGTGAAATGATATAGTAGTTTTATTGTTTAATTATGGAAATGGCAGCGTGTAGCAGATTCCTGACTCTTCCCCCTTAATTGCTCTCAAATCGTTGAGTGCAAAAGTGTAAAGTTGGGTATCCTTGTTGGACTAGCTATTGTGTATCTTTAGAGTAGTTTCTAATCCTGATCAAAATGCATTGGAAAAATAGGGGTTTCATTTCAAGGCGTGGACTTTTCTAAAGAATAATAATGTAGCACAAGGGTGTAATCACAATAAAAAAAAGAGAGAGAAATGATGGTTTTGAGTCAGGTAATATCCAGAAAATTATTATTCATGTTGTCAATGTCACCTAGATTTATAACTTGGTATTTCTACAAGGTGATGGACACTTTCAAAACCAAGAACTAATCTTCTGCTATTGCACTATTATCCATGTCTATACATTTTCAATGGTGATGTTTAGACTAAGGACTCTATTGTAGAGGGTCAGTTACAGTGAGAGGCAACCAACCCTTTCTCAGCTCGTACAGAGTCCTATCAGTGGCCTCTGACTTCTGTGGACAGGAATCCGGTATTGTGTTTCTAGAAAAACTTAGCCGTAAGAATCTATTTTAATGAATCTATGAGGTTAATTAGACTGACCAACTTGATCTTTTCTCCCTCCACTTTCTTCGGATACTTAGTTGGATGTGTTTTCATCTTCATGGATGTGCTGTTTTTGAGATAGGGTCTCTCAGGGCCCAGAATATCACCAGTGTAGGCTGAGGTGACTAGTCAGAAATCCCTGGGGATCTGCCTGTTTCTGCATCCCCCAAATGGGGGATGTTAAACACACACCACATACCTTTTTAGGTTACATGGTTCTAAAGAACAAACTCAGGGCCTCATGATTGCAAGGCAAGTGTTTTACCAACTAAAGTATCTGCTGTATTTGGACAGTTCTTTATCACCATCATCATCATCACTTTATTATTATGCACTATGCAGTAGTACATGAGACATAGCATTTATGACACGGTCAGACAACAGCTCTGTGGAGTCGTTTCTCCCTTCCCCCTTGTTGAAACAGGTTCACCCTTGTTTCTGCTGCTCTACAAACTCCACCTCCCATCTTGCTGTGATTACAGATGTGTGCCACATCTGGCCTTCTGTGGGTTTCAGGGAATATATTCAGGTCTTTAGGCTTATACTGCAAGTGCTTGTACCCATGAAGCCATCTCACTGGATCTAATTTCAACAATCTGTATGTCTTGAGTTATTCACCACTGGGTGTCCCTTAGCATACCTACCCTACCACCATTTTAACCTTGTTCCCACAACCTTGCTTATACCTTATCTCTTTCCAAGTAATAAATTCTCTCAATGCCTGAGACATAGGTTCCCAGCTACAAGAAAACCCGTGTGAAATACAAGGTTGCGCTCTCATCCCCTAAAAGCAAAGTCCTCTGCAGAAGTTGTTTCACTGGTGTTAAAGGCCAATCCATTATATGGCAAATGGCCCTACTTAAACAAAGCAAAACAAAGTTACAAAATCCCACTGCCTCCAGAGCTGATAGGAGTGATTCACAGTCTGTACAACTTCATGGAGGCTGCCACGAGGAACTAAGCAAAAGAGCGATGACAGAGTCATTTATTAAAGAATAAAAATGAACAAGGTGCCAGGCCTGCTGACAGGGAGAGAGATGGGCCATCCTTATCTCCATGTTATTGCCCTTTGCCGGTTTCTATCACACTATTAAGATAAAGCAGATTACCCCAGTTTCAAGGCACTGATATGGAGGTGGATTGTGAATTCAGGATTTTCTCTCTGCAAGTACTACTCAGAGCTAGATAAGGGCAAGGTGGTAAATAAAACAGTTCCTCTTTAGGAAATAGACATAAGGGGCAGTCCAAAGGGCTCTTGTAGACAAGAGCGAATGTCTACACAGTGCATTTTTACAGTCAAATGTGGCTGACAGCCAAGTAATGGGAGCCAATGAAGAAGCAAGCTCCTGGGTGTGATGACACCCACAGGATCAATTTAATAATGAAGTTTCAGTTCGGGCAACTGGCGTCTATCTTCCAGTTCCTAGAAACTGTCTACCCACAATAAATGATGTTTCCTAAACTATAGTCCCTGTAGCAGAGCATGTGAACTATTAATTTGCTATCTTAATTTTATAAAGAATAATGTACTAAAGCCGGTACTCCAATTGTTAAAAGAGATACTACTCTAGGAGAGTAGTCAGTTCATGTGGTTCATAGATTCTCAACATGCTAACTTTTCCTTCTGATATATGTCTTTGTTGCCCCTGAGTGTTATGTGCTTGTATACACGTAGGTACATATGTAAACGTGTGTGTGTGTGTGTGTGTGTGTGTGTGTGTGTGTGTGTGTGAGAGAGAGAGAGAGAGAGAGAGAGAGAGAGAGAGAGAGAATATAATATATGTTTAGGGTATTGGGTAAGGTAGGCAATACCCTCTAAGTGACATAATTCCAAGGCTAGTGGTATATTTCGAGATGCTGACACTCAGTACCATGCTGACACTCAGTACCAAATGCCCAAATCAACCAATATGAACATTTCCTGCTGAGGTGAACATAGTGACATGATGCCTTCCCATTTCATGTCTCTAATTACATGGCATCCTCCTCCTCACAACTTATTCCCAAGCAGAGTAAGGATGTGCAATCTAGTCTTCATAATAGCAAGAAAGCTGTGATATCCCTTATGTGTTAAGAAAGCTTTATTTGGGCAAAAGTGATAGAGGTGTTGGCCATATGAGGCAGTGTTAATGAGTCAAGGCCTGTACATAGGAACAGATATTCAAAGGTTTGCCATGGGCCAGTTAGTGAAAATGTAGGACCCCAAGCCTACTACAGTTCTCAAGACGCAGTTTCTTACTATTTGTTAATTCTGTGTTTGTGATCATTTTTATAAACATAAAATTCATGAAATCAAGCCTGAAAAGTGAAAACTGGTATGCAGATTGAAAGGTTGCTGTCCTTTTCATTCAAAGTTCTAACACAAGTAAAATTTAGAACCTACCAATTAGAAGTGGAAAGGTTAGGCTGTCATAAAAATGACTCCCCTTGTTTTCATAGTGGTCTTTGGCAAGTCTCTCAATTTTCTAACATAGCTCAGTGTATGAGATAGAAGAGCAGCGGGAACCCTTCTTCCAGATGTCAGAGTCTACAGAAACAAGAGTTTGTATGCTGAATAAATAAGCGGGCAGCTCTACTTGATACAGCTGTGCTGGCAGTGTTACTGGCAGCCAGGCCACTGTCCCTTCAGGAAGAGACCATTGTCCAGTGTCCCCCAAGAGAACAAAGAAAGAGATGCTCATCCTCTCCAAACTTCCCTTTCTAGACTGAAGAACCTTGTGAGTTGTATGACATCAGGTCATATGTACAACTTATTTTTCAGATCTTTAGTAGCTACATTTTCTAAAAATAAATAAATAAATAAATAAATAAATAAAAAGAAGAGCATCTCCATAGTTATAGGATGAGATGCTGTCGAAACGATGAGTTGCAGCATAGTGGATCATAGAAATCAGGTTCACCTGGGTTTCAGAAATCAACAGCATGAATTGATCTCGGGCTATGCTAGACACTGCTCTAAGTATGATGGAGCTAAATCTTTAAAGCACACACTAAACAAAGAGACTTTTTAGAAACCCATTTCCAATTAATGCAAGCCAGGCACAGGCACAGGCAGGTTGAGTAGTTTGCCCAAGTTTACCGCAGTGATGAAGTGGTTAAACTGACCTTTGATTGTAGGCAATCAGACTGCAGATGCCTTGCTTTAACCACTGTGTGTACCAGGCCCTTGTGTTTCTTCTTAGGAAAACCATGAATAACTCAGACACTGTACCATGTCCTCGTCTCTGAAGATAGATAGATGGTGTGAGTGGGAGAGGGACAAAGTGTAGTCAAAAGAAGTCAGAGAGAACCAAATCACAGTGCTCAGCTGGAACTTAAGAAGAAAATCCAGGCTACAGCAGCCTTCTCAGGAAGGGTGTGGCTAACTGTATTAGCTTCCACTCACATAACGCCTTGTTAGTTCTTCACTGACACCAACTCTTTGTGCTATAGGGAGAGATCATGAAGTTCAGAAAGGATCTTAGACATTACTTTGCCTCTCCCCACTTTCTCTTTTCATCCCTGTGGTAGCACTAACTGATGCTGAATGTCTCTCATGCCTCAGTGCAGCTAAATCATCCATTTATTTAACCCCCATCATCTCCTTCCCAGGATATTTTTGTATACCATGCTGGCTTCCACTTCTCATTCTTTCCAATCTACTGTTTATAATCCATCTTGAAGGATACTATCAAAGTATAAACTTGGTACTTCCTGAAACTTGGGGATGACTTCCTAATGTCCTAGGAGTGATACCCCCCTTGATGCTCTTTCTCTACCAACTCTCATGTGTCCCTCTGCATTATAATCCCAAGATCCCATGTCTTCCCCCCCAAAGAAGTCTTTTTCCTTTCTCCTCAGGGTCTTCATACTTGCAGGACTTTCAGTCTTTGGGGGTCCATACAAAAGTCTGTCTGAAGAGATCATGGGTTTTGTGTGAGTGTCAGAATGTAATGCAGAAAATTAAACCCAGCTCATGCGATTGGAGTCCACCAACCTTGCTTCTGCAAAGCAGACCAAGCAACTCTTACCACACCTCTAACTCACTTTGACTTAAAGATGGACTCTCCTGTGGCCTGGGCTGGGTTAGGATAGAGTTGAGCCCCTGGTCCTCAGCCTTGATCCCTAAGTGCTAGGATTGCAGGCATATACCGCCATGTTCATTCAGTGTATCACGGATTTCATGCCAAAGCATCGTATCACCATATTAATATCTGACTTGTATCTATATGTATTAGACTTTAAGTTCCCTAAAGGCAGAAATTAGGTTTGTCAAAAGATCCCCAAGACATATAGTAGCAACATTATAGTATTTTAAAATGTTCTATCAGTTACCAACTATGAGAAAAAAACATGTGGTCACTAGGTCTTAATTTAAAATGTGTAGAAAGAGTACATGTAGGTCATCCTAGAATGGTTCACTCACTGGAAGTCATGGGGATAACGTGTGTCTGAGGAGCTGTTATGCTGATTGACCACACTCTCCTTTTTAAAGATTGATATTATCTTCTGATACCATACCTTCCCATGGTCCCCTTAGTCTTACCAACCTGACCCCAAAGGCATCAGAGCTTGCGCCAACTGATTACAGAGTTGTTTGTTTACATAATGTTCTCATGCAGAGAATATAGTCGCATCTAAATGGTGTGTGTCAGAATCCTTGATTGTAGGAGAAGTATACTATTGGTTAAAACATCATCCTAAACGTTGGGCACAAGTTGAGATTCTAGGAGCTTCATTGCCTTTGAGGCTAGAGTTCTAGAGAAAGATGAAAGGCTTGAACTATGTAGCAAGAAAAGCTATTTGTGGCAGTTGGTGATGATTGCAACAGGATATAGGGTTGAAGGAAAAAGACAAAAACACAAGTAAGTAGAAAAGACTTACAGATATCAGACACGAGAATGTAGGGCAAGAGTAACAGTTTTGGAAGCAAAGGCCACGTTTGGCCCACTGCCTATTTTTGCAAATAAAGTTTTATTGGAATATAGCCATATTAATCTGTTTACATATCATCTGTGGCTGGTTTCACAACTCAAGGGCAAAGTTCAGTAGGTTAACAGAAACCACATGGCCTACGGAATCCAAAACAGTTACCATCTGGCTTTATACAGAAGAAAAAAGTATGGCTAGGGTGCTGAGAGAAATGACCAGTGAGCAGCAACCTTCCCTCATTACAAACTCTCCACAGACGTTTGCAGAACCCAAAGGTCAGTAAGCAATCTCGTGGGCAAAACAGCATCATTCCTTCTTAATTCCGTTAGAAGAGTTTGTTTGTTCATCAAGATATCATTTGGGGGAGCACTGTACAGAACACTGGAGAAACAGCTGTGTTCCACATCTGGGACAAAGCAGCATTCCAGAAGCCTACATCAAAAGAAGTTAGTCTATGCATCACAAGAGCCTAGTTATCAGCTCAGAATGCACAGAGAACTCTCTAAGAGGAACTTATCAGATGATGGGTAAGTGGTACTGTCCCCAGCATATTCTTTTCTGATGGTAATTTGCCCACCTTCACTCTTGGTGGTTGAGGGAACCAAGGACCAGCAACAAGAAGTATTCCCCTGAGAGCTATGGAAAGTCACTACGGTCTACAAATAAGGGCTATCAAACTCCAATCAAAACAGAAGTTCTGAAAGAAGAGTTACATGCAGGAGTAAAAAGCAAAAAGAAAAGTTCACCCAGGTCTGAATTCTAGAAGGAATTCCTTAAATACAGCCTTGAAGGCATTTGGGGTACCAAAATGAGAAGCAAAATAGTTCAAGGCCCGATTTTATATTTTTATGCATTTTATTTTATTCTTAAGACAAGGTTCTCATGTAGCCCAGATTCTCCTCAAAGTCATTTTTGTACTTAAGGATGACCTTGAACTTCTGATTCTCTGCCTCCACTATGGATAGTATCCATAAGATACTATCATATTCAGTTCTGGGACAGGAACTTGTAGCTTTATTTGAATGCTAGATAAGCATACAACTAACCAAACCACACCTCGACCCTCTGAATTCACAAATAAAAGCCTTTAGACGTTCCCACAGGTTCTTACTCTTAAACCCTGGACACTCACTGCCAGTCAGAAGAGGAAAGGTCTGGGTATACCACCTAAGCCCTGTAGGTGATTATGAAGTGTGACCAGCATTCAGTACCTCGAGGATGATGTAGTTGGTTTTGCAATTTACCAGTGTAACACTTGTCATGCAACGACGGCGAAGACTCACCTAGAAGAACAGAGCAATTTTCAGAGAAAGCCACGTCACAGCAATGAGCTGTGGAAACAATTGAGCATTTTAGCCCTGATATGATTAGTAGTGGGATGAAGGAGTAGACAGTTGGCAAAGTATGCTTGAGGACCTGGTTTGGAAAGCAAGCTGAGTAGAGCTTTCTTCGTGTCCATAAAGAAAAGGACTCCTGGATGAGAGGCTGCCTGTCACTCACAAAGGACGCAGGAGTACAATTACAAATACAGGTAAAAAAAAATTGCCAAGTCTGAAACCTGCCTTGAGAGAGTAGCCAGGGAGGGTCATATTGTCCCACCGCCAATAACAATGGACAACGTCTAGAATAAAGACATGTCACAAAATGATCGTAGTGCTTTACAAACAGCAAAAGGGCAGTGTGTGGTTGATTACAGAGTCCTCATTTAATTTACTCGGAGCCTGATTTACTGACTCTGCCTTCTGAGGGGGTGAGGCTGCCACACGGAAGCATGTCAGGTTGACCGTGTTTGAATGTTGTGAAGCTTCTTTCTCTTGAGCAGGGTTAACTGCCACTCTCTTTTCTATGACCACAGCAGTCACCCAAGACTCCCTCAGCAGTGGCTGGCTTACTGGAAACAGTATAACAACACTGGCAGCTTCTAGTACTTGGGGGAAAGAGTCAGGAAGGCCCTGAGCTGTTCATTAGAAAGCAGAAAGTTCTAGGACAAATCGGAGAAAATGACTGGGAAGGCCATCCTTCAATGTTGAGAATGATTTGGAGAGACAGACCGACAGACAGACACACAAACAGAAGAAAAAGTAAATTACCATTTATTATTTATAGCATGCTGTCCACCATATGAAATGTAGCATGTACTCATTTAATCCTGACCACACCTCTACAAGATAGGGTTTCTTTCATTTATCTTCACCTTTTTATTGAAAATATTTTTCTATTCATGTTTTCCTCTCCCTTATCTCTTTTTAGATACCTCTACCCATCCAACTCCATCTGTCTCTGTCTGTATCTCTGTCTCTCTCACTCTCTCTCTCCTCCCTCTAACAGACAAATTAAAAACTAAAATTTAATAGTAAATCATAATCATAAAGCATATTAAAAATAAGCTTTAAAAAGACAAAGTATAAGAAATACATATGCACACAGACACCCCCCACACATATACATCTCATAAAGATCACAAAGTCAGAATTACAAGAAAAAAATAGTGAAAAAAATAAATGTCTAAAGCAATATGAGACAAAAAAAATAACAAATTCTGAAAAAAATACCTTTGAGTTTGTTCTGTGTTGTCATTTATGGCTGTCATATGCGTATCTTTAGGTGTGGTTCATTTAAATACCCAATGAGATCCCACTGAAGAAAATGAATGTTTCCATTGCAAGCAGTTGTCAGTTGGAGATAGATTCTTGGTGAGCGATGGGAACCTGTGTCCATTTCCCCCCGTCTCAGTGCTGGGACCCCAGGTGACTTGGACCTGCACAGGCCCTGTGCATGCGGCCACTGTCTCTGGGCGTTCACATGTGCAACAGTCCTGTTGTTTCTGTTTCGTTGGTGATGTCGAAAACCTGACTCTCGCCACCTGTCCATCTCCTCCTCAGCATAGTTGCTTGGATTTGAGGAAAGGAGTTTGGTGAAGAGATCCCATTTAAGACTGAGTGTTTCAAAAGTGAGAGAAGGTCTCTTACATAAAAATCACTTTGGGGGAGTTTCAGATGTGGGTATTAACGCAACAGGTCAGTGTGATCCAGTGAGTTAGCTGGCAAGCCGAGCTTGAAGCCTTGGGATTCTCGGGGTAGGGCACATGTGCAGGGAAGAGCCATCTGAGAGTCTGGGCTCTTTAAGTTCCTCCAAACCAACCCCTGTGATTCAGTATTTCCATTGACTGTTTATCTAATGTTCCTTTGCTTACTCTGTGGCTGGGAAAGAAAAAGAACAGGATGTGCTAGGCAGTGTAGAAAGGGAAGAAAATTCCCAAGGGCCTCCACAGCTCCCCATCACCACGCCCTTACTTTCCCGCGTATCATCCCTTCAATGGTAGTGACAGTTATACAAACTTCTGCAACCCATACCAAAAGTCTTCTACATAAAAGTTTCTACAGTCCCCAATTGCAGATGCCTCACCCTCTTCAGACTGTTCCTTCCTTCCGGGAACATAAAAGCTACATTAAGCAGTTATAGTCGTGTTTGCACTGAATGCTCATTGTGATTTTAAAGATTTGGTCCGCATCCGGACAATCAAAATGATGCTGGCTTCGTTGCAATCAATTGGCAAGTCAGGCTACCTTAGTCCATATTGTGCTTGGTAATTTAGTCAGTCAATGAAGAATGGGTTATAAAATAATGACCCAAGTAAATGTCACGCCGTGTTTTCATCACAGAAAGCCAGTCCTGTTGCTATTGCATAAGTTGATTGCCGAAAACTCTGGGGATACATTCTCCACTCCCAGCAGATCTAGAAGTCTGCAGATAGCAGACTACTCTCAGCTGTTTGCCTGGAATTTCATAAATGAAGACAATCATCCTAGGCTGAGAGGTTTTTTTTTTTTTTTTTTTTTTTTTTTTTTTAGAAAATTCTGTCTGCTGAAATAATTCACGGGTAATCATCTTCCTCCAGGGAATGGGAGAAGAAAGAGCAGATTCCCGGAGACACAAAGAGGCAGATGGCAGAGAGAGAGAGAGAGGGGGACTACTGCCGCCACTTTTGTTAATGATAAAAATAAGATGTCACATGGGCACATGTAACCACCCTGTCCCTGCCCTTCACCAGAGGCATTGCCAAGCCTCAGTCAGTGGGGACAGTCAACCAAGTCCACTGAAAATGTATGGCTTAAAAAGAGAACAGAGCGCCAGGCGGTGGTGGCGCACGCCTTTAATCCCAGCACTTGGGAGGCAGAGGCAGGCGGATTTCTGAGTTCGAGGCCAGCCTGGTCTACAAAGTGAGTTCCAGGACAGCCCAAACTACACAGAGAAACCCTGTCTCGAAAAAACCAAAAAAAAAAAAAAAAAAAAAAAAAAAAAGAGAACAGAGCACAAACAACTCAATACTTCCTGTCTTAAGTTTTGGTGCACGCATATGGTGTGTGGATGTGTTTGTGTGCATGCAAAAATTCAGCCAGAATAGCTGGCCAGTTTGCTCCATGTGTGTGCCACCGAGCCTGGCTTTCTTTGTACATGGGTTCTGGGGATCAAACTCAGATCATCATACTTGCATGACAACAAGGACAACAAGGACAACTGAGACATGCCCTGAGCCTCTGCGGTGTCCCTTTGTGTCTTCCTTTTCACTTACAGTTTCCTTTGATTTGCTCTCAGTTAAATGAAGTAGTAACTAGCTGAAAATGTAGAGAACAGAAGAGTTCTCACTAAGTAAATCGTGTGGGTATAGTACTGATGGGAGGCAAATCCCTCTTCCTTTATGGCCTTTCGTTTACCCTTTCGGTTACCATTTGTCTGTTTTCTAAGTCTTGTGACTGAAGAGAATTCACACATGACAATCTTGACTATGGTGAGGAAGCTGTTAACGTTTACTAAACGCGGACTGGGGTCTTGTAGACCATGTCTGTAGTGCGAGCCCATACCAAGACTTTATAAGGCACTTTAGTAGATGCTGATATTAATCTCACCTTATATTGTGAGATTACAACATTGTGTATCTTAGAAGCAAGAGGAAATGCCTTATATTTCTGTACCACAAGAGTGTTGTGCTTGGCTAAATCAACTGGAAATGAAGGGAAGTTTCACAACTTCACACATAGAAGAGAAAACCCAAACAGCAAGGCTCTCCCCTCACAGTACACGAGCCTCGGGCTTGGTCATGGGTTGTATTTAGAAAGCATTCTTGTAGGACCAGTTTCTCTTTACTAACTGGATCCCAGACCTTTGGTCCTTAGCCCCAGTTCTCCATTCTGGCTTCCTACCATTCCTCACTGAAGAAAGACAAATATACCAGTAAGCGTAGCATCAACGTGAACCGCCAGAGGATGGACAAGACTCACAAGTGTTAGGTCTCACTGAGCTACCATGGCTTCTTTCTTTCTTTCTTTCTTTCTTTCTTTCTTTCTTTCTTTCTTTCTTTTTCTTTCTTTCTCCCTTCCTTCCTTTCTTTCTCTTTCTTTCTCTTTCTTTTTTGCTTTCTTTCTTTCTTTCTTTCTTTCTTTCTTTCTTTCTTTCTTTCCACTGCTTAAGAAATTCTGGTCATTGCATCTTTTCCATGTGTTGATATTTTCTTTTGTGTTGTTTTTCTAAAAGAACCCAGTTGCCCACTAAGAAGAAGCACTCTCGTGCAATGCTAGGGACTATAGCAGTGGGCTGTCATGTTTCAACTGCCACTTAGGCCTGCAAGACTTTGCTTTTACATGGAGAATGGCATCTGGAGATTTATTTTCAACACCAGGCAAAGTAAAAAGCCAACAGCGACTCCTCTCCACCTTGATTTTCTGGTGCATCCTGCATCTAATTGAGGAACACATTAGCTGTTTCATTGCTTTATACCATAACACAGGTTCCAGCTGAAAAATCTTACTTGTCTCCAGAGAGCTTGAGAATCACAACCATGTTTTCATTAATTCAAAGGGGAGAGTTGTTTTCAAGTCAAGAACTCCCCATTTATTTGTGTTAGAAAATAACTTGTCTTGTCAGTTGACAACAGACATGAGATAAGACTGACCTTGGATAGTAAATCTAGGCAACCCGAGTTTCACGTGCACTGAGCAGCCTGCACCTTTCTTAACTATGATCAAGAGCTTCAATGCCATGAAACCCACCAGGTACTGACTAAGTTCTAACAAAGGAGATGGAAAAAAAAGTAAAAATAAACAAATCTTCTAGAATTCTCTTCTCCGGAGTTTTGGTTTGGTTTGGGAGTGGGGTGGGGTTTTGGTGGAATTTTTTGTTGGAGGGAGAAAAGCTGGAATTTAATCCTTTTAAGGGTTCCTCTGCTATTGAGCCAAGACAGAATAACTTTTCAGCTGGCTGGCTCTGATAGGAGGCTTCAGCATATTTGCTGTTTGGTGTATTTCATTGACACCTTATTAAAATGTGCTCTCTTCTGTATATTAATTTTGGAGGTCTCACATCCTGAAAATTAATCAGTCTTTAACGGCCCGTTTAAAATAGAATCTAAGATGTTGCATGTTTCCCATTGAATACCCCTGACTACAAACTAAATGTTGCAGGCCTCAGAAAGAATTTTTTTTTTGGGGGGGGTGTCTCTTGTTTTCTGCATTCCTTAAAGCCTACCAATCAGACGTGCTATTGGATTTTGTAAACGAAGAACATAAAGAACATATTGGAGAATCCTCCCAATTCGAAACTCTAGGCCAGTGACATTTAGCAAATTATTGCTAGGGCTGAGGAGAGCGCTTCATGGGTAGGAGGGCTTGCTGTGCAAGCATAAAGACCAGAGAGGGAATCTCCATCTTACAAATAAAATGTTCAGAATGGCTGCATGTGCATTGGTGGTTGAGAGAGGTGGATTCTGGGAACTCCCTGGCCAGCCAGCATAGCCAAAGGAGTGAACTTTAAACTCAGTGAAGGACTTTCTTAAACCAACCAACCAGGAAGTGCTAGAGGATGGCACCTGATATCTTCCTCACAGGCACACACTCATGAGCACAGACCCATGCTTGCATGTGTGAATTACAAGTAAAATTAAAATTTATATTTTAAGAAGGATCTAATGCCAAGTGGCTCTTGTAATGGAATCACAAAATTTCTCAGAATAATTGAAGTGAAGTTCTACAGCACCCAGTAGAAAACATCCAGCAGGTCTCTTGAGTGAAACCCTCTGTAATAGCTTAGTTGATTGCTGAAAGGAAGCATGAACCTTTTAAACAGGTCTGTATGGCTTCATATTGCAGAGCCCCATACAACTTCTGAATAAGTCTGGAATGTTCCCTCCATGGAATGGTGCATTTGAGCTGATGGTACTATTGTAGGGAGCTGGGAAACCTTTAGAAAATAGGAGTTACTGTACACAGTAGATCACAAGAGGATCACCCTTGAATGTGATATCCGGGGCAAGTTTGGGTCAATAGGGCTTTCTGCTTCCTGAACACCACAGTGATGTGACCTACTGCAAGTACCCACTTCTATGTCCTTCCACCATTATGGAGTCCCCAAAGCCATGCCAAAATAAATCCTTCCATAAGTTGCTTCCGTTGGTCACCCTGCTGAGAAAGTGTGTAGTGGGCTTTCAAACAAGGCTTCAAAGAATCTTCATGGGTTTGGCTCCCTAGAGATGAACAGAATTCAGTTAGTCACGTGCCAATGCCAATGGGATTTTTAGCTATCTATCAGCTATCCTTAAATATGTGAGTGGTCTCAGAACTGCTTTCTCTGAGTTCTCAGTAAACTTGTTGAGCTCACAGTCTAGGGTAGAACAGGCCAAGAAACTGCAGGACATCCAAAGCCCCTTAAGTGCAGAGAACAAGGAAGAGTTCTGATGTCTTGGTATCTGGACTATTGCTGTAAAGAGACACCATGATCAAGGCAACTCTTGTAAGAGACAGAATTTAACAGGGGTTTTGTTTATAGAGGCAGGGAGCATGATAGCAAGCAAGCTACCATGAGTGGTACTGGAGAGGAAGCGGAGAGCCACATCCTGATTCAAACACACACACACACACACACACACACACACACACACACACACACACACAGAGAGAGAGAGAGAGAGAGAGAGAGACAGACAGACAGACACACAGACACACAGACACACAGACACACAGACACACAGACACACAGACACACAGACACACAGAGCCAGACAGCAGACAGAGAGAGACAGAGACAGAAACAGACAGAGAGAAAAAGAGAGTGACTGGGCCTGGTAGAGACTTTTGAAAGCTCCAAAGTCCAGCTAAGCATGCAAATATATGAGCCTGTAGGCGGCATTCATATTTAAACCACACCTAATAACCCCACATTCTACTTCTGTGTATTGCAAACTCTTATCTTAGACTTGTTTTTACTGAAGAGCAACTGATGCTCTGGTGGGTAAAGACTCATAAACCAAAGTAGGGAGTGTCTGATAGGAAGAGAAAAGAAGCAGCATGGCCTTAGTAAGACTCAGAGACCTGGGCCTGACTCAGAGACCTCCTAGAAGACATTGGAGATCTGAGGACTCAGCTTCAGCTTCTACTCATTAAATTTTCTACACCGTCTCCTTAAAATATACAATTCTTCTTCATTCTCTACATGGATAGAAGCCCCGCGAAAACAGAACCCTGTAAATGGTGTGTGTTCATCACCATATTCAAAATGTTTGTCATATTAACTGGGGACCTGTGGTGGCCCTATTCTTATCCAATATCTCTAAAACACCAAACTGAACGACACAGTGGAAAACTCAAGGTGGTTGTGTCTAGAGAACCAAATAATTCATTATCACAATGGTAAATGTACTCTGATGACCAGCAGGGAAGTCAGAGAAAGAAACTGGTGTGCTTACCTTGCACCAAGCACAAGCAGCACTGTCTATTCTCTGTGTGGCTCACTAACTTCTCTCCCCAAATTTCAGACGTGTGCGCTCTTCAATTCAGAGTTAAAATAAAGGACATGTCAGATTAATTTATATCTATTTACTTCCTGGCAGTGGCTCACAGGGGTCTGACTAGGCCGACCATATCTTTTCCAGGCCACTGTTCCAGAAATGTGTAGCTAGAGAGTAAAGAATGTTCAGAGAGGTTCATGACTTTAAATTGCGTGCACATTCAAACCCTAAGACCTCAAAGCTTCAGCATGTGGGAAGAGCCCACACTTTGAATCCAATTGAGCTAATGAACACTGATGCTAACACAGGGACCCAGTCTTCCCTGCAAAGCTATTAAATGTTGCATCTTCAACTCTAGTGGGATGCGTCCTAAATTTCTCCATTGTTGCTGCTTTGGGCCTCTGTGTCTAATGTTGCTCAGTGTTAGGATTGTGTGTCCTCTATCCAGATCCATTTTCTTATGCGCTGAAGTTACTTCCAGACTAAGAGTTTCCCCCCATGACTTAGAAGAAAACTGAAGCTTATAAGCCACACTGCTGTTACTAAGAACGATCCTCAGAATGATTGAGGAAATCGTCCCATGGCTTTTAAATCGCTATAGATCTGGAATACCTAGAAAAACCTACCAATTGATTTTGACCTGTTTTTAAAATTTCCCCTTCTTAAATTCAATTCACTCTCTCCTTATGTCATTTGGGATAAATACCTTACTATGCCTTCTGCGACATAAACTGCACCTTGTTATTACTTAAACTGCACAATTCTCTGTGGATTATGTAAATTCAGATACTTTGGGAGTAACCACTTTTGCTTGTGAAAGGAATAGTGTGTGTTTGAAGTTAACAGCTTTCCAGGGAGAGTGTTGGAAAGACTCATGTCCTCCATGTTGGAAAGTGAATTGAAGGTGCATAGTTTAGAAATCTGGACACTGAAAAAGACACCTTAGCAGTCACCAGGTCTTTGTGTAAGCAAGCCATTGGGAAGCACAACTGAAGAAGAAAACGTGGCTTCCATGAGACGGTTAAACAAGAACCTACTAGTCCTTTCATCCCTCAAAGAGTTTTAGTTGATGATTCATTACTGATGAATCCTACTTATTATATTATTCACCGTGCTCTCATTTTATAAGTTAGATGATAAAGGAATAACAGAATAATTTTATGCCAACCAAGATACTCCATCTGCTTTTGTTTGTTCCTTTTCTCCTAGCCCGTCGCCCACTTTCCCCAAATGCTTCTTCTAATGCAGTAATTTTGCTTTAGCACAGACCTATGATTTTAATCATCCCATCTGTGTCACTCTGTGTAGGGGGGAGGAATTGAGTAATCTGTGCTTGTTCAGTTCACATCTTTGGTGTAAGAGTATGTCCGTAAGCACACAGCAGCGAAAGTGCATTGAGCATTTACAAAGACATCCAAGCATCCTCAGTCTTCACCAACCTTTTCTTTTTTTTTTTTCATTATGTTAGATATTAGACCAGAAGTAGTGTGCCATCTGGGTAGACAATAACCCTGATATACCCACCATCTTGATTGGAGCACACCAGGGTCTCTAATCAACGGTGACTGGTCCCCTAACTGTAAAGAGTCAGAAGCCAAACTCACGGAGTACCTTTGCTCATTATAGTGACAGGACTCAAGTGACTAGGTGAAACCAGAACCATTGGGTGGAACCTGTCAGTAAATGCTAGAAAAATCTTCTGTAGTAATTAAAGTAGGGCTTCATTAAGAAGTCAAATTTGAACAAGGGCAAATGTGGAGCCTGTTAATAACATCAGAAGGTCTTATGGGTTAGAAGACAGATTAATGAGGATGGGCTAGATAGCGTGAGGGGGTGAATTAACTAATGTCTGCTAGTGGTTATAGCAAACTCAACGCCATAGAATTATTGACTATGAAACTGCAGAAAATATAACTGCAGGTAGACCAGGCAAAGGTGAACATTCTAACTACGATTTCAAAGAGATGGCTCCCACTTTCCTCATAACTCTCATTCTCTGCACTTGTGAAGGAGCCGTGGAGTTCACCAAGTGTACATTTTTGTGCCTCATTAGATAAAATGTGATGTCACGGAGTGACAGTTGCCAGGGGAGCTCTAATTTGGAACTGCCAACGTTAGACACCTTACGACTCTCGAACGTGGTACAGCATTAAACTTTTCTCACTGAATGTCTTTTAAAAAGGAAAAAAACAGCTGTGAACATCCATTCAAATACCTACTCATCGTGTTCTATTCCTATGAGTAATCACTTTCAGGTTCAGCCTGACATTTGGAACTTGGTTGGTTTTTTTTTCCCCCTAAATGGAAGACTTTAAATTAGCACAGACACCTTTTCTCATTAGAAACACAGCCAAACTTTTGGTGAGTTTGAGCAACCAGGATGATGGCTAAAGAAAACACTTATCAAAACCTGTGACTGCATTTTGAAATTGTCCTTTGGCCCTGGTGGTCTTCATAGAAACACAGCAGTGACTCAAAAGACTCAGAACTCATTTACTGAACTGGTCAGCTTTTATGTCAAACTGACACGAACTGGAGCATCAGGTTGGAAGATGGAGCCTACATTGAGAAAACACTTCCATCATATTAGGCTGTAGACAAAATCTTTGAGGGTATTTTTTTTTCTGAATGAATGATTGATCTGAGGGGGTCCAGCCTACTGTGGGCCATGCTTTTCATGGGTTTGGGCACAATAAAAATGCAATCCTGGCAAGCTGGGAGAAACCATCCAGTAAGGAGTGCCCCTGCTTCAGTTCCTGCCTCCAGCTTCTTGCTTTGACTTCCTGCCTAGACTTCCCTCTATAGTGGACTGGGGCAACTGGGACATAGATACTGAAATATACCCTTTTATCTCCAAGAGATGGTCATGGTGTTTAGCACAGCAGCAGAAAACGCACTAGGACTCTTACCATCTCTATCCTCATCACCGGAATCCTACTTCCAAGCTGTTACCAGAGGCCGAGACACTTAGAAATGCTCCCTTTAGAAATTCTAGAAGCTCTCCAAAAGCAAGGATAAATAACATTCATGCCAGCACCAACCATTCTGATGGTAAATAGCTTAGAGCAACACAATATACTTACACATACTTAAGATGCTAAAACACTGGCAGGAAAATATGTTTTGAAGAAAATTTTGGAACTGTAGGATTCAAGGATGTAAGTAAGCAGAGATTTTGGTGATTCACTCACCATCCTTTTCCTTTTTGGAAGAATATCCACACTTAGCTTTCAGGTCCTCCCCAAAGTTTTCAGCATGACCCAGGTGGAATTCTTCCAATGATGGAAGAATCGTATTCTGTAAACTAGGATATGGAAAAGTGGGGAAAGCGTTGAGTAAAATTTCTAAAGTCTGGCCAAACCTCTGATACAGTGTAAATGAGAAGCAGTGGGTGGGGGACCTGCATCCCTTCCTAGCAAACGAATGGCTAGGCTAGGCTGCACATTTTAGAACGGCAGTTTACTTGAAGCATGGTAAGATACTGACAAAACATACTTGCTGGTGTTGTCATGAAAAGCCACTGGGATGACAGTGAGATGCTTTGCACCAACCATGCTTCTCATGCAAGTAGCCTTCCTGTTTGTTGTTTTTGTCCCAGCAGGGCTTCCTTCCACAGGCTCCTATCTTTGCTCTCAGGTGCCACAGAAGTTCAGGCAGGCTTTATTCTCAAAGCTAAACAAAAATGAAAGAAACTATCATTTCTGATCTCCACTCAAGACTCATATGAACCAAATTTTCTACCAAAGGACACGGTACCTTTTCCCTACTTAGAGATGCCAATATGGATGCCGACAGCCACGGGGGATAGAATGGCTTTTATAGCCATTACATTGCCTTTTGAGTGGCCCCCACCTGACTCCTCCAGCAATTCTGCTGCTGTTCATAGCCAAGGATATCTAGAAGCTTCACCTTGTAGATTATGTGAGCACAATTCCATTTCTAACTATTTTCTGGAAGAATGAAGGCATTCTGTCTTAAAGATAACCTTGATGTAGTGGGAAAGGGGAGAAAGAATGCAAAGATGCGTCATCCGACCACATGATGAGGCCAGTCAGTGAGCCTCTATATGCCATCCTTCAGAACTCTGGGACAATTGGTAGTTAGCACGAACTCTCTTGAAATAAACTCCTTCTGTGCATGCTTGTTTTCTCTTTATTAGATAATACTAATATGAAACTCAACAGGTAGAAAATAACCATTTTTTCCTAACCTCTTGACCTACTAGTCTTTCAGTTTCTGTCCCATCCTAACAGGCAACCATCATTCTAAAGGCTATAAGATATTCTTCCAAAATAATAATGACACATAGGTATACATACCATATACATGCATCACTATATAAGATACATATTTTTCAGTACCTGGTTTTGATTTTTGTACTTAATAATATCCATTGTACCTTACTCATTCTTAGTGCATGCAGAAATGTCTCATTCTTTATAAATATTATATAATATTTAATTGTACGGGTTACTATACTTAACCTAGATCTCTTCTTATGGGCACTGATATCAGTTGTGGTGATGTGCCCATTGTCATCATCATGATAACTGTCCTGGAAACTGGTCCTTAGAGTTATATGAACCCAATTCATCACATGACTGCATGGGTTTATGCATAGAATTTAAGAATGAGTAGTGTGGATGTCTGAGACATAGCCTGGAAGCAGAAATTGTGAGTATGTGTCCATTCATGATTTTCTTATGGTAGGCCCTGAACTGTGTTCAAATTCAAGGCTTGGAATTAATTCCTCTTCCTCACTTAAGCAGCAAGGATCTTTCACGGTCTGGAGGTTGAGAAAAAGTGACATCAGCAACCCAGTTGTTTTTTCACTTCCAATACGTCTTCCTTTTTCATTGCTTATACCCAAACTAGACACTCTGGCCTCTTGTCTGGTTTTCTTTGTTCTCTTATGATAGTTTGGAATCTGAAGAGCAGCTTAGACTGATATATATATATATATATATATATATATATATATATATATGTGTGTGTGTGTGTGTGTGTGTGTGTGTGTGTGTGTGTGTGTGTGTATAGACCTATGCTCATAAAAGCTGCCGTCTTGCCCTGCTTCTGAGAACACATGAAAACACTTGTAAAGATGGACAACTCCAAATTGTTCCAGATAGGTTTTTCAGTTTAAGATTAGAAAGTAGGAAAATCCCCAGTTGCCACCCCCACCCCACCCCCAGTTCCCTCTGTGCTCATCAGTCCAAGTCTAAGTAGCAGCTTTGATCTTTCCCAACACACTTACCAGTATCTTGGGATGGCTTTTCCCGTCCTCCTTTGGCTCAGTATCTTTTGTGTGTTAGTTCCTATTTTCTTACTTGTAAACCCAGTGGTTCTGTTGACATCACTTTACAAATGTTTTAATTTTGTGGGGGCCTCTTTTATTCCACAGAAAGTGTGTTTTAGACTTATGAAACTAAAATGTTTCATTGTGGGGACGTGGAAAAAGGTCCCCACTTAGCAGTGAAGCACACTGGCTGTTCTTGCAAGGAATCTACATTGGGTTCCCAGCACCCACATGGAGGGTCCCAACCATCTGTAACTCCAGGCATCACATGAGTGTTACTGACACATATATGCAGACAAAACACTCATACATACAAGAGCAAAAAGGGAATTCCAATGTCTTAAATTGCAATAAGAAATAAAAAAACTATTAAAAAATAAGAGAAAAAGTAAACATTTAAAATGTTTTCAGTTTTATTTTTGTTACTCTTCTGTCTTTCATATTTGTATATATTATGCCTATTATAAAGACTGAGACACATACATATAGACGTGTAGCATATCTCAAACATTCAATCGTTTGTAATGAATATCAGATCTTTGACTCATTATAATATCATTTTTCATATGGTAAGCTTTTGTATGTATTTTGGATATTTTTTTAAATTCTTTACACCATTCTAATGTGTATCTATCAATTCAACTGCCAGCACCACCAGTTTTAAACCGTTACAGTTTTATTATATCTCAGTAAATGGCAAGACTGGTCTATTTCCTAAAATTCTCACTTGCATCATGCCTTGTGTAGTCTAGACAAAGCTTACACACCTACGGCAGATTTGCATGTTAACAGATCTGAAACCCCTGTGGTGCCTTGTTTTCCTAAGAGCATGGTATGCCCGTCTCTATGCTTTCCTTCTGAGGTCTTTCATAATGCTTCACATTTTTATTATATTTGTTATTCATTTCCTATTGGCCTAATAAGTGGTCTTCTATCATATCTTCATATGTATGGATGACAATATGAAGTCTGTTTTATAAATTAGATTTTTCACCAGACAACTTCATGAATTATACTTTTTATAATAGTTTTCAGTTGGGTTGATTGTCCCCGCTTTTTGAGTAAGTAACACATTAATATGTGACATTCCTACTTTTTAAACATTTATTTGCTTATGTGTCTGTTTGTAAACCCACCAGTGTGCAGAGATGCTACAGTATGTATTTGTGGAAGTAAAAGAACAACTTGCCTGGCTAGGACTGAAACAATTACGTTAGACAGAACAGCAAGCACCTTCACCCACTGACTCATGTCTCCAGCACCTACTTTTTAAATTAACATATTTTATTGAGAAAATGTTATAATAGCACTGTATATGATGTAGATAATTTTTCATGACTTGATTGCTGGTTAGTATTTTTAGAATTGGTTGTGTTATGGAACAATACCAAATGTCCCCAATTTTTGAGAGATTTAATACAATAAACATTTATTTCTTGCCATTAAAGTCTCTGGGTCCCAGTGATCGTCTAGGGCAGTAGTTTATCATGCAATGGTTCTACGGGCACCCAGGTTGAGCAAGCTTCCTAGCACCAGCCTATTAACTCAAACTCCCGTGGAATCTGTGAAACCCAAGAGGTAGCCAAGGGGTGGTGAGCCAGCTATTAAAACATTCCATTGTTCAAAGAAAGTGGCAGAAATAACTTAAGAATCAAGATTGGAAAGGCATCCTTATACATCCGTGGAAACAGAGGTGATTAGTGTTTCCACACCTTTTCCCTTTCAAATCCCCCCAAATCATTAGCAAATTATGTGATCACTTTCTGCTTAATGAAGTAGTTCTTTAGGAGATCTATTATTCTGCAAATTAAAAGAAAAAAGTATATTTAGATGATTAAAATCATTCCATATCTTGCTAAAAAGTATTCTCAAACATACCTATGGGGGCTGGAGAGATGGCTCAGTGGTTAAGCGCACTGACTGCTCTTCCAGAGGACCTGAGTTCAATTCCCAGAAACCACATAATAGCTCATAACCATCTGTACTGGGATCTGATACACACTTTTCTGGTGTGTGTCTGAAGACAACTCCAGTGTACTCATATAAATAATAAATAAATAAATAAATAAATAAATAAATAAACTTATTTTAAAAACATCTGTGGATAGCTCTAGTCAGTTAACCTTTGTTGGAAAGTCGCCATGTTTCTTCCAACGCTCACATCTATATTGTTCCACAATAGAGTAGGGCCATCCTTTTTAATTTGTCTCACTTGCTTATTTAATTTAATTTAATTTAATTTTTGAGGCAGGGTCTCTCTAGGTAGCCCTGGATGGCCTGGAACTCATTGTGTTGATCAGGTTGAATTCAAAATCACAGTGATCTACCTGCCTCTTGAGACCTAGGATTAAGGGCATATTCCACCACGCCTTGCCGCCATTTTGAGTGGGTAGACTGTCTTTAAGTACCGTGTGCTATCTTTGGGCATAAAGGCTGTGTGCATAAAATGAATAAATGTGGCAAATCAATTTGTGTAAAGTCACTTTCTGTAACTGTTCCTTGAAAGTCTCATCAATAAGTTAAGTATTTTTCAAGTTGTCAATACAATATTATATGACCTTGAGAAGATTTTTGGCATTATTTCTAATTTTATCTAAAGATAAAAAATCATCCAATTGTTAAGTAGATACCACAAGTATATCCCACAAATCCCTTACTCTTTAAGATTGGCCTAGTGACTTCCATAATATAATTTCTTTCTTGAGAGAGGATATATGTGAAGGGGTTTGAAACCAAATCTTATCTAGCACCATCTGACCTTGGACTTACTGTGTAGCTGAAGATGGCCTTGAACTCCTGGTCCTCCTGCTAATACCCAAGTGCAGGTATGTACCCAGCTGATAATAGAATTTCCTACGACTGATATATATCCTTAGACGTCATTATTATCTATTTGGAAAAAATCTTTCCTTTTCTTCTTGACCCAGTTAAGTACATAAACAGAAATGTATATGACAAGTATCATGAAAAGATTAGCAGAAAGCAAACTTTCTCATAGAAGAAATGCATCAAAGAACTGAAAGGGATGAATTTTTTAGCATTTCTAAAGTATGACTTTAATGGCCAATTAGTTAAAATTTTTATTTGACTCACTCCCTTCAGATCAATAATAGATGCACAAGAAAATATCTGTTTTAAAGAATTCACTGCATGATCAAAACAACATATGATTGCTGCTTCACTTGACTTACTTTGCAGTAGAGTTGATATTTGGCTTTTCAACCTGCGATAAATAACTTCATCTCTATTCTCTTATGATTATACCGTAATTAACACCAAGGAAGCTAAGATTTAACTATAGATGACAGATATTTATTTAAAATACTTTCTGCTGCATATATTAACATTTTTTTCTTTCAACTTGTTAAAGTAGCCTTGAGTTCAGCAATGAGATCAGATTCCCAATTTCCGTTGTATTAGTAGCCCTGTGCTGGAGCAGAATGTGTCATCTCAGTGGAAGAGCAGCAGTATGATGATTGCGTTTGCTGCACTGGGCAAATTAAGTAGGAAGAATGTTATGGAAATTTATGGTTTCCTCTTTCTCCCTGACTATCCCCAGATACAAATATAAAGTCATACTCAAGCCAACTTGCAATAATCCATCCCTTGCATTACCAATAGTTGTTTCCCTCTAATGCTACTAGGCTCCGTGGGTTACAGACTTTCCCTTAATGGCTAGGATCAGTAACATAGCATATAAGTATTTTTCCTTCTGAAATGATATTTCATGAGAAAACAATCTATAAGGCACTGGGAAGTGGTGTAGATTTGTAGATGTGACCATCAAATGACTAGGATAAATAAATGAGCATTACTCTCTAATTAGGATATAAGTTTTTAAAAAATATCAAATTCCCCATAGCTCTGGAGATAAACCATATAACAGAAGACAGCCACCTAAGAGCTTTCTAAACTGCAAAGGGTTTGGAGAAAACAAGGCTTGCATAAATGAGGAACTCGGACTCAGAGAAGTATGGTAGTCACATGGTTCATCAGTAGCTGAGTCACAGTAGATTTTCTCATTAAACTACATGTATGATCATCCCTTCCAAAGGAGTAAAACCCTAAAATAACTTGCAGTCTATATCCTACAGGACTAGGTCTAAGGTCCTATCACAGGACACATTCCAGTCCTAAGTCAGCAAAACTTCCCCACATTGTCCTGTCTCCTTGACTGCTATAGAAATGTGCTTTCAGAATTATGAATAGTCACATCAATACTTCAAACTATAACTATTCAGCAGATAGAGTTGTGGTTGACTGGTCCTTTTGCATGGTCACAGGACTCCAGTGGCCACCTGGAAACAACAACAACAACAAACCAAACTCACCTTTTAGTTAATTCTGATCATTGACTGATTTGAACATGTCTTAATCTTTGCTCTCTACAAATTACCCTGAATGGAGCATCATTGCACTTGTTTAGTCCTTGACTCCAGGAAGTTTTTCCTTGCAACTTCTCCTCTGAACAAGGGTTAAATAAAATTGCTGAGGTCCTTAAAAATAAGCATCATCTATACGAAGTCCAATAATAGTTTGAAATTTGTACTTCTTTATAAAGAAGAGAAAAATCATCAGACTATTCCATATGGTTTCCCTTTTAATATGGCTGATGAGGCTTTCAATATAAAAGGAATCCCAAGGAGTTTAGTTAAAGGTGGAATATATAGCAAGCCTGTGCTTAAAATATGACCAGCAATGTTGACAAGGGTCTTTACAGCAAAACTAATAAAGCATCTATCAAATGTTATTTTGTTTATAAAAGTTAATAATACCAAAAGCTACTATATGAAGGTTGTTCTCATTCTTAGCTCCTAAAGGAAGTTTGAGAATGGCTTCATCTGCTTATAATCTCTGCATAGAGACTGAGGACAGGAGGATCTTGAGTTCCAAGCCTGCCTGAGCTACAGTAGTAAGACCCTGACTCAAACAAGCAAATCCTTAAGGGCCTAGGCTTATATAAATCCATAAATTATTTTGGACGATATATCTAAAGCTCTAATAAAGAAATCTCCAACCCACAGCTATTACCATCAGACAATTTATTCATTGATGAATTCCTATCTAAATCTACTCTTTCACTTGTTTATCCATCGTCCATCCATCCACCCATCCACCCATCCACCTATCCACACATCCACACATCCATCAGCTATCTAGCCATCCTTTTATTTATCCACCCATCTGTCCTTTCACTAAGGAATGATAAAAATGGTTACATTACAGTAAAGCAGAAGCTCAGAACTAGGCAATAGCCACTGCACCATCTCTCTAGATCTCTTGAGTTTTCACAGAAAACCATTTGGAGCACCATATAGAGGCTAACTGTCATCCCATCTGAATCATTCTTGATGGCATCCATGGGTAGTATAACGGTCTGAAAATGTGTGACACCAGGACAAAAACTGCTGTTAACAACGTATGAAGATCCCAGGCAAGACTACAGAGTCTTTCATCATGCAACTTGCCTCTAGGCCAGACAAGGAGGAACAGAGATCTCCAACATGTAGATCTATTTTAAACCCATGAACTCCTAAGAAGATAGAAATTAAATACTGCTCTTAAGAAGATAGAAATTAAATACTACTTTCCTGTCATTTTTTTTCAGCCTCATCCTGACTTGCAAACTAGAGATTATAAAAGTTAGAAAGGCCAACGAACAGCTTCGATACAAGCAGCACTGCAGATCCTCCACCACTGACAGGCTGCTTGCTTAATCACCAACAGAAGTTTGAACTGACACATTGATTTAACACTTCTTTAAGATTCCACTTTGTTCTATCTTCCCCTTGTTTTGAAAATCTACTGGAAGACCAAGGCCACTGCTTTATTTTCCTATTGAAACCACCTAAAATATATTCTAGGCGAATGCACAGTCATGAATTGAATAATTGACATACTTGTCTTAAAATCTCTTCTATGTAGTGGAAGACCCTAAGTGTCTTAAATATTTTGTACCTAATAGTGTCAGTTTATTGCTCATGGTAGCATTCATCACGAGGAATTGTTTTCCTGTGTAGATTAAAATGCAGACTGTGCTAAAGGGCTTAAGATTTTTCTCTGAGTATGAAAGCAGGTGGTTGTTTAGTAAGCGTTCGGCTCCTTCGGGTTTGTCATTCAGTGAGAACGCCACGCTCATCCTCATTTGTCTGCACTGTTAGACTCTGCCTGGGACGCCTTCCAGCTTCCGCTCCCTTCCTTCTCACACCCCTTACTTGTACATCAAGACTCCTGCGACTGCTGTGCCCCTCTGATGAACTTCCCCAATTACTGTCTTCCTCACCTACGAGGTGAGACGTGGGTTTCTTCCTGACATTTCCAAAGAAAGCTCTATCTTCCTTAACAGCAGCAGCATGACTCACTGTTCTTACACAGTGGTCTGACCCTGCAATTTTGAGCTTTTTGAAGACAGCAGGCATTTTATGGACCTTTGAGTTTCTATGACTAGCATGGTAGACAATAAGTATTTGCTGGATTGATAGACATTAAAATAAAATGTACTGTGTAAGTCTGGATCTAATGATGATTCTTGTATAGTTTTCTGAAAGTGGGGAGCTATTTAAATGGCAGTGTGTTTGCCTTCATTCACCTTCATCCCTGATTCGTCCCACAAGCAAACTGGTTCCATTGGAGCCACCGGTTGCCTATCCATTGTCAGGCCATCTTTCTTTTCCTCCATACTACCTATCCCATCTGCTTGGGTTTGGATAGCAATGAGAATCTGGTTAGTTCTATGAATACGGTATGCGATGGATTGTATATGCTTGGTCCAAGGAGTGGCACTGTTGGGAGGTGTGGCCTTGTTGGAGTAGGTGTGGCCTTGTGGGTGTGGGCTTTAAGACCCTCATCCTAGCTACCCAAAAGTCAGTCTTCCACTATCAGCCTTTAGATGAGGATGTAAAACTCCCAGTTCTGCCTGACTAGATGCTGCCATGTTCCTGCCTTGATGATAATAGACTGAACCTTTGAACCTGTAAGCTAGCCGCAACTTATAAGAGTTGCTTTGGTCACAGTGTCTTTTCACAGCAGTAAAGCCCTAACTAAGGCATGGTATTATTCCCTTTAAGGAGAAGGAAACATTTTAGATCAAGTGAACAGAGCAAGCACTATGCTGTTGCAGAGCTGTGGTACATCAGTCATTTCAGATCTTACTGACCATTCTGGAGAAATGTAAAAAGTCACCATTCTCCTACGATCTTGACTTACCCACAACACAGTAACTCTACCTTTCTTTAGATGGCAGCAGGTTGAAGTGGAGAAAATTAGAGTATCCCATACTGACAAACCAAGGTATAGATTGCATAAAGTTCAGTTCCCTGTGTGACCATAGGCAAAGTCATATTGGCTTCTTTATCTGCAATGTAGAAATAGTGTATCACTTTGTCATGTGTACATAGGAATTACGTTACCTAGCAGGTGTCCACACATATGCAACACTTAGGACAAGCTACAGGTACAGAGCAAAATTTAAGACAGATTTCTCATAGATCTCAGTTTCAATCACACATCCCTTAACACCAACCCCATAATCAGCTTTAGATTGAAAAAAAAGATTAAAATTAATTTCAAAATACATCTAGGTGTGTGGTGGGATGACCTGCTGCCAACCTCCCAAGCTGAATTCAATCCCCTGGACGTGCATGGTAGAATGACGGAACCAATGGCCATACATTGTTCTCTGACTCCCACATGCCCACTGTGAAATGCATTTGCATGAGCGCTCGTGTGCGCACCACACACACACACACACACACACACACACACACACGTGCCCACAGGCACACAAATAAAGAAATATTTTTTAAGTTTAATTCATATAGAGTACCCTATACTGTATCAGGTCTCACTCTCTCTTCCTTCATTCACTCCACTTTAATATTTTCATACACTTCCAAGTTTCATAGTAAAACCACTTAGGAGGAGGTTACTGTCCATGCTGGCTAGTCTTATATCAACTTGACACAACCTAGAGCTGTCTGAAAGGAAGGAGCCTCAATTGATAAAAATGCATCTACAAGATCTGTAAGGCATTTTCTTAATTAGTGATTGATGCAGGAGGGCCCAGCCCATTGTGGGTGGGGCCACCCTGGGTTGGTAGTCCTGGGCTCTATAAGAAAGGAGGCTGAGCAAGCTATGGGGAGCAAGCCAGCAAGTAGCACTCCTCCATGACCTCTGCATCAGCTCCTGCCTTTAGGTTCCTGTCCTGTTTGAGTTCTTTCCTGAGTGTGATGTGGAAGTGCAAGCCAAGTAAACTCTTTCCTCCATGACTTGCTTTTTGGTCAAAGTGTTTTGTTGTAGCCATAGAAACCCCAACTAAGACACTGGCTTTATTTCTGATTCTGAGTAGCTACAAATGACTTAATGGCACATGATCAACAAATGGTTGGCTTGTTGAATCATTAAGTCGTTCAGTTGAAAGTCAACAGGTTCTTACAAGGAAATTTTAGGAAACAAGAAGTCTGCTAGACAGAGGGAGACTAGCACAGAATGTGCTTCTCTTGCATTTCAAGGATATTTGTGAAGGCCTGGGATTGCTGACTTTTTTGTTTAGATATTTTATTGTATTTTAGGACTGGGTCTCATGTATCCCACCTTGGCCATATAATAACTCTATAGCCAGGGATAGCCCTGACCTTCTAAGCTTTTTGCCTCTACCTCCTTAGAGTTAAGATTACAGGCATGCAACACTACACCTCGTTTCTGGGGATAGAAGTCAGGACTCCATACACACAAGGCACGCACACTTTGCCAAGTTTAGCTCTGTCTCCAGTTCTTTCCAAGTTACTACTGGAGATAAATTCTTTCCCTTTCTCTCTAAGTATTGCCCAGTGGTGTTCTTATGATACGGGTGGAGAAAAAGGGACTGCGGGCGAATCTTACCAACCACTTAACTCTGCCAGGCATTCTGTTCTCTAAGTCTCAAAGCCAAACTGACTAGTTGGAAATCCACAGTACCCAACAGACACAGTGTCGTCTGGGTGGCAGCTTGCCTTAAGCGGGGATGTGATAACCAGACTGAAGATGTCTTTCTAGCAGGGAGCGAGTGGGAAAATGAAACAAGTAGACAGAGAAAATGTTTATTGAAATGCAAATGAATCCTTTGTGTGTGTTCCTTGGCTCTTTTGAAATAGAAAATCAGTATGAAGACTGCAGCCCTCCAGATGCCACCCTCCCCTCTTGACTAATTTCTACCATGACACATGGCACTAATAAACAACATATAAGAAATTTGAAGGATATGTACCTTATTTTTTTTAAATGCATACTTCTTTCTAAAATAGCAACCAGAATAATTTAAGTCTCCAGAAGTAAATTAACATTGGATCACAACCACGGCTCTTTCCTCTGGACCCGCCCCCTCCCTGTACTGCACAGGAAGCATTTGGTGGGGCACATGTTGAGCTGTGGGAGCCTGGCCTGCCATCAGACCCTGGTACTGTCATTCCACACAGGCTGCCTCTCAGGCAGAGTCTTCTGGGGGAACAAGGACGTTGCTCATCTGCATCCCTGGCAAACCCGCAGATGCTGGCACATCCCTTTGAGTGCCTCAGCTAGGTCAGTTCTCTTGAAATGTAAAAGACTTCTAAAAGCTTCAGCCCTCACAGGGTAACACTTGCTGTCACGCGGAGGAGAGCTGGGAGAGGACATAGAAGCATCTAGACATCCCAAGGGGACGAGCTTTTTACAGAGTCAGATTTCTAAATATGAAGTCATTCTTGTAAGGATGAATGGCTTTAACAGCTGGACCAGAGTCTTAAAGGTTCCTCTGGTTCAGACTTTATCTTTCTGTCAATGAAGGGATATTACAAGTAATGGATTGTAAGGAATAAGATCTCATTAGCAACCCCAATGGAGTTACCTTTAGGACAGACAACAACAACAGAGCATCTTTGTTCCTTGTTTACCTTATGTCTTCTTTAGTTGTTTAAAATATGTGGACCAGGCTAGAATTAAACTCTCTTGGTAGCCAAAGATAGCCTTCAATTTCTGACGCACTGGGCTTTGCCTCCCCAGTGCTGGGATTGTTCCCACTCCCAGGTTGTGTGCTGTGATGCACAGAACCCAGGGCTTCCTTCCGGTAAGTGAGCGCCCTACCAACTGAGCGGCCGCCTCAGCTGTTTACCCTGTGTCTTAATGCACCCTCTGAGAATTCCAAATCGCATCAGCCTTAAGTGGCAATTTCATAACCCCCATTTGCATCTAGAGCCTTTGACACAGTTACAATTTAATGGGTTATAAATACTATAAATAATGGGCTGTAAATCACAACCTCTTCCAGTCTGCAGTCAGAAATAATCTCTCTTCTGTCCTGAAAAGGCTAATTTCTTGCATATTATTTTGTCCTTAAGGTAAAGAGAAAATGCAATAAAATGGGCATCCTTCTCTCTCCTACCCCACATAGCCGACACCTAAACTTTGCCTTTGTTTTCTACCAGTTGACAGGGGAGGTTTCCCTAGAGCAGAAGGTTTTTCTACAGGCTGCAGTGGAGACATTCTTTAAAAAAAAAAAAACCCTCTCTCTCTTCTTCTCCATGATAAATAGAATCTGTACTGCCTGACACTGGTGAACAATGGGTGAAATGGATATTAGAAAAATCTCATTTATCTTCTGCTTTATTTCTTGATAGGGGTCCTTGTCACTCGGACTATTGTGTGACCAGCCCTGGAAAGGGCATCTCATTAGTTTTTCTTATCAAGATTGCAAGGTCCTTTGAAACACCAAAGCACTTACATTTTAGATTCAATTAGGAGAGACTGCATGGTGAGTGCATGAACAGGTGTGGGGGGGTGGTGTGGTGGTGTGTGTGTGTGTGTGTGTGTGTGTGTGTGCAGAAGTGAATGTTTGTACCTTAGAGAGTCTAATTTTTAATACAGAGAAGTGTCTACTCTGCTGGAATGTCCTGGGCTCAGTTTGTACCAGGGTTCAACCTAGCCATGCACTCTATATGTATTTCTAGGCAGGCTGTGCATACAGGCTCTTATCCTGATCTGCCAGAGGTAGCATCAGTATGAGTAAAGCGGCAAATCAGGCAGTCATCTGGGAGGTCACTGAGGTGTGGCTCTCTCTATGGAGTCGTGTGTTTCCAAGTTCTAACAAGAGCCTTCTCTTGGCTCCACAAACTTCTGGCAAGTACCCTGCCTGGCCTTCTTGATTCACTCACATGCAGTGGGCTGCTCTGACTCTGGAAAGGTTCACAGTTGCCACCCTGACAACTGGGAACATGTCAATAAATCAGAGTGGCTTAAAATATATCAGATGGAATTGGAGTTGCTCGCATCATTTCAGAACTCCTAGGGACAGGCACGTGAGCTGAGACAACTGGATATCAGGGCCCATTTTGGTAAATTTAGCCAATACACTCAGAGAAATCTCCTCTCCGGGAGCAGCTACAAAAACAAGTCCCAAATAAAAATATCCTCCCAGGCTCGTGAATAGTCTTTTGGGCGTAGTGGTCTCTTGTGGGAGCACAGGGAAGCTTTCAGGGCAGCAGGGTGCCATGCTGCTCACTTACTGAGTGGTTATAGGATGCTCGTAGCCAGCAGGATTGGGTTCTTCTTTATAGAATGTTCTGGAGTCCCACCCTTCACCCTGGTGAATGGACACTGTGGAGAAGGACAATCCATTTGGAGGAGCTGGTTGAGTTCAGCACTTTGCTCTTCTCCACATAGGCTTTGAGGGGAGACCAGCTCTCAAGAGACATCTTCAAGCACTTGTGACAATCGTGGTTTAGCAAATATCAGCTGCTTCATAGCTCACAGATTGCAGAGGCTGTGTTGTTCTGTGTACCACCCCTACATCAGGCAGGTACCTGTAGAACAGGTAGTCAATCAGTTCCTGAATGGATATATGATTGAACATAGAGAAGATGTATCATCTAAACCTCTTCACTGTCAAACAGAAATTCCAACTTAAGACTGGGAAGGCAGGCAGGGGAATGCTTTCTTGGCACAGTATTCACAATGCCAGAATGAGAACCCGAATTTGGATCCTCAGTACTTAAGAAACAATCTGAATGGGATATGCACCTAGAATCCCAGCTCCGGAAGTTCCTTTGGGTTGGCTAGCCAGCCAGACTAGCAGAATCTGTGAGCTCCAGGTTCGGTTCAGGAAAATCTCTCTCCTCTCTTTCTCCTCTTCCTTCTCTTTCTCAAATGAATAGATAAATATATAAATAGGATGGAGAGAAATTGAAGGGAGGAACCCAACATGACCTCTGGCCTCCACATACATGCACATACATACACACAAATGTGCATGCACATATACCCCACACAACCATTTTAAAAAGTCATGACATTGAATAACTATGCCCTGATTTTGCACTTTGTTGGTCAGGTCATCCCCAGGACATGAACTTGCAGTGGCTTCCATTTATCCCTGAGTGACAAGGGTTGGGTATTATGACCTTTGCAGTGGGACTCACCATAATCCCATGAGTTAGAATCTGGAGAGCTTGACATTTTATTCTGTCTAAACATATAAATTCTGAGCTAAGAGCTACTGCAGGGGGTTGTTCAAAGTGTCAAGGCATATGCTGACCATAATTCCCTCGAGACAGACTATCTGAGACTTCGCAAGCTTTTTGAGCACCCGCAGACAAGAGACTATAGAGAACAGGGCAAGTCAGACTCAAGCGAGGACAGACAGGAAACTTCCAGAACTAGAATTTAACCTACTTAACAATATTCCCAAAAGCCAAACAGTTTTGTGTGAACAGAGACAGAATAAGAAATTTAGTCAGACCATTCCCACAGCAGCTATGTGGAGAGTTGATTTCTTATCAGGGGTCTCCCAATAAACAGGGCTTCGTCACATATCACCTGAAGCGGGGTTGCGTGGTCTCCTCTACTGTGTCACTCAGTCCTTAGCATGTTCCCCTGCCATTTAGCTTTGTCTCTTTCCATCACTACAACCGTTGATGGTGTTAAATATGATCTCAGTCACATCCCTCTTCATGCATAATTAAGGACTGGATTAGATGCTTTGAAAATGAAAATCACTGCTGTAACTTCGAGGCTAGAAAAATTATCCAAATCCAGTATTACTTCCTGGGTTTTCTTTCATGGAATATTTATGACAAGCTGTGATAAAATATTGATCCAGGATGTTCTGACTAGAAGCAGGTGTCACCGAGGGGCCACAGCCTTGTGTGGTACTGGGGAGGGGGGGACATTGCTCTAAAGCATCAGCTGTGTGTCTTATTGAGGTTATGACCTCGGCAGTTTTGGACTTGCAGTGAAGAAACTGAGCCCAGAAAAGTAAGTGATTTGCCCTGTGCTAATGGGGGTCTACTTGCCCTTGAGGGAGCCACATGGCTCACACTTCCTGCCTGCTTTTCAACAACCCCCTTGTGGCTGCCAGGTCTGGAAAAACAAAGCATTCTCCCACATCCCATTTTTGCCTTCATTAAGAAGTCATTAGAAAATTGGGCATGACACTTCCAGAGGACCCTGTCATACCACTCCTGGGCATATACCCAGAGGATTCCCCTGCATACAATAAAGACACATGCTCCACTATGTTCATAGCAGCCTTATTTATAATAGCCAGAAGTTGGAAGGAGCCCAGATGTCCCTCAAAGGAGGAATGGATACAGAAAATGTGGTATATTTATACAATGGAATACTACTCAGCAATTAAAAATAATGAATTCATGCAATTTGTAGGCAAATGGTTGGATCTGGAAAATATCATCCTAAGTGAGTTAACCCAATCACAAAAGAATACACATGAAATGCAATCACTGACAAGTGGATATTAATGAGCCCGGAAGCTCTGAATATTCAAGGCACAATTAGCAAATCAAAAGATTCCCAAGAAGAAGGAAGGAAAGGACCCTGGTCCTGAAAAGACTGGATCCAGATTTGTAAGAGAGTATCAGAACAGAGAAAGGGGCGGGGGGTGGTGATTGGGGAATGGGTGGAGGGAAGAGGACTTATGGGACATATAGTGAGGGGGGAACTGGGAAAGGGGAAAGCCTTTGGAATGTAAACAAAGAATATAGAAAATAAAGAGAAAAAAAGTCATTGGCGCTTGTCTGATTGACCTCGCCTTAGATTCAGGCCTAATTCCTGGATTTGACTAGCAGAGTCTGAGTTCATTGGCCTGCTGTAAGACTCTGGCTTGGCGAGCCTTAACTTATCTGGGACTCCCTGAGTGAATGATGCAGAGCCGGGAATCGATTACAAAAGCAAGAGGAATTTATTGTTCCAACATGCTGTGGTCTCTCTGAACTCGGGGAGAGAGAGAATGACCACGCCCAGACCATCCAGAGAGCCTTTATACCGTAGTCAGGGCAGCCTCCATTAGGCACAATGTGATTGGCAGAACAGTGTCTTTTAAACTGAATGGTCTTTAGGGAAAGAGGTGGGTGATCAATGGTCTGCTTTGGGAAGGTGGCAAGTGTTCGGTCCCTCCTCCCTGTGATCTAAGGGATGTAATTTAGCTCTTCCCTTCCAGAGGGGAGGAGTGCCTATGTTCTTTATGACTTTTCTCTTCCAGGACGGGAAAGGTCCGGTAGAATTTTCCAAAGTTTCTGAGCTGACCTCTTCATTGCCGTTATATATCTCACAGCCCAAGTCTTTATTGCTGCGAGTTCCTCACCCCATTTGCTTAGTTCCTCTTTCCAGGCCCAGTCCTCTTTACCCCCTGTCTCCTCCAAGCTAAACCCCAAATCTCCATAGAAGCTTTCCCAACCTGTCCCTATGGTTTCCTATCCTCTGAAATCTACACCATCTCACCGTCTATGAGAATAAGCATACCACCACTGTTTTTACATAAACATTCTTTTACCTTTGTTTTCAACACATTTGTGTGTACTGGGCAAGTTAAAGAAAATTTCAAAAGCAAACATCAATGACAAAACTTAGCTACCAAATTCCAAAGCCAATCTTCTGTCACCAAAGCACTTGGCCAGGGGTCAGATAACCTGTCCGTGGATGATAATGCAGATGATTAGCTCAGCCTTGGCCCAGAGCTGTGCTTTTTACCCAGCATCTCCATGGGTGCCATGTTTTAAACTGTTCTTCCCTGAAACCCCGGCTCTAAGTCCGAGTCTATTGTTCTCAAATGTAAACAAATATACAAAAGATATTTTTTTAAGTTATGCCAATTTTTATCTTCCAGAATAAACCTAATCATTTTCAGTTTTCAACTGGTTTAAAATGACTTGCTTAACGCAAAATGTTTCAGTGGGTCTCCTATCCTGGTGGCAAGCTCTACTGTGTTATTTCTGCTGACCCTTTCTTTTCATGGCTCTATAAAAAAGTGAGATCCTGGGTACTTTTCCGTTATTACAGGGGACAAGATTGATCAGCAGTGTGGTCACTTTCCTAGGTTACAGGATCAGGTTATGGGGTTTGGATGTGGGAAAACAGGTGTGTTTACCTCCAAACATCATGTATAAGTATTTTGATTCCTCAAGAATCTTCTAACTGGACTAGCTTGTAATGTGTGAAAGCATAATTTTTTTTTTATCTACACTCACCACCTCAGAGCAATAGCTAGGGATGGTCTGGTGTCTAGCCTAGTAATGCTTAAGTTGACAAACTCCACCCAGACTTTGCTCTGGTCACTTCTATGGTCACATTCATCACCCTGTCTAAACCACATCAGGTTCATGGCTTCTTGAAATATTTTATTTCCACCATCCTTATGTCTGTCTACCTTCAGGATCCTATAAAGCCTTTGAATACAGATGCCTTCTTTTACAAGTCTTAGTGCATGTAGTAATCTCAGCTCAGCATTTCACCTGCCCAGCATGTTTGTCTCTATGTACTTGTTAACTTAAATAAATAAATGAAGTACCCTCTCAGTAATACAAAACTGTCTAGGGAGGATTGAAATCAGCTACATTATTTTAAGAGCTCATTTCACCATGACTCAAAAATAAGAATAATTGCAACAAGAAATACATCGCAGCATGCCAAACCATGCAGGTTTATAGCCCTTCCTTTCTGCTGTCTGGTATGATATATGATGTTCTGAAAGTAAAGGTCTATAGCTTAGATAGGTAAGGTGTATATTTTGATTTTCTCTTATTGCATGTTGAAAACCATTTTATGGTCTTGTAATTTTGTTTCTGGGTACCTAAGATGATTGACCATGCTACCCAAAAGCCCAGGGACATCATCCTTAAATGTCATGATTATTTATCCTGAGATATTAGCGCACTCTTATTTGAGATTTGATCTTCTCAAAAGTATTACAATAGCCCCATTCCATTTGGTTCAATGGCTGAAATAAAGGAGAGAGGTATGCAGACTACAGACTACGTTCTTTCCTATTACTGTGAGTGTCCCCTCTTGAGAGCCACTAAATTGAAATATTACAGGCACCTCACCTTTCCTTGTGATAGTCTATAACTTCTCAAGGCTGAATATTTCAATCCTGGACTTTTTAGCTGCTAGGCTGAAACTGATTTCCCATTTCTTCATCTTTGATAGACATGTTATAGCCAAAGAAACCATTATCTTTTGATATTTTTCACTCTGATGAAATGTGGATGCTCAGAAATCACTCTACGCACATTTATGTATTCTTGTTATCCAAGATTGGTGAGGTTTTCATTTTCTAAATGGCTTAATAAGTAGAAGCTTGCTACACTACCAGAATGTACTCCTCTTCATTATCTTCCACAAAATAAAATGGGGGATGAGTCTGTTTGCCCACTGAAGCTAACATCTGCTAATAGAACATGTCATTGTATGTTTTCCTCTTTTATATGTACTAAGGTTGCTATTAACATAATCAAGTCAGTAATACCAACAACATTTTTTTTCTGAAAAAGTAAGTTGGACAATCTCCAAGGTTGTTTTATGTATCATATACAGATATATTTTTATAAAGAAGACAGCCCCTGGCCTGGCTAGCTTTATGTGTTAATTTGACACAGACTAGAGTTATCTGAGAATAAAATCTCTACTGAGGAATTACTAAGATCAGATTGGTTCTGGGTCTGTCTGTCTAAGATTGTCTCCTTAATTGATGCAAGAGAGCCCAGCCCACTGTGGATGGCACCATTTCCTATGTAGGCTGTCCTGAGCTATATAATAAAGCTAGCTGAGTATGGATCTATGAGTAAGTCAGCCAACAGTATTCCTCCATGGTTTCTATTTAAAGTTCCTGCTTAAGTTCAATCCCTGACTTCCTTAAGTGACCAACAATAATTCTTAAGCTAAAATAACCATTTCCTCCCCTAAATTGTTTTTTTTTAGAGATTTTTTACCAACACAATAAAAATATAACTAGTATAACCCAAGAAACCATACCACTATCCATAATATACACTCAGGAACATTGCCTCTGTGTGATAATGGACCTGCCCTGCCGATTGCAAGTTGATTCTAGAGATATGGTACTTCTTTCACCCGGCCATAAATAGTTCTCATATTTGCCTGGAGCTCCCAAGACTTGTCTGTGGCCACATACTTTCCAATACTGTAAAATTAGAGATAAACTGTGAACCTCAAATTGTATCCTTTTACTTTTGGGGAAATGTGTCTGTCCACAACTGTATTCTTAGTATCTTTGGGGAGAGGTATGCTCCGACTGACTCTGCCACCTCCACACTGGCCTCCATTGGGCAGAGATCCCAGTAATTACCAACCGCTGTAGTTCTAAACCTTCCTAATGCCCCAACCCTTTAATACCCCCAACTACAAAATTATCTTGTTGCTACTTCATAACGGTACTTTTGCTACCATTATGAACTGTAATGTAAATGTCTAATATGCAGGCTCTCAGATATATGACCCCTAAAGGGTTCTTGACCCACAGGTTGAGAAACACTGATGTAGATCGATTCTTGAGACAGCCCAACAAAGACGCCTGCCCTTCTATAATCTGCTCATTGTGTTTAGATAGCCTTGGCTTAGCTGCACAAGTGCCAATTATATTGCAGTCTACAGGAAACTTTCAGACTATTTAATGCTGCATTGCTATTCTCAGGTACTAATAAAGGATGATACAAAGTATAACCTTGTCCCTTGGTAGGTTTTTATTAAAGCACTAATTTGAGGCAATCCAAGAAAATTGAAAACAAAGTCATGGAAAAGTGAATGCTGGGAAAGAAAGGGCCCTGTTGAAAACACTGAGAGCCTTCAGTCAAAGCATGGGTGGGAACGGCACACAAGGCTTCAAGAACCTCAGTGAAAGAATCCAATTTATTCTATTGAGCACATTCGAAAATTTGCTTTTCATCTAACTTCCAAACATTAAATCTGTTCATATTTATTCAAACTCTTACTTTAAAAATAGCTGTTGGGGTTGGAGAGATGGCTCAGCGGTTAAGAGCACTGACTGCTCTTCCAAAGGTCCTGAGTTCAAATCCCAGTAACCACATGGTGGCTCACAACCATCCGTAATGAGACCAGATGCCCTCTTCTGGTGTCAAAAGACAGCTACAGCGTGCTTACAGATAATAAAAATAGCTGTCATAATTTTTGTGAAGTTCAAAATATCTATAATCTACCACCCAGAAGATTCAGTTTTAAATATACATTCTAAACATGTCCATGTACTTATATATTGGATATGATATATATTATATGATATAATCTATATAATCTATATAAATTGTATAAACAACAAGATAATTTTATGAATGGAAACAACCAAAGTATCCAGTAGTAGTTAAGAAAAAATTGAGTGGGTAGGTTGTCTTTAAGTATCGTGTGCTATCTTTGGGCATAAAGGCTATACGCATACAATGAATAAATGTAGCACATCAATTCATGCAGAGTCACGGGTGAAAATACAATATGATAAAACATTGAAAAGTGAAATGGACCAGAACTAAAATACCACTTCACACTCTAGGATGGATGTCATCCAAAAAGATGGAAAATAATAAATGAAGCTGAGAGTGGGATCATTGGAACCTTTGAACATTCATAAATGAAATATTAAATGGTACAGCCACTTCGAAAAATCATTGGGGCATTTTCAAAATGTTCAACACAGAGTTACCATCTAAACTTAAAATTTCCATTTCAACAAAAAAATGAAAATATATGCCCCCCACACACACACAAACCCTTAGTCCTGAAAATCAACTCATAATAAGACAAATGAAAACTGTCCAACTGCCCATCAAGTAGTGAATGAATGTTTGTCAGATGTGACCCAGCAATTAGAGAAAGCATAGCTGACCTTGAAACCAGCACTAGTGTCAAAGGCACTAGATACAAAAGGCCAAACAATGTGTGCACGTGCTTCTCTGAAGTTTCCAGAATATACCCATCTATACTGACAGAAAGTTGATTGGTACTTGCCTTTGGTTTGCTGTGGAAGAGGGAAATGAAGATAGATTGCTGATGAGGAAGGCAGCTCTATGGGGGAAGAATATGAATGTTCTAAAAGCATAGCCCACAAGACTATGACTATTCTGAAAATTGGATACTATACTTTAATAATATACTATCGGGTATATTATATATTGGATAATATAAACTATATAAGCTTCTTGTTTTAAAAAATTACAAAAGAAAGGTTAAATGGAGAGAAAGTTACAAACATGATTGATCTCTTCATGAAATGTTGAATAAGACAGAAGGGTATTTACAATGTGGATCGAATCAGATAAAGGTCACACATGTAGCAAACAGTACTACCTACATATCAAGACTCTACCCACAGAAGTAATGAAGGAGGGCCCCAAAGAAGGGGAGAGAAAATAAGACTCCATGCCAGTCACAGGATTATCAATGGTGCTTGAAGTATTTTTATTCCTTACTTGAATTTGGGTTACATGGTATATTATTTTGTATCTTTTTAGTTTGTTGGGCTACTTAATAAGAAAAAAATAATAATTACCAAGAAATGCATCTGTTCCCAGGAATCACTAGATTTTATTCACATGTGCTTTCCATGCCATTCAGCTTCACACCAAGTTGTAAAATCAAACATCACCATCCATGAGTGTTGTTTCCAACATTAAAATCAAACTATAGATATAGGCAGAAGCTGGAAAGAACCCAGATGTCTCTCAGTGGAGGAACAGATACAGAAAATGTGGTTTATTTACACAATGGAATACTACTCAGCTATTAAAAGCATTGAATTCATGAAATTCTTAGGCAAATGGATGGAACTGGAAAATATCATCCTGAGTGAGGTAACCCATCACAAAAGAACACACATAGTATGCACTCACTATTAAGTGAATATTAGCCCAAAAGCTTGAAATACCCAAGACACATTTCACATATCAAATGATGCCCAAGAATATGGATACTCTGGTCCTTCTTAGAAGGGGGAACAAAATACCAACAGAAGGAGATACAGAGACAAAGTGTGGAACAGAGTCTGAGGGAAAGACCACCCAGAGACTACCCATCTAGGGATCCATCCCATATACAGTTACAAAACCAAGACACTATTATCTATGCCCACAAGTGCTTGCTGACTGGAGCCAGATATAACTGTCACCTGGGAGGCTCTGCTAGTGCATGACAAATACAGAGGGGGACACTCTCAGTCAGTCATTGAACTGAGCACAGGGTTCCCAATGAAGGAGCTAGAGAAAGGACCCAAGGAGCTGAAGGGGTTTGCAGCGCCATAGGAGAAACAACAATATGAACTATCCAGTACTCCCAGAGCTCCCAGGAACAAAACCATCAACCAAAGAGTACACATGGAGTTACCCATGGCTCCAGATGCATAGGCAGCAGAGGATGGCCTTGTTAGACACCAAAGGGAGGAGAGGTCCTTGGTCCTGGAAAGGCTCGATGCTGCAGTGTAGAGGAATACCAGGACAGGGAAGCAGGAAGGTGTTGATTGGGGAGGGGAGATGGCTTATGGGATTTTTGCTGGGGGAGGGGAGCCCAGAAAGGGGATAGCATTGAAATGTAAATAAAGAATATATCTAATAAAAAATTAAACTATAGGTTGAAAGGAAATTAAGAATATTTCTGTACACAGCACAAAAACTTCAATGCCCTGAGCCATTGCCAATATTCTCTTGTTGAAAGTGTATACTTAAAATTTCCAATGTAGACAGGTGTTTTAGAATTTCAAATATTAATTCCCAATTCTACTGGATGTGTGGTTAGCCTGAGGACCACCTGGAGCCACATAGTGTCTCATTGTTCAGCTACTTACAAAAAAAAGTAGGTTTGTTGTCCCTTTAGAATATTGAAATGCATAGTGGTTTGAAGGACAATGGTCCCCATAGACTCATATATTTGTATATTAGGTTCTTTAGTTGGTGGAACTGTTTGGGAAGGATTAGGAAATGCAGTCTTGTGGGAGAAGATCTGTACCTGGGGGAGGACTTTGATATTTCAAAAACCCAGTTAGCTGTCTCTGCCTCATGATTATATCATGATGTCAGCTCTTGGTTACTGCTCCAGCACCATGCCTAGCAGTCTGCAATCATGCTCTCCACTATGAAGGTCATGAACTGATCTCCTAAAGCTGTAAACCTCCCCCCAACTCTTTCTTCTATAACTTGCCTTGGTCATGGTGTCTTATCACAGCAATAGAAAACTAAGGAAAAAAAATGTTTCTTCCATCATAGACTAATGACCAATTGTGTGTTTTTCAATTAGATATCACCTAAAAAAAATCTCAAGCTCTCTCTCTCTTTCTCTCTCTCTCCCTCCCTCCCTCTTTCTCTCACACACACATACATGTATGTGCACATACATGTACACATAGAATATATCATATATATACAATGTAAAAATCATGTGTATGTATGTATTTATGTATATGTTGAATAAACTCATCAAATCTATTCTCTCTTCTATTAGTTCCCTATTCCCTCCCATTAGTCCCTTTTATTTGTCTAGATAGTTTTACTTCTGCTTTTATGTCATGTGCTTTTATATGTGTGTGCCCTATATACATAACATTATATTGTGTCTATACAAAAATATTATACCCACAAATTAGAAAAAAACAGGATAATTTTCTTTCTAGTACTTGTTTAATTTGACAGTGAATATGGTTATCTTCAACTATATCCATTCTTCCTGCCAATGATATAACTTTGTTCTTTTACATGGCTGAAAAGAGCTTCCCTTGTGTTTATCCATTCTTCCATTGTCAGATGGAGATGATCTTACATATTGATTACATGGTGTATATTTTATGACTGTTGCCCATCAAGCAATACAAAATTCAGGCTCATTTTTATACATGTATATTTGTGCAAGTCTAGGTCTTACACAAATCATCTAAGCAACTTTGTGACTCTTCCTCCAAGTAGCTTAGACTTGTTTTTGATGTGTTTTCTTAAACTTCTAGAGTAGGGAAAGAAATAAACTTTTAACGTAGCCTTCAAAACTGCATCCTTGCCTTTTCAACTTTTTGAATGTGGGTATATTTACTCCAGGCTCCTCTTGTTCCCTTTGCAAATAACACATTTCTCACTTTACTTAGCCTGGTGGAACTTGTTATTTTAAAATGTCTTAATAGTTATTTTCCAGACATTATTATGCTCTAAGAGTACGGACAGTTTTCTTAAGATAATACAGAGGAAATGCCAAGGCTGTTTTGATAGCTGAAGAACCTTCAAATGAGAGAAAGTATTTCTCTTGATGGGAAGAACAACTCCATCTTCTCACCTAGGACTCACAAGCACACCTTCATCCCCGTGGGGAATGTCTCAAGTTCACCAGAAGAATTTCGGCCTTATGTTAGACTTCATATTCTTATGAAGTCAAAGATAAGCAAGTAGGCTGTCCTAGTAGAAATAATGTCTGAATTCTTTTATTTAACTTCAGATGACCTCAAGGGCTTGACAGTGGTAGTTTCAGTTCTTTCAATGTTTTGATCCATCTAATCCCTTAATTCATAGAGAAGCAGAACTACAGCAAAAACAGTGGATCCTGTAATATAAATAATTTGTCACTGTTCTCACGATAGGGATTCTTCCAGTCAGGTTAGTCAGTGAAATGTTTGCTCTTTAATAAAATATTTATGTTGCTAAGTCTAAAGTGCCCTCGGCCTTGCGGTGTTTAAAGGAACTTCAAAGTGAGTAATTACAAACTTGCCTTGTGCATGCTGTCTTCCTTTGGTCTTGACCCATCCTGTCAAACTCTGAAAACCATGCCTCAGCATCCTTGCCCTTACCCCGTCTTCTCTCAAGCATCCTTCCTGGTTGTTGTGAGTAAAAGCTAAATCCCAATGTGTAGAGCACGAAGCCTATCCCGGGAGGCTTTGTGAATGTCTGGCACATTATGATGACTTGCAAGTTCAAGACCCTATTTCCAGACCCCAGACCCTGGCAAGAGCCTTTCTCCCTGGTCAGAACTGCTCTGAAAAAGTAGTGATCTTAGCTGGTCACTGCATAGTAGGCTGTTAGTGCTTATTTTCTAGCTTAGTCACAATGGTTTGCAACAACCTACATAGTCCTTTATCCCCTAGATCTCAGAGGAAGAGCGACCTAATCTTCACCTCTTCAAATCTGCTATTGTCTCAGGGTGATTGACGAGTCGTCTGTGGATGGACCCACACATACCTTACCCCCAATTCGCCAACCTTCAATCCTCACGATCTGTGACATGTTGCCTTATCTGTCCTGAAAAACTTTTCAAGGACGGTTACATAACCAATTTAGTGATAGATTTTCCAGGATTTTCCTAGTGGCCTCAATGTGATCCAAAGGGTTCTTATAGCAGGAAGGCTTGAAGGCCATTAGGAAAGGGGAGGTCACAACAGAAGCAGAAAGAAAGGAATCGTTACCATGGGAGCAAAGGAGGAAGAAGAGAAGAGAAGGAGACAGAGACAGAGATTGACAGACACACAGAGAGACGGATCTTTGTTAACTTTGAAGAACTGAGGAGCTAAAGGATACAAGAAGCCTCACAGACAGGGGTTCTCAACCATCCTAATGCTGCAACCCTTTAATGCCGTTCCTAATGGTGTGGTGACCCCCCAACCATACAATTATTTTGTCGGCACTTCATAACTAGAATTTGCCGCGGTTATGCATCAAAATGTAAATATCTGATACAAAGGATATCCGATATGCAACACAAAGAGGTCATGACCCACACAGGTTGACAACCGCTACACTAGAAGCTGCACACAGCAGCCAAAGCATCCTGGTTTTTAAACCCCATGAAGAATTTTACCCATTAACCCTTTCTCACCTTTGAACTGAGTTTCAAATCTGATAAAACGTGAATGTTCACAAATGATCCTGACTTAAATAATATCTCATCCTCCCAAGGCAGTATGGCATTATAGCAACGTTGCAAGATGAACATACAGCCTGAAGTTAGAAATGACTGGGTGGAGGCACAAGTGCACATTGACCGCAAGTATAGCGAAGGTCAGACTTGCTGCAGACCCATGCTTTCTCTCCTAAGGTCTGTTAAGCCTTGGGTATCTTACTCTAAGCGTCTCTTGTTGTACATCAAATCTCTAGGTAGCTTTCCCCAGGACAATTCTATTTTGCATCTGCCTGGCCCTGTAGTGTCCTTATTTGGATCATGACCTAGCTTTATAGCTTGGATCATTCCCTTTCATTCCTATAAGTTAACAACAAATGTGTGATAAGGCAAAATAAATGAAGCATAAAACTGTAGCTTTTTTCTTGCAAATAAAATTCCATGAAGAAGCTTGTAGATGTGCTAGGTGAATTAGCAGTAAAAGGTGTTTGCGGCCAAGCCTGACTGTTCTACGTTCAAGCCACAAAACATATGGTATTAAGAGAATCAGAAATTATGATTATAAGTCATTCTTAGATTTTCTCATGTCCCATAGGATGTTTATGCCCACACATACAGAAAATGGATAAATATATATAAATGTTTTTTTTTATTTAAAGTGACATATATTGAGTTCATATCCTCTTATGTGTGTGCATGTGTATATATATACATATTAGGGATGTGTGAGGGTGGTGTATATACATATGTAAAGAGGAGCACATCCCATGTGTGCATATGTGTGGGTCCCAAAACTATATCATCCTCTGTTATTGCTCTTTGTCTTATTTGTTTGAAACAAGGTCTCTCACTGAGCATGAAGTTGACCATTTCAGCTCTACCAGATGGCCATGGTCTCATGATATAAGTCTCTGTTCCTTAACTCCGAGGTTGTAGGTATGCCCAGCCATGTCTGCTTTCTACATGGGGGCTGGGGATTTGAACTCATCCCTGCATGGTTGTGCAGCAAGTTCTCTCACCGGCAGAGCCATGTCCTCAGCACCCACTACACTCATTTCCTAAAGCAATTTAGGAATTAAATGTGTTCTTTCTCCCTCTCGGTTTTTTCTTTCCTGTTCTTTCTTACCTTTCTTACCCTTCACTTTCAAATCCAAAGTTAACCTGAAATACGTTCAAGCCAAATGCCAAGCCCTGGAGCAGGCACCCAGAGATGCTGAAGTGATGCAGCCCATCACTGGGCTTGGTCTGTGTCTGGGACTTTGAGAAGACATCGTCCCTACAGAACACAGTTGATGGACAAAGTAAAAACTGAGGAAAGAGAAAGAGAAAACACCACTATGCTTCCTACATCTGTTTTTTTTTTTTAATTTGGGTATAATTTACATACAGTGAGCTGCTCAGATCTTAAATGTGTTCTTCAATCAGTGTTGATGAGTGAAATCAGACAGAACATGGCCATCATCCCTGAAATTCCCTCCTGCTGTATATCCCCCACCCCAGCATTTCCATATATGCTTCTGAGGCGATGATTGATCTGACGCCTATTCTGGAAGGCAGTCAGCCTGGACTAGACTTCCACTGGGATCAAGTCGTAAAGGGTCTCCTTTGCTGTGAGTTGCCTCTCTCACTCTATAGCATTTTGGAAGATCGCTGTATTCCACTGGACATATATATCCATGTTACAGATTCTTGGGTGGGGTCTATTTTGTGAGGATACCACAGTTTGTATTTCCATTCTTCTGTTAATGGACATTTGGGTGTTTCATTTGGACTCATGAACAAAGTGTGATAACCATTCTTGTCCAAGGCTTTTGGTGATTGTGCTTTTATTGTGTTTGGATATAACCTGAGGAGGGACTCCTGTGTATGTGTGTGTGTAGCATGTGTCTGTATCTTCTAACAGATTAATAACTAGGTGCATGTAATTATTTTATTGTAAACAATACACAGTGGATCAATACCTGCCTATGACACTTAGTGTACCACCATAGGAAGTCGGGTAAGCATGTGTCTGTGTTGCTGTTCTCTTGATGCAGTGGTTGAGACCGGGGTGGCTCTCGTGGGTGGGAGAGCACAGTAGGAGGAAGATGTGAGGAGCTAGGGGAAACAGAGCACAGGAAGGGGCTGAGCAGAGAGGTCATTCAGCTAAAGATCCGACTCATCTTCATCCCACAGAAAGCACTGGAACATCTTATGTACTGACAAAAAAGTCTTTCTTCGTACCAATCCATCCCCTTGTCATTTTCTGGAAAGTAAGCATCTTTCTGGAATAAGACTGACATGTAAGAAGTAATCTTCTACTCATCTCCTCTTTGAGGTCCAAGGGTGGTCATTCAAGAGAAGAGCAGATATAAGCTGTTCATGGATCCTCTTCCTCATAACTATGCATGTGTGCATGAATGTATGTATGCATGTACATGTATATGAGTATGTGTATACATACATACATGTAGGTGTATATGTATGCATGTATGTATGTGTGTATGTGTGTATGTATATATGTATGTAGGTGTGTATGTATGTATATGTGTGTATATATGCCTGGCTGATAGGTGTGTCCATCATGACAGCTCCAATAACAGCCACTATACCAGACAGATCAGCAGATGTAAACTCTCCTCATGTTGTAATACGCAGGGTAGAAAACCCATGCCAAGGAAAGGCTGAGAAGCATTCACCATCTGAAGCTGATATATAATGTTTCCAGTTCACAGACATTCGAAACTCTCCTGACTTCTTAGAGAATGAAAAGCCAACAGTGGCTGCTACTATTCGACTTCTGTCTAGTGACCTTGTGACACAAGAATGGTGTGCCTGCCAGCTGATATCTGACAGGACTTCCTAGCTCCTAGCAATGACTGCTTATGGGTTGTCCCAAGGACCAATCATGGTGCAATATAGCGGAAAAGCCAGTCCGTGGAAGTTACCAGATAGAAGCTCATGTGCTTAAGAAGAATCCTGTCACAGTGAAACCAACCTTGCCTCTGTGGGCTGGATATCCAGAACAAGGGGTGTCTGCAGAAGCGTAGATTATCCTAGATGGAGAGAAACTTGGCCCTAGATCAGCAACATTGGAGGGTGTGCTAGCAGAGAAGCCTCAGGAGCCCCGGGTGATCTTCTGACCCGGCAGTTTTGCTTTCTGATGTGTTAATTGGAGTGCACATTAACCACTTGCTGGAAAAGAAGAGTGGTCAGGACAGCTTCACACGCATCCATGGCAACTCAATGTCAAAATGCCTTTCCATGACCCTTGCTGCACTTGGTGCAAACAAACTGTGGTTCTGTCTTGTCGTCTCAGCCGCAATCTGAAGGGTCCTATTCTCGGCACTCCAAGGAGCTATTGTTCTGCGTCTTACAAATCACATGGTGCTGGAAACGAAAGCTGTTATTGCAAACTCATCACACTTTATTATTTCCATCAGAGAGAGAAGGGAAGTCCTCAGGCAGGCTTAGCTGAAATATGACAGGGGCCGAGAGGTGAGCTTGAAAAGCCTTTCATTTGAGCGTGCAGCAGCTGCTGCAAACACTCAAAATATTGTAAGGAAGGGCCTGACCACGGAAAACAACCATGAAACCCAGCAACATTTATTAATCTCTGCTTATTTCTCTGTGGTTGTTCCATAGCAAGTGGCTGTGAGTTAATATTTAGGACTATTCGAGGTGAACTGTCTGGTCGGGTCAGCTACAATTTCTTTACAGTTTTCCCCAAAGGAATGAAAAGACAAGGAAAAACAAATCTTAAAAAAAAAACCACGCACACTAAAAAAGAGCTTAGTTATTACAGCAGATCATAAGCCAGAAGGCGATCCTTACAGAGATAGCATGAGCTTCGAAAGTATAAGGATAACTCCTTGGTTATTTTCAAACTATTATGATGTTGACCGAGTTCTAACGTTGTCTATATCGAGTGATAAGGGGGACTAAGGAATGTCTGTCAGTAGCTCAATTGAGGCCAAGATAGATAGGAACAAAGGTCAAAGGTTCGTTATTTATCCCATAATATCTAGTTGCCAGAGAAGAGGGAGACAATTGGGGGACAATGAGGATCAGATGGTTTTCAAGTCACATCAGTCAGCTGGCTCACAGAAAAGCAGGACCCTGACCCTTGCTTATGGTGACTGACTACCTACATCAGAGACTTACTGTCTCTGGCCCGAACGCCTTCACTTTACCTCAGAGATGCATCACAGCATTTAAGAGAAGTATTATTGTATTCCTACCTCAGCAGCAGCCACGTGTTATACAATCAGAGCATAGGCAGACCCTTCAGCACGTAAGCTTCAGCCAACTACTGACAGCTAACCTAACGGCACAAAAGGAACGTGTCGTGTTGAAAGTGACATTTTGAAACTGAAGCAGACTATGAGACCATCTATCTGCCGGGTACGGTTGATCTCCAGCAACACTGAATCCTTCCAAGAAATGTTAGTCAAGGACCTGGACAACTGAAGACAGAAGCATATTGATATCCTTAGATCCAAACAATTATGAGACCTTGGCATGGTAGCTCGTGCTTGTGATCCTTGATTCCTGGCAATAGAGACAGGAGAAACACTGTGAATTAGAGGTTGACTTGGGCTACATAATACGACCAAGGTATCACCAAAATGAATAAATAGTAAACTAAATAAATAAGATGCTTTTGTGAAAAATAATAGTAGGATACATGTAGATGAAAAGCACATCCACTAAAAAGCAAGACAGCTTAGTTATCAAGTGGATGAGCCAGAAGACAATTCTTAGCAACTGAAAACAATAGGAAGATCAAGTGAATGTCCACCCAAAGCATTTTAACTCTTCTGAATAAGAGAGGTGAAACAAAATGTCAAGAGAGAGAGAGAGAGAGAGAGAGAGAGAGAGAGAAGGAAAGAAAGAAAGAAAGAAAGAAAGAAAGAAAGAAAGGAAAGAAAGAAAGAGGGAGGGAGGGAGGGAGGGAGGGAGGGAGGGAGGAAGGAAGGAAGGAAGGAAGGAAGGAAGGAAGGAAGGAAGGAAGAGAAAGAAAGAAAGAAAGAAAGAAAGAAAGAAAGAAAGAAAGAGAAAGAAAGAAGCAAAGAAAAGGGAAGGGGAGGAGAGAAGAGGAGAGGGGAGGAGAGAAAGGGAAAGGAGAGGAGAGGAGAGAAGAGGGAAGGGGAGGGGAAGGGAGGGGAGAGGAGCAAAGAGGAGGGGGGAGAGGAGAGGAGAGGAGAGGAGAGGAGAGGAGAGGAGAGGAGAGGAGAGGAGAGAAGAGAAGAGAAGAGAAGAGAAGAGAAGAGAAGAGAAGAGAAGAGAAGAGAAGAGAAGAGAAGAGAAGAGAAGAGAAGAGAAGAGGAGAAAAATAAATAGCACAGGATGATGTAAAAGACTCTGATGCTCAGCTGGGAGAATAACAATCATAATAATTAATACCTGGGCAAGGGAAGCTCTGGAAGATTCTTCTAGCATCTCAGATACCCAAGCAAATACTGGCATAACAGCTTGCAGAAGGGCAAGCAGGGGACAAAGCATAGAACTACATTTTGTCATGTTGACATTTTGATTTTATTTGTGAGATGGCCTCTCAGGCAACCTTGGGGGTCACAGAAAGTTGTAAAGGTAGACAGACAAAAGCCAAGACAGGCCAGGAAACTTGGACGCCCCTTCCCTGACTTCTGCCAAGTCTTCTCCTCCACACTGGAACCTGAGCTGTGGAGTTTAGGTGATTCAGTCTTCAAAGCCATAGCCTGCAACCTGTGTCACAAAGACAGTCAGAAGTGGGACTAAAATTCCTGAAATCCCTAAGATATTTTCTGCAATGGTGGAGGTATATTCTTTCTAACTGTGGGAACTGAAATCATCATCCTAGTGAATCAAACATAATGGAGGAAAATAACAATACCAACAAATGAAAGCAGTGTGAAGCCACTCAGCACCGTGGTACTGGATTAATCATGTTGTTCTTGGAGAATTTAAAGCTTTTAATCATGGAGCGCTGCCTTCTTTGGTTAAAACTCATGGGCACTTCACAGGTTTGTTTGGGCCTCCAGGGACCCTTTATTGTTCATTAAGTACAATGGAAATCCTGTTAACAATAAAGAATCGAAATTAATGTCGAAGTGAATAAAGAAGCCAAAAAGGTCAAAATTTGTTCCTAGGGTCAAAAGAATATGCCAGCATAAGAGAAAGAATGGGCCAATCAAAATTAAATACAGAGCTTATGCCCCTCAATTTGGGGAAGTAGCAAAGCTATTTGCACCTTGAGTTCCCATTAGCTCTGTATTTCAAATACATAACACCATGGAAATATATGAAAATGCACGCAAATGTTTGTCTAGGCGAGAGATACATTTCTATTTTTTCTTTCAATCTGCACACTTCAATTATCCGTCCATCCCTTAAAATGAGCGTGGGCCATTCCATTGTCTGGGTAATAAAAGTCACCAGCAGGAACCAATGTCTTGGTATTAAACAAGATTGTATTTTGTGGGTAAAAATAAGCTGAATACTAGTATAATAGGGAAAAGCTGATTCTTTCTGTGTATTTATCAAAATTTTAGTGAATTACAAGTTGATATTTAAATACTTTCATTCCATTTCATAGACCTAAGAATCCAAGGTTAGCAACAGTCTGAAGAAGGGAAGGAAATGGTGGAGAGGAAGCAAACAAGAAAGGCAGCAGGAATAGAGGGAAGGAAAGATCGTTCCTATAGGGAGGGACTATCACTTAGCTCTGGCTGTTACAGAACTGTGGCACTCCAGAAGAAATCCATTTCCTCATCACACTGCACATAGAAATACAGAAACACATTTACTTTTAAAATCCAGAATCAAGTTTCTATTTTTTTCTTTTTTCCAAAGAAAAGAAAGAAAACACCGCGGGAATAGGCCAGGGCTGAGCAGCAGTACCAATACCGAGAGGGGTTCCATACCCAAAACCCTCCACAATTCATGCTTCAATCAGTACACACATGTACAGACATCAGTTCACATAAATGCACTTAAAAGAAGTATGTTTTATAATATTAGTATAATTCTATATTATCAATAATATTAATATAATAACAAATATGTTATAATATGTTCATATTTGATATTATATGTGAAAGATAATATGTAACACTAAATAATAATATTATTAAAGTAATAGTTTAAGTTTTTTATTCTTCTCTAGTGTAATTCATCCTGACCACAGTTTCCCCCTCCCTCCTCTCTTCCTAGTCCCTCCCCACACTTCCCCTCTCCCCCAGATCTACTCCTCTTTCTTTCCCTTCAGAGAAGAGCAGGACTCTCAGGCATATCAAAGAAACATGGGCATATAAAGTTGTAATAATACTAGGCACATCCCCTTATACTAAGGCTGGATAAGACAATCCAGTAGGAGGAGAGGGGTTCAAAACTCAGGCAAGAGAGTCTGGGAAGATCCTGCTCCCACTCCTCAGAGACCCACAAGAAGACCAAGCTACACAATCATAACATATTTGCAGAGGGCCTAGGTCAGACCCACGCAGGCTCCCTGATTGTCAGTTCAGTCTTCGTGAGCACCTAAGAGGTTAGTTGATTCTGAAGGGTTTCTTGTAGTGCCCTTGACTCTCTGGTTCCTACAATCCTTTCTCCCCCTCTTCTGCAGGATACCCTGAGCTCCTCCTAAGGTTTGTGGGTATCTGCATCTGTTACCATCACTTGCTGGGTGAAAGCTTCTTTGATGAGGATCATGCAAGTATATCAGAGTATTATTAGGAATCATTTCATTTACTGTTTTTTTTCTGCCAGTCACATTTGGTTCTATTTTAGGTCTCTGGGCTATCCAGCCTCTGGGTCCTAGCCCTCCTGGGACCCCCCAACTGTCAGAGGTAGGCCCCCTCTCATAGTGTGGGTCTCAAGCTGGGCAGGTCATTGGTCGGCCACGCCTACAATTTCTGAGCCACCTTTATCGAAGCACATCTTACAGGCAGGACAGTTTTTAGGTTAAAGGTTTTGTGGTTGTGTTGGTGTTCCAATCCCTGCTTTGAAAGCCTTGCTTGGTTATAGAATATGGCCAGCTCAGGCTACATATTATATTCCCATTACTAGAGCTATGTAATACAAGCTGTAGTAAGACAAGTTGATATATAAATACTTTCATTCCATTTCATAGACCTAAGAATCCAAGGTTAGCAACAGTCTGAAGAAGAGAAGGAAATGGTGGAGAGGAAGCAAACAAGAAATACAATAGGAACGGAGGGAAGGAAGAACCGCTCCTATAGGGAGGGACTTATCCTAGCTAGGGGCTTAGCTAGGGTCACCCTTATAGATTTATGGGAGTTTCCAATGTGAGTTTATAACTCACCCCCAACTGTACCCCAATCTCAGTTGTCTCCCCTCCATCCTCCCTGGCCCCAGTCCATAAGTGATACCTATTCTATTTCCCCTTCTATGCATCCACAGCCCCTACTCACACATTGATCCCTCCTTATTAGTAAGCCTCTCTGGGTCTGTGGACTGTAGTGTGATTATCTTTTGCTTTACAGCTAAGAACTCACTTATAAGTGAGTTCTTGCTATGTCTGGTTACCTCACTCAGGATGATTTTTTTCTAGTTCCATCCATTTGTTTGCAATTTCATGGTGTTATATTTTTTAACAGCTGAATTATACTCCATTAGGTACATGAACCACATATTTCTTATCTTTTCTCCAGTTGAGGGAAATCTAAGTTGTCTCCCATTTCTGGCTATTATCAATAAAGCTACTACGAACATAGTTGAGCAAGTGTTCTTGCAGTAAGATAGAGCATTCTTTGGGTATATGCCCAGCAATGGATCTTGTGTAAATCAATTCCCATTTTCTTTTGAGGAACCACCATATTGATTTCCAAACATGATGACATCATGAGACAAAGAATTGCCATTGAGGCCATTGAATTCATTTCTGTTAACCATTCTGGGCATGTAGCCTACCCTTAAGATTAGTTTGTTTATCTAGTGAGACTTTCATGGAGAAAGCTAAAGTTTCATTTGCAAATGGCTATCGCTTGGAAATTGCTTCTGTGCTTGGGTTTGGGTAAGTGTCTGCTTCTTTCCTTTTAGCTCTAGGACTCCAAGGGTGTGGAAGCATAGAAGCCCTGTGCATTCTGTGCAGTCCCTATGCATTCATATGTTGATCCATCCTGTTGACTTAGAAAGCCTTATTTTCTTGGTGTCCGTCATTCCTTCTGGCTCTCACACTCTTGCCCTCTTCTTCTGCAGGGTTCCTGGAGACATGAGGGTATTGGAGGGAGGCACACCATTTAGGATAGAGTGTTCCAGGTCTCTGCATAAGGCCTGGCTGTATTTGTCTCTGTATTTGTTCCCACCTGCTGCAGGAGGAAGCTTCTGTGATGATGGCTTAGCAATGAGTCTGATATATGAATATAGCAGAATCTCATAGCAAGTCATGGTATTGCTACTTTTTGCTTTGGTTTGGGTTTTATAACAATAGAGTTTGGTTTTGTTAGGCCCTTGAGCTATCTAGTCTTAGGTTCTCAGTCACCCAAGAAGCATCACACATAGTTTTGGGTTCTGCCTCCCAACTACTGGAATAAACAGCATGCCCCAACATGCCCAGCCAACCCTTACTTAGATTTAACCTCTGTGGTTCTATGGACTGCAACTTGTTGTCATTGACCTAACAGCTAATACTCAGAAATAAGCAAATATATATGTTGTATTTGTCTTTCTAGGACTGAATTATATCACTTGGGATGATTTTTTTTTTAGTTCCATTCATTTACTTGAGAATTTTGTGATTTGATTTCTTTAGCAGCTGGATAATATTCTGTTTTGTAAATGTACCACATTTTTCTTCTGTTAAAGGATATCTATGTTGCTTATTTATGGCTTATAAATATAGCAGCAATGAACATTATTGAACTTGTGGTAGGATGAAGAATCCTTTGGGTATATACTCAAGAGTGGTATAGCTGGATCATGTGTGTGTGTGTGTGTGTGTGTGTGTGTGTGTGTGTGTGTGAGAGAGAGAGAGAGAGAGAGAGAGAGAGAGAGAGAGAGAGAGAGAGAGATTGATTCCCATCGTACCACCACATTGATTTCCAGAATAGTTGTAGACAAACGTTTGCACTCCTACCAGCAATGTATGAGTATTCTCCTTCTTCTACATCCTTGGCAGCATAAACTGACTTTTTTTCTTGATCTTGGCCATTCGGAAGGGTGTAAAAGAAATTCTCAGAGTGGTTTTGATTTGTGTTTACCTGCTGACTAAGGATTTTGAACAATTCTTTGGTCTTTTTCGGTCATTTGGGTTCCTTTCTTGAGAATTCCCTGCTTAGATCTGTACCCCATTTTTAACTGGATTTTTGTTCTTTTGATACCTATTTTTTGTTGCTGTTGTCATCATCATCATTGTTGTTGTTCTTCTTCTCCTCCTCCCCCTCCTCTTCCCCCTCCTCCTTCTTTTTTATATAATTTTGATATTAGCCCTCTGTCAAATGCGTAGCTATTAAAAATTAGTTGTCCATAAATAAGTGTGAGAATTTATGTATGGGTCTTCAAATTGATTGTATTGATGTGTCTAATTTTGTGCCAATAAGCATGCTGTTTTTGTTACTGTATCTTTGGATTTCAATTTGAGGTTGGGAAGCGTGATATCTCCAGTAGTTTGTCAGGAATTATTTTTTAGCTCTCCTCAGTTTTTCTGTTTCTTGTTTGAAGCTAAAAATTGTCTTCTCAAGCTCTATGGAGAAGGATGTTGGAATTTTGATAGGGCTGCATTGAATCTCCAGATTGCTTTTGAGGTGATGTCCACTTTCACTACATCAAGCAATTTTACTGATCCATGAACATGGAAGAGCTTTTCATCTTCTGATATCATCTTCAATTTCTTTCTTCAATAACTTGAAGTTTTTATCATACAAGACTTTTACTTACTTGGTTACAGTTACCCCAAGATATTTTATATTATTTGAAGCCATTTGTGAAAGGTGTTGTTTTCCTGACGTCTTGTCAGTCCACTTGTATTTTGTATATAAGAGGGCAACTGATTTTTGTGAGTTAATTTTTTTATCCATCTACTTTACTTAAAGTGTTTACCAGCTGAAGCAGTGATATGATGCTGGAATTTTTAGGGCTGCTTGTGTACACTCGCTGATCTTCTGCAAATAAAGATACTTTAACTTCTTCCTTTCCAATGTGTTTCTTCTTGATCTACTTGAGTTGTCTTATTGCCCTAGCTAAGACTTCAAGTACTATGATGAATAAATATAGAGAGACTAAACAACTTTGTCTGATTACTGATTTTAGTGGAATTGCTTTGATTTTCTCTCCCTTTAAGCTGATGTTGGCTATCAGCAGGAAAATGCCTTTATTCATGCTAAGATATGTCCCTGGTATCCATAGTCTTTCCAGAACATTTATTATGAAGGGATGTTGGATTATGTCGAAAACCTTTTCTGCATCTAATGAGATGATCATATGATCGTGTTGTTTTTGCTTGTAGTGTGTTTATATGACAAATTACATTTATCAATTTAGTTATGCTGAACTCCCCTCCCCCACTCTAGGATTAAGCCTACTTGATTATGGTGGGTAGTCTTTTCAATGTGTTCTTGCATGCAGTTTGCTAGTATTTTATTAAGAATATTTTTGCATCTGTGTTCATAAGAGAAATTGTTTCAAAATTCTCTTTCTTTGTGTGTCTTTAATACTTCTTTGAAAATCTGTTAAAATTTTGCACTAAAACCATCTGAGCCTGTTTTTGGAGGGGTTGCAGGAAGGTGTTTGATTTTGTGTTGTTTTGGTAGACTTTCTAATTACTCCTTCTATTTCATTTGAATTTATAGGTTTACTTAAATTGCTTATCTGTTCTTGATTTAACGTTGGTATTGAGAAAATTATCCATTTCTTTTAGATTTTTCCAATTTAACAGACTACACCTTTTATGTGGTTCCCTGGATCTCCTCAGTGCCTGTTGTTATGTCCCCATCTTCCTCTCTACATTTAGTGATTTGTATATCCTTTCTCCGAATTCTACTTACTTTGGGTAAAAGTTCATCAATCTTACTGATTTTCGTTAAGAATTAATTCTTTGTTTCATTGATTCGTTGTGTTGTTTTATTGTTTTTATTGTTGGTTGCTTTTTTCTATTTTATCAATCTCAGACCTGAGTTTGATTACTTCTTGCAGTCTAATCTTTTGGAGGGTATGATTTCTTCATTTTGTTCTAGAGCGATCAAGTGTGGTGTCAAATTACTAGTAAAACAAATCTCTCCAGTTTCTTTTTTATGTAGACACTCTCTTCTATCCATTTGTCTCTTCAAACCTCCTTCATTGATTATGTTGTATATTCATTTTCAGTCAATTCTAGAACGTTCTTACTTTCTATGTTGACTCATCTCTCACTCAGTAGTGAGTTCTTCAGTTTCCATGAGTTTGTAGCTTTTCCTGGTGATGATATCCAGCTTTAATCTATGGTGGTCAGATAGGATACAGGAGGTTATTTCAATTTTCTTGTATCTGTTGAAACTTGCTTTGTTTGCAATTATGTGATCAATTTGGAGAAAGTTTCATGGGGTGCTGAGAAAGATGGTGCAGTCTTTTGTGTTTGGGTAAAATTATCTATAAATATCATTAGGTCCATTTGGTTTATATCAGCAGTTGGCTCCAGCATTTCTCTGATTAATTTTTGTCTGGATGATCTCTCTGTTGTCAAAAGTGGGATATTGAAGTCTCCCACTATCAGTCCGTGAGGGTCTATATTGTAGTTTAGGCTATAGTAATATTTCTTTTATGAACTTGGGTGTTCTTGTTTGAATGAGTGTTAAGAACTGCAAAGTGCTCTTGGTGAATTTTCCCTTTGATGAGCCCATAGTCCTGATTACTTCTGGTTTGAAATGTATTTTGTCAGAAAATAAAGTGGCTATACCAACTTGCTTCTTAGGCCCATTTGCTTGGAATATCTCTACCCAAAGATAATGTTTATTCTAGATAACTAAGGCATGTTTCTTGAATGTAGCTGACTGATGAATCCTGTTTTCACATCCATTCTGTTAGTCTGTGTCTTTCTATTGGGCAATTGAGACCACTGATGTTAAGAGATATCAGTGAGCAGTGTTGGTTGATTCTTATTATTTTGCTGTTGGGCGAGGGGGAAGGAGAGAGAGAGAAAGAGAGAGAGAGAGATTCCCCTTACGATTTTCTGGTCTAAGGTTACTTATTCCTTACATTTTCTTGGGTGTGTTTAGCCGCTTTAGACTGGAGTTTTCCTTCTAGTGATTTCTATAGGGATGACTTTGTAATAGATATTGATTACATCATGAAATGTCTTATTTTATCCATTTATTGTGATGGAAAGTTTTGCTGAGTACTGGAGTCTGTGCTCACTGACATCTGTGGTCTCTTAGAGTCTGTAGAACACCTGTTCAGACCTTTCTAGCTCCTAGAGTCTCCATTGAGAAGTCAGATGTAATTCTAATAGGTCTTCCTTTACATGGTACTTAGTCTTTTTCCCTTGCATATTTTAACATTCTTTTTTTGTTCTCAACATTTAACATTTTATTTATTATGTGCTGAGGGGACTTTCTTTTCTGGTCTAGTCTGTTTGATATTCTGTAACCCTTGATAGGTATCTCCTTCTTCAGGTTATGGAAATTATCTTCTATGATTTTGTTGAAAATATTTTCTGTGTCTTTTAGTTTGGGTTCTTCTCCTTCCTCTATTTCTAGTATTCTTAGATTTACTCTTTTTATAGTGTCCCAGAGTTTCTTGATGTTTGTGCCAAGATTTTTTTTATTTAATATTTTCTTTGGCCAATGTTTTCATTACCTCTATTGTGTCTTTAATATCTGCGTGTCTCTCTTTTATCTCCTCTATCCTACTGATGAGGGTTGCTTCTGAGGTTCCTGTGTGAATTTCCCTCAGTCTGGGTTTTATTTATTGATTCTATTTCCACTTTCATATCTTCAAATGATTTTTCAAAAACTGTTAATACAGCAGTTTTGCAAGCATGAATGAATAAACAGGAATATTTGTGATTGCTCTAGAAGGTAGCCTTAAGATCCATATCAGATTTATGGTAGGAAAGGTACACTGTATTTTTGCAAAAACCCACTATGTTTACTCCCCAATATCAACTGCAGTCAGGGGCCTGGAAGCAATCCATGGGTATGAGTCCCAGTGGAACTTTTTTCCTCCCTTTCCTAGTCATGCGATATCAATATCCAGCTTTCTCCATTAGGCTTCTTCCTTCTCCCTGTTAGCAAAGAGGAGAAACTTGCAGGCTGCAGCCTTAGCTAGACTGCTGAGCAACACAGCCTGCCTTCTGTTCATTTGCATCAACTGGATTGACCCAGAAACCGCAAGTTTCAGTCTTTACATCCAGTGCACCCAACAATGTTAACCTCTCCTTATCCTCCCAAAATAAGTACCACACGTGTGCACATGCCAATTGTCAGATTCCAGTAGTCAGACCATTTCCAGGCAGTAGGGCCTGTGCTGTGTGGGCTCTACCTCTCTCCAGATGAAACAGCACAGGTGTGGGCAGTGCCTAAATCGCTCTCAAGCAACTCATTGTTTGCTCATTGGATGTGGTCAGCAGAGCTCATTCTCAAGTTGGTAATGAGAGAAGAAAATTAGGAGAGTAAGACCCTCAAATAACCTGTTTCGAATACATTCAAGATTTCAACCTGAGGGAAAGAGAATAAGAAAATGGGTTCACCATCTAGAGAATGTTTTGGGTTTGTTTCAAAGAGACCATGTGCATAAGTAAATATCCGGTCTCATTGTGTACTCATAAGCCAAAAGGCATTCTGAAACAAACAAGATGGGAACATAACAGGGGTGAATAACAAAAGGGAAATGGAATACAGAACCCAAGATGTCCCATTCCTTTGAAACTGTTTTAAAATGCCAGGCTAAAGAGCTGCATGTTCCTGGCATGGGAGATTTGTCCCCCTGGTCCTGGCATAGTGTGCGAGTTATGGTCACTAGGACTCAAACACCTAACATGTTTTCTCCTTTAATGCATGCAGCCAAACCATGATGCAGACCTGTGCACTTGAATCCAGAGCATGTGACCACCTCTATCAGTGAATGTGGCAAAAATGTAACCAAGCATTTTTTTTTGGGGGGGGGAAGAAAAGAAACTATTGAAATCTCACTTCTGCTTGCTAGCTCTTCAGAAGAAATAAAATGTACACACACACACACACACACACACACACACACACACATTAGTGACTACTGAATCCAGAAATGTAGATATATTTCAGCATAAAAAGCTATAGGAAGGCTTGGCTGGTCATAGCTATAAATCCTATAAATCAGCTCTGAAATATTTCCTTTAACTTAGCAAATAAGCTGCAGTTATTGAATACATTCGACACTTTAAGGAGTCTTCATCTTCAGAAGCAATATTATTCTCATTGACTGGGCCTTTTACACACTCTCCAGTGTGTGGGCTTATGCAAATTAGATTTTTCAAAGGTATTCCAGTGAGTTCAGGCATGTTAGTCCCCATCCCCTGGATCATGGGGAGCAAAGGTAGAACCTGGAATCAGAAGTTGAGATGAAACTAAACCAGAGCCTCCAGGCTCTCATGGTACATAGCGTCTCATTTTCCAGCCAGCACTCTTCGGCACTCCTAGGACTAGCAAAGCATTCTCACCTGTTAACTGTTGAAACGAGGACCACTGGTTCTTGGCCCACCCCTGCCAATGCCAGCCTTTTGACCAAATTAACTGCCCAAACTACACCCTAACAAGATATGAATTCACAAAAGCAGCCCTACACCTCACCCTTCTGTTTTCTCTGTGGTTTGGAAGGCAGAACCCAATGATTCAAGCAAAGGGGGAGAGGTTGAAGTCATCAGAAATGGAGAATGCCTATTTGTCCTCTTTCAGGAATGTTTCGGTGATTAGTGTTGCAGCTATTTTTCTAGCAGTGTAGGCAACATGCAGCAACCTGGATTAAATGTACAAGCAAGTGAGTTGATCTATGATCATCTATAAAATCAACACAACCACCATGATACCATCCAAATTCACTTCGGATTCCCCTTTGTTCTATCCCAGCACTCTCTATGCTATCCAGCCTCATGGTGCAATTTACAATGTGAGCCCTTTAAGAAAGCCAGCAAATGCATGTTGCCGGGCTGCTCCACTTTCTAGACCTGTTTGCTTGCTCCTGAAGCTGATGGGCCCTCCCTCCCCCTCATCCCAGCCTTCTCCCTCTCTCTTTCACCTCTTTTCTCCCTTCCCCTCTCCCTCCTTTTGTCCCACAAGATGAGAGCTTATTAGTCATGTCTGTGACATGAATTCCTAAGGCATTCAAACCCAGCACCTTTGGCTAAACACAGCTTATAAGGTTCCTGTGGCTTCACATCAAAGCCACTCACGAGCTAGCTGACTTATCTATTTCTGCTCTAGTGTCCCTAATAGTAGGTTTTGGTTGTTTTTGTTGGTCTCCGTATTTTTTTGTGACTTTCCCTGAAAGCTACATGCCACAGGACAGCAAGGGGAACCCCATCTACCTATTTGAACATTAATCATCTGTTCAATCCTTGAGAGCAGAGACATAATCAGCTTCTGGTTACTTCATCCACTCTTGGGATCTTGAGAATTTTTTACTTTTTTATTTATGTGTATAATCGTGTGGGTGTGGATATGCCTGTGAATACTCAAGGAAGTTAGAGGACGGTCGTGGAAATCCCGGAGCTGCAGGTAGTTGTGAACTACCCAGCATGGGTACTAGGAAGGGAACTTGACTCCTCTGGAAGGGCAGCCAGTACTCTTGCCTGCTAAGTCATCTTTCTGACCCATTGTTCAGAGAATTTTCATCTTGTCTGCACTGTAAAATATTTTATGTGCTCCTTTCCTTTCTTCCCATGACGAAGAAAGACAATGTGCTGGTGTGAATGGAAGTGAATTTAAGGTCAGGCTTCCTAGATGAAAGCAAAGTGACCTTGAATGGGTATTTTAATTTTCTTCTCTTAGCTCTAGTCTCCTTTTAGAGAAATAGAGAAAATGCCTGGAAAGTCCCAGGTTTATGTTAGAGGTAATATACTGGTTAGTGTTTTAAACAAAGAGTAAAGTTTTTTTTTTAATTTTTTATTTTTTTTTATTTTCTATATTCTTTGTTTACATTCCAAAGGCTTTCCCCTTTCCCAGTTACCCCCCACCATATGTCCCATAATTCCTCTCCCCCCCCATGCTATTCCCCACTCTTTCCCCCCCCCCACGATTTTGATCAAGTGTTATTGTGGTTATTTTCTCATGCTGGCATTCATCTGAGACATGGAAGATTCTCCTCAGATCCCTTTAATTACAGATGGCTGTACTGTACAGAGGTAGAATACGAGACAAATAGCAAGCCAGCTGCCTAGCAAGCTAGGGAACAGGGTATCAATGACCAGGCTTCTGCAACATTGCAGCTTCAAAAGCTAAATGGCGTTATTTTCAACGTCATGTTCCTTCTCGAGGCACTGAGCAAGTCTTGATCCTGACTTGCAATTAGCCAGGAGCTGAACAGGTAAGAGGATTAAATGAACAGGTCTGTCTTTGGCTATCACTCCCCCAAAATAATCCAAGCACCGGAGCTATCTGACTTATTTCTGTCACTTCTCTGTGGATGTCTTCATTTATATTCACAAGATATTATTTCCTTTGCCTCTGAACCCTAGAGGAGTTCGCCAGAGTTCTACCCTGACATATTTTTACACAGTAATGTTACTGTTTCTGTAAAATAAACATGTCTTTTGCAGACAGAAACTGAGTCTGAGATACACTTTAAGCATACCAGAAACATGACATGCATTTATTGAACCAACTTTAACTTACTTCTAATCCCAGTCTGAGTTTCCAGTCATACTGACTTTATGGCCTGGGAGGTCTTTTGCCAGTCAAAATTTTCTGTTTTAAACTGATGAATGAAACAGGTTGTTGATAGTTTAACAATTAGGTTTCTTTTTCAGAACTCATTTTCCAGAACTATTTAGGATGCTTATTACAAATGATGGAATTAGTCTTCACAAGTTATTGCTCAGTGTTCAGTGATATTCACTGTCTGAACATGCCACATTTATTAATCCATTCACCTGCTGAAGGACATCTTGATTGCTTCTAAATTGAGTAATTATCAACCTAATGTAATCACCTGTGTGCACTGGGTTTGTATCAGGATTGTGTATTCTGTAGGTTTGAACAATGCATAATGGCAGATTGTTAGAAGAGTTTCCTTACTGTAACAATCCTCTTTGGAGCAGGGTACAAGTGGTAAGATGTTCAACCTTACCTTCATAGTTTTGCTTTTATTACACTGTCATTTGGAAGCTGTCTTAGTCACTATTCTATTCCTGTGAAGACACACCGTGACCAAAGCAACTCTTATAAAAGGATGCATTTCCTTGGGGGCTGGCTTACAGTGTCATAGTATCAGTCCATGGTCATCATGGCAGGAAGCATGGAAGAGCTACACTGAGAAAAGGGAGAGAGGGGAGCGGAACTGAGCCTGGGATACGCTTATGAAACCTCAAAGTTCAGCCTTAGTGACACACTTTCTTTTTTTTTATGAACCCAAATAAACATTTGCTCTTTATAAGTTTTAGACATTTGTTTTATTTAAAGAAAGTTTATGAACACACAATTGGTACCATCTGATGTAATGCATACTTTAAAATTTTTGCTTATCTCTTTCATTTTATTGTAAGAATTTTGTGTGTCTTCATATCTCTTCATTATCTATATAGTGTCTGGACATTTTTGATATTCAGGGGTTTTTTGTTTTTTGTTTTTTTGTTTACATTCCAAATACCCAAGACACAATTTGCATATCAAATGATTCCCAAGAAGAAAGAAGGAGAGGCCCCTGGTCCTGGAAAGGCTTGATCCAGCAATGTAGGGGAGTACCAAGACAGAGAAGAAGGAGGGGGTTGATTGGAGAACGGTCGAAGTAACACACTTTCTACAATAAGGACACACTTATTCCAGCAAGACCACACCTCGTAATCCTTCCCAACAGTTCATCAACTGGTCCCTAAGCAGGCAAATATATGAGTCTATGGGGCCATTCTTATGCAAACCACATAGGCTTCTTTCACTTAATAATATGCATTTAAGTTTCCCTGTGTCTTTACCAAAGACCTCTTTTCTTTTTAGTACTGAGTAATATTCCATTGTCTGAATATGCTACAGTTAATTAGTGCTTTCCTCTACTGGAAGGTATGTTAATTGCTCTCTTGTTGAGGCTATTCTAAATAAGCATGTGTAAAGGCTTTTGCATGCATATGAGATACCAACTCATTTGGGTAACATCTGAGGCCAAGACAGCTAGCTTGTACAGTACGTATACATTTAGTCCTGTAAGAAATTGCTGTTCTGTGTACCATTTGGGCATTCCCACCAGCAATGAGTAATTACATCAATTCCTCTAAGACCCAACCAACCATTCCTATGTTCAGGGTTCTGGATTTTTGATAATTCTAGAAATGATTGTTAGTTTTCATGGTCAACTTGACACAATCTAGAATCTTTGGGATTGTCTATACTGGCTTGGCCTGAATAGCATGAGTCGCCTCACTTAAGTTAACGGATGTGGGAAAACCCAGTCCACTGTAGATGGCACTGTTTCCTATCCTGGGGTTCTTGAACTGTATAAGTGAATAGATACATTAATTAGAGCACAAGCTAGCTAGTGAATGTGTATAGCATCCTCTCCCTCTGCTCTGGCCTGTGTGATGTGGCTAGCTATTTGAAGTTGCTGCTTTGGATTCCCTACAGTGATCCTCTGTAAACTGGAACTGCAAGCTAAAATTAGCCCCTGAGTTTCTTTTTCTTGGGGTATTTTATCATAGCAAAAGAAATAAAACTAGAACAATTCCATATACAGTGGTGTCTTATTGGTGGGGCCTTGGGTGACATTTCCTTGATAGGTCATCCTTGGGGGTGTCTTATCAGATTATCATTCATGGTGTGTTTTCTTTGATGATCTCACTAGGATCTTTGGCCCAGTGTTTAATATATAGACACAATATGCTGCTGGTTGCATTTTCCTTATGATTTTGAAGAAACTGTTATCTAATTTTGGCATTTCCTTCACTTAATTCTTTCTTTTCAAAAGATTCACCTTTTTTTTTAATCATATTAAAGTTTGGGGGTTTGTGCATACTAGTGCCCTCAGAGGCCAGAGGGTCAAATTCTCCTCTAGCTAGAGTTAGAGGAGGCAGGGAGATTCCCAATGTGGGTGCTGAGTATAGAACTCAGTTTCTCCTCAACAGCAGTGTGCTTAACCACTGAGCCTTCTCTCCTCCAGTCTCCTTACCCTTTCTTGATACTCTCTCTTTATTCATGTAGCCTTGAGTTCTCACTTGTATTGTTCTTTTCTTCCTAAAATACTGTTTAATATTCCTTACAAATTGATGAGAGTGTCTTGTGTTGCTGTGCTGGTAGTGGTTATGATTGTGATTGGTTGTTTTGTTTGGCTGTCTCAAAAAGGGTTTATTCCTCTTTCACTTTTGAAAGATAACCCTACAGGGTATGGAATTCTAAACTGCTAAAGTTTTGATTTTTGTTTTTCCTAACACTCAATATTTCAATCCACTTGCTTAAGTATTCCTATGTAAGCAATTCTATGTAAATCTCACCTGTGCACCTCTGTGGAGAATCTGGTTTTCTAACTCTGGCTTTTTCAACTTTTTGCCTGTATCTTCGCTTTCCTAGGGTTGAAAAATAAGATGCTCAAGGTGTTGTTCTTTGGCTTTTACACTGCTTGGTATTCTCTGAGCTCCTGGGATCTGTGGTTGAATGTCTGACATTTACTTGGGAGTATTCCCAGTTGCTGTTATTTCAAATAATTCCCCTGTTCCTTCTCTTTTCTGTCTTCCTGTTCTTGGTGTTACATGTGTTTTATAGATGTTACAGTTCTTCCACGGTGCTTAAAATATTCTGTTCTTGCCTTTCTAATCACCCTTTACTTTATTTGTTTTACAGATCTTGGAAGGGTTTCTAACATGCTGTCTTCAAATTTAGAATTCCTTCCTTCTAGCCAGGACCAGTCTACCAACAAGCCCATGAAAGGCACCTTCAGCTCTGCCATAGTGGTGCTTATTTCTAGCATCTTTTTAGTTCTTTCTTAAACTTTGCATCTCTCTTCTAAAACTGCCCTGATGTTCCCAGATGTTGTCTCATTTGGTCAGCTCCTCTGTGAGGCCATTCATTGCACATTATCTAGTTCTGATGTTTGTTCTGCCATATCGCACGTTCTTTTTAAAAAGTTTGCCTTTGGGTTTGGTTTGATTTTATACTCAAATATGGTATAGTGGATAAAAAGAACTTTTGTCAATAGACCTCCCATAAAATAGATGCTAAGAGTGTGGGGTGAGAGAACATTTTATGAGTCCATCTAAGCCTCGTACTAGACATAGACCACTAGATTCTAAACTTTACAGTTTCTTTTACATCTCTACCCTCACCCCAACTTACCGTGTGACACAAGATGGCTCCATGGGTTTGGAATTAGGTGTGTTCCTCTCCTCAGGGGAAAGCCAAAACTGGTTAGAGTTGGCTAGCTCCTGGCTCCACTGATCTGGGTTCCAATAAAACCCTCCAGGCTCTGATGAACTAGTTTTTCCTTAGGGTAGAGAGAAGACTGCTCTGGCAGGATTCTACATGGTTCATTTTCACCTTACCTGAAAGAGAGAGAGAGAGAGAGAGAGAGAGAGAGAGAGAGAGAGAGAGAGAGAGAGAGATATCCACATCTCTTTGATATTTACAATTCTCAGCCTTGTCCATACTGTACCTTTAGCTGCCCATGAATTGCAGTTCCTCGGTCCATATTCCATCATTGGCTTCCAGAGAAGTTTCCACTTCTTCTCTCTACCCTCAGGAAAAACTAGTTCATCAGAGCCTGGAGGGTTTTATTGGAGCCCAGATCAGTGGATCCAGGAGATAGCCAACTCTAACCAGTTTTGGCTTTCCCCTGAGGAGAGGAACACACCTAATTCCAAACCCATGGAGCCATCTTGTGTCACACGGTAGGTTGGGGTGAGGGTAGAGATGTAAAAGAAACTGTAAAGTTTAGAATCTAGTGGTCCATGTGTGCTATGATTCTCTGTGTCTACTAGTGATATGTCTCCAATGTGGGAGGGCAGAAGATTACCCCTGCCCTACTTCTCCCATGACTATATGAAACATTGTTGGTTGATCTGTTAGTTAGCTCTGATAAACTTGACATGCAGAATTGGAAATGAGAATTACTTTCAAATTTCCCAAATTTAGAGCTACAAGCTTTAAATTCGAGCAATTAAATTGAGTGTGTCTTTCTAATCAGTCATTATGCTAAGGGCAGGATGAGCTAACTAGTTAACCTTTAATTGCCTCCATTTATTAATAAGATAAACCTTTTAATATGGTCCAAAAGAAGCAGATCCTATCAGCACAGCTGCTCATGGTTTTGTTTGACAGATGTAAGGTAATAATGGCCAAAGCAATGTATGATCCAGGAAAAGAAATCTGCCAGGATTATTCTCTAGAGACATTACAGTATACAATTACATGATGATCATAAAATACTTGGGGGAAATCACATCATTTCTATTTTCAAAATTGCATAGAAACATACTGAATATCATTTAAATACTGACCAAATGTGTCTTAGGGATTGTGGACAGTACCATTGGCAGCAACCTTTCCACTGGGTCATAAAGTTTGTGGCTGCAGAAAAGTCTGGCCATGTGCGTGTGAATCCTGTTGTAACACTAACAAGAAAGAGAGCCTTTGAGAGTTCCAAAGGTGATTCAGTTCCAAAGGTGATTCTTTTTAGGTGGTGACTGAAAAAAAAACCAGAAAGCCTTGGATTTCTTTAAGGTTCTCTGAGAACATCAGTACCATATCACGGGTATGTTTTAAAGTGCCCTAGTTATTATTTTCATCATCCTGATAGAGTGCTTCAAGTCAAGGTGGGGGAATTGATTTTGGCTCATGGTTTGAAAGGATATAGTTGATTGTGGCAGGGAGGGCGTGCCAGAGAGTATGAGGTTATCTCTTGGCAGCAGTCAGGGAGAAGACAATTCAGAGAGGATCTAGGCCCAGGTTCTAACCTCACGGCCTACACACATGGCCCTGTGCTTTCCAATCTAAAAGATTCCACACCCTGCCTGAACAGTACCTACAACTGGTCACCCACTGATCAAACACATATGCCCCAGGGAAGTATTTCACACAAAAACTGTAGCAAAAAATGCACATACCTGGAACCCCACCATGAAACACTGAATCAACACTTCTGAAATTAGACCTAGGATTCAGAGTTTCTTAAAGGTCCATTGAGTGACTGCTAACCCAACATAAGAAATGAAAGCCTCCATCTGTGGCTGATATATTCCTGAAAGAAGAGAGTGGCTTCATCTCTCTGAAAATATTCTCCGTAAGGAACATGTATCACCATACTTTAAAATGACCCCCAAAAAGCTGACTTGGACTTTGGATAATCCCATCTGCTCTCTGTTAAACAATGAACCAAACTGTTCATCATCAATTGACTGAGTCATTCTGTTCACCAGAGAAGCCACAAACTCATTTGATTGCATAGGACCAGATATGGTCACATAGAGTCACATAGACATGGAGTCACATGAATCTGTGTAATACAGTTTGTATTGTGTGGAGGTTGATAGTTTATCTAGGTCACTTTTTAAGATAGCCACCTGAAAATATAAGCTAGTTGCTCTCTTCAGTCTGAATATGTCTCCTTCCTTGAGCTAAACAGTGAGGCAGATTGGTAGCCACACTGCTTCTTTGACTTATTTTGATTATTCTATTCAATGGCCAGACATCAAGATATTTTCTATTATTCATACCCATGGACATTAGCATCAAACACAAATGATTTCAAAACTAGAAGTCTTTAGGTTATATTTAAAGGCTAATATATTATATCTGATACCTTATAAAGTTAAATGGCAATTTAAAAATTGTTATTTTATCTTACTGTGACAAAATTGTAACATCTGTATTTTAAAACTCTCACCAAATATGCCACAGTCTTTGGACTGACAACTACTTTAACAGGTCAAGAAACAGATTAAAAAGGATCATGTGATGCTTTTCGGCTATTTTTCTCTGTGTGGGAAATATTCACAGTCTTCTTAGACAAATAGTATGTGTATCCTAAATATACTTTAATGCAGAGTACCAGGAACTGTGTCTGTATACATCTCTGTGGGTGCAGTAAACAGAGAGAGATCAGAATCCCCCTTAAAGCACTCACCAGTCCCAGAACTGAATTCCATAACCACTCACCCATGTGTTACAGATAAATGATAGAATGATAGATGCTTGATTGAATAGATAAACTAGATAAATTAGATAGGCAGATAGATAGATAGATAGATAGATAGATAGATAGATAGATGATATGATAAATAGATGGTATATGATTGATTATATGAAGAGATTTTGTACAGAGATGAAAGATAAATGGTTGATTAATAGATTTGTAGATAAAAAGATGATGGATGATAGACTGATAGGTGATAGATAGACTAGATAAATTAGATAGGTAGATAGATAGATAGATAGATAGATAGATAGATAGATAGATAGATGATAGATAGATAATAGATAGATAGACAGATAGATAGAAAATATAGATGATTGATAGTAGATTGCTAGATGATCAATTAGATAGCTATCAAATTGTTTTCTATTCTTGAGGAGTATGTTTACTTACTTTATATCAAGCTAATATTATAGCTACTCTTATCAAATATTAAGGATCACCTTGAACAATTACCAGTAATGAACTTGATTAAACATCAAAATTTAGTAGTAAAGCCAGCCCACACTGTCTGTCACTAATAGCCAGGAATCCCATTTGTTTATAGGTCACCCTCATTGTCAACCACGTGGTCTTAAATAATCCCATAGCAAAATACACTTCTGCTTCAGCAGTTTGTAAAGCTATCAGTCACCTGCTTTCTTGACTTGCTTCAATATTTATGATCTTTTCACATGACTTCCTATTCCTCCAACAAAGAAAAAGGAATCAGTTATAGCCTAGCCCAGGGTCAGCAACATTTTCTTAAAGGGCCACGTATTAGTTGTTTTAAGATGTGCAGGCCATGCTCTCTTCTTCCCAGCAACTCATATCTGTCCCTGCTCTGTAAAAGCACTCACAGAATGTAGACAAAGGTGTGTGGCTGAATCCCAGTTACACTTCATAGTTACCAGCAGTTGAGTTTTCATTAAATTTTCACATCAACACGTATTCTTCCTTTGATCTTTTATCAACCATTTAAAAAAAAGCAAAGACGATTCTTGGCATATAGACCATGTAAATACTGCATGTTATTTGAAGTTGGACCATGGACTCTAGTTCGCCAGCTCTAGGCTTAGAAGAGTAGATTCCAGGTCATAGGCTAGCCCTAGCAGTAGAGGAGATAAATCAAAGCATCAATGGTTCAATACTGTGAAATGTCACTTCTGCTTTCAAGTGCACAATAACACTTCAAATTAGAACAATGGCTGATTTGCATAAGCAACTCCAAATGAATCTCACTCATCAAACCTAACTCTAGCCCAATGGTAAAGGCACTTGGCAAGCCTCATACCCTGAGTTTGATTCCCAAGAACAACATAATAGGAGGAGAGAATCACCTGCTGAAAAGTGTTATCTGACCTCCACACACGTACACATATACACACATAGACACAAATACACAAACACACAGACACAATACATACATACATACATACATACATACATGTATTTTTATTTAAAAACAGCAGTTTTTTAAAGCAATTATAGATATACAATGAAAAAGCATTCTCAAATCAAAAGAGTTTATTCCATCCCCTGTATTTATTTACTTTTGTCTTCTGTTTAGGTCTACACCACTGCAGAAAGGACTGATCCAGGCGCTCGGGTAAGAACCATCTTCTGCAGAGCCGAGGGGCAGCGTGCAGTCTCTGCTGGGAAGGTAGTGGTGGCGCTTTATTCTCTTGCTGCTTTTCTCCTTCTGACACTTGCTGGGCCTTAACCATTTTGGTTCTTTCTCTTGGGAATTCTCTCCTCTGGATTGTGATCGCCGTTGGGTCTGACCCCTGTGCCTTTGGGCTCATGTTTGCAGGAAGGCGTTGCTGGATATTGGTGTGTCTCTGACAGCTCGCCCTTAGATTTCACATTCTCATATTACTATCACTTTGGGTTTATTGTGAGTTTTTTTTTTAATTCAAGACATGAGCTTCTTCTTTAAAAAAAATATAAAAGGTTTACAAAAGAGATATTAGAAGTCTATTCAGAGAAGTAGTTCTGTGGATCTTGTTTTGAGAATGGAAGCCATCAAGTGTGCTTATATATTGACTCCACTCTGGAATGAACATGGGGTCACTCAGGCTACAATCACATTCCTTTCGTCCCCCAGTGTCAGTACAACCAAGAAAAGAGACCTCAGAAAAGGGGCTTGTATTCTTGAGCTGTTAGTATGGTATCCAAATTCAGAATAAAAAAATCTCCTCTCTTAAGTAGTTTAAGAGTTTCTCCTACTAGTGTGTTTCATTATGTAGACATAGGAGTGACTTACACACAGCCCAGTTTCAAGGGAGAAGAAATCAATCAGCTGTTTTCAAGTCATCCTCTCAGAACGTATTTTCCCAAGTCTCTTTCCTCCCACCCTTCGCTTGTTAAGTGTTGCTGTACTGGATACTGAGGACCCCACACTCTGGAGTATTTGCTACTGATAAATGATTCCTGTTAATAGTTTCATTCACTAAAGCTATTCCATTCATTTTGGTTTTGTTGATTTCTATGGTCCTGATTCTCAATTTTTTTCCCAATACATTCCATTCCCTGTTTCTGTTTCTTTTGAATGTTTTAATCCAATTACCAGCTCTGTAAACAAGCATTTGCCACATCTACAGTAAGTGCACTGAACTGTAGTGGAAGTGATTTCTGATTACCGACGAGCTCGTTTCTAAGGGACACAAGAACAGCATGCAGTGAACTGAAGAAAGAATAATGGAAAATGCCTTGTTAGGTGACTATGGCAAAGATCCAGAGCACAGATGCTAAACAAAAAGTCACAGAATCCTAAAACACATAGGAACTCTTGTGGACAGTGCTTCTGATCTGAGTCATATGGGATCAGCTTGGTTATGAGAGAAAATATGTTGCAGAATTTATAAATCAAGACTTTTATTAATATTGGACTAGACTTTCTGAGAGGGTAGCAAAAATAAATCTTAGATTCTCAAAATTCCTAGGGTTTTGTTAACAAAGCCAAAAGCAAAAATCATTAAGCAAGAATAACTTTAGATTTGGATTTCTGAACTTTTTTCTCTCTTTGGTAGTCCCTTTTTCTCTACCATTTCTAGAATGTCTACTTTCATGGCCTCATACTCCCGCAAAAGAGAAATTAACATTTCTTGGGCCTTGACATAGGAGTAATAACCCTTGAGAAAGCGCTATGTTAAAACTTTTATGTGCTACCTGGGACATAAGAGGCCTTGAGCACAGGCATAGAAGACTGGGGGAGGGGGTTATTGTTGTAGTCTGAGCCCATAGACTCTGCAACTGTTCCAAGAAGTCAGGGCACTTTCCCAGAATCCCTACAGTCCTGGGACTACACACTACAGATTAAGTTGCTTTTCTATGAATGTTAAGGCTGTTTAAGATCATGTACTCAGAGCTAGAGTCAAAACCAAGTAAGTCTGAACTTCCGTGACTGCCGGTGTATGAATGATTCATGAGTGAAGTGGAAAGTCCTTCCCACTGGCAAAGGCATCCATAAAAATGGTTTTAAAAACTCAAAAGTAACCACAAAATGTTGTCCAACAGGGCCAGCTTCCATCTCAAGCATAGAACACTGTATTTCAAAGCAGGCAAAGCCAAGAACCAAGAAACTTAGGTTCCAAAGTCTGGGCCAGTCACCAGGCAGGGCTGCTGGTAGAGTAGGCTTTGAACCAGACAGGGCTGCTGCTGGTAGAGCAGGCTTTGAATCAAGCCAACAGAGACTCCCACATTATGTTGTACTAACTTTATTTTTTGGCAAAGCCTAGGAAACTAGGCGCAAATGACCCTAGGATCCAATTGATCTGTTTCATAGGAATGATGAGGAATTCCCAAGACATGCCAGGGCAAGCTTAATGTGATCATGGAAGAGAGTGATGAGAACACTCTTGACTCTGGTCGATACCTGCTATGGTTTTGATGAGCATATAGGAATGAGCATCTAGAGGTACAGGGATCAGCTCTGATTTGGGTCCTGCCTTCCTTTCTCAGAGGCCAAAGAAAACCAGGTCCCCCTCTGCCTTGTGGGCGTGTGTGATGTAGTTTTACTGTACTTAGTAATTCAGCCTTCCATCTGTCAAATCATCAAATTTCCATAGTACTTAAGAAGCATTTAACTGCCAAATGATGAATAAAATGTGTGATTTAAACACAGAAATCTAAAGTTTAATGTCTCTTTTATGGATTCATGATATACTCTAAAATACAAAGCGTAACTTATAATGACAGTGGCAGCCACCCAATCCAGTCTGCAAATTTGCCTTTCATGATCTCAGAGCATACCTAACTGTAAAGTCATATTCAGCTATGACACAGGGGTTGTAACTTTGGTTTCAAGATTTTTAGATTATATATCAGAGGCCAAGTTCTAAGTGCTGAGAAGGTGGGCATTAGAACCTGGACATTTGAGGCTGACTCAATAGCTCAGGACATTTGTTGAGAAACAGGCAGCTCTTTCTGTGATGTCGGGTGATTGGTGGGTCGCAAAGGACTCAGTCTCCTAAATAAAGCATGGGGTTGCACAACATAAATAAAGAGATTTAAACAAGTAAGACTTAGCAAATGGAAATTGACATTCAGAGGAGAGATTATCTACTTTGTTGTTTGTTTTCTATATTTGATGATTTCAGAATCATAAGAGGTCACTTCAGAATTTAATGGTGGCAAGGGTCTAGACTGTACTCTTTGGGTTGTATCATAAACATCTTAAACAAATAGGTGCTAAATTTTTAGAATTCTTTAGTGTAATGTGGTGGGTCATTTCATTGGCATTTCCACAATGCCAACATGGTCTCTCGTTGCTGTGTTAATACTTCAAGAAGAACGCAGTGCTTCTCCCAGCCACGTGCTACTCTGCAGGTGAGCTACAAAGATGTTGCTTTTCAGATCGCGGAGCTCTCATAGAAAACATAATTTCTGTAAACGTTTCTGGTGGGTCTGTTTTCCACAACCTCTTCTAACTCACCTTTTTTCTGATTAAATAAGGAAAATTCCTCATCACCCGACTTCACCCTGATTTCACATTCTTAGATCAGCCACGTAGTGGTTTTCCTACCTCAATCCCCAAGCACAGGTCTCCTGTGCTCTCTCATCCTTATTCCAAAAAGCCACAGCTATGACTTATGCCCGTTATGTCTCTATGTCCATGATGCTTCTCCAGTTAAACTCTGGGGTCTATCTAACATCCCACTTAAGACTTTGATATAGAATAGCTACGCGGATCAGCAGACACAAAACACGGACAGTCTGGATCTCCACAGTTTTTCCATGGATGCCCAGAACCTGTGCCTAAAAGGACTGCCATAGAAATAGGAAAGGTTGATTTCCCTTCACTTCAGACTTGCTATGCAGACCTCAGTGGAGAAACGAATATGCTCTTTAAAAATTTATTTCCTCGGCAGTTTCTCTTCCTATAAATGGGAACCTGGGATCTCATAAAACTGATTTAAAATTATCAAATGCTATTGAACCAACCTAATGAAAATTTTAACCAAAAGTCATTGTAAATTAGGTATGTGATATACTGAGAATGCAGGCCTTTGTAAAGTAGATATTGTTCTTATGTAAACTCATGAATGGAGACTTTCTTGAATAAATTACTTCTTAATAACATCAGAGAGTCATTGGCTGGGTAAATATCTCCCTGGGCACTCACTGAGGTTCCTGAATTTAAATGTTCAATCGAACTTCTTATTTGTCACAATTCCTAATGAGTTTTTCTTTATGAAATCATTGTTAGTATGAAAAAGTAAGAATTCGTACCTAATTTCTAGATTAATGGTCTTTAAAAGACCTCAAGGGGTTGAATTTTTTTCTTGCTAAAACACAAAATTTGCATAATTTCTATTGCCCAAATGTTTAAACTTCTCAACCCACTGTCAGTTTGCTACCTGAAGCCCGAAAAGGAAAAATGATCTGAACAGGCGGAATGACTGGGATTCCTGCTCAGGGGAACAGTGGGCCTGCTTGAAGGGCCTGACAGCAAGGTCATTTCTTCCCCACTTGCCTGTGAAGTCTGTGAAGGCTTTGCCGACGACGACGATCTTTCTCAGACCCGTTGTCTCAGCAAGGTCTGATTCTGCTGCTGCATCTCCAGTCAAGGCTGACTGAGTTCAGCATGTGTTAAGTCATTCTGTGAGTTGTAGCGATTTGAATAGGACTGGTCCCCATAAGCACATCTATATATATGAATGTTGGTCATCAGGAAGTGGCACTGCTTGACAGGGAACAGGAGGTGTGGCCTTGTTGGAGGAAGTGTGTCACAGGTCTCCAAAGGCCAAGCCAGACCTTTCCTGGTGCCTGCTGATCCAGACGTAGATCTCTCAGTTGTGTCCCTAGTACCACGTCTGTCTGCACCGTGCTCCCTGTCATAGTAGACTAAACTCTGAAACTGCAACCAAGCCCTAATTAAATGCTTTCTTTTATAAAAGTTGGCGGTGGTTACTGTGTCTCTTCACACCAAAGAACCCTGACTAAGACAGTTGTTACAGTTAAAATATGGAGATATTTTTATTTCTGGACTTAAGATGGTACCTATGTTCTTTTCATTTTGACATTGCAACAGATGGTCTGAGTTCACTCTTACAGATCCCTGAACTATAGGTGCTACAGGTTCAGCTTAGAACTATCAATATATTCTATACTGCTGACACTTTAGGGTAGGAAAGGGAGGGAAAGCCCATTTATAAACAGACCCGGACTGCCGTGCACATATGGGACAGGGAAGCAACAGCATGGTTGAAAGGATGCCATTCTCAGAAAGAAAGATAGATGCAAACGACTTATCATTGTTGTTCTCCAGTGCTGTCTACATCCTGCCCAGACTCCTACCGTTTGTTGTTAATGAAACTAGCATTAGTTGTAGATAGATACTACCTTCATTTCCCTAGAGATTAAGACATGATGTTGGATGGACTGTTATGGAGACATCCTAGATGTAATGTGGGAACCTCAATGTAGGAGTGTGTGTGTGTGTGTGTGTGTGTGTGTGTGTGTGTGTGTGTGTGTGTGTAAGAGAGAGAGAGAGAGAGAGAGAGAGAGAGAGAGAGAGAGAGAACATAGAAGTCAGAGATAACCTTAGACTTCTCCTCTCATGAACCTTGTTTGTTAAGATAGAATATGTCATTACCTACTACTTTCTAAGTAGGTTAGGCTGACTGGCCAGGGAGTTCTAGGAATCTACCTTTCTCTACACACAGAACCATAATTGGCTTCTTTATTCGGGCTCTGTGTCTCAAACTCGGGTCCTGAGACCACCTTACTGACTGAGCCATATCCTCAGCCCAATGCATGGCTTCTAGATCACCACGTGTCTGTGGCATATTTGCTCCAAGTTTGATTTCACCAAACCTCCCTAAAAATGTAATCAGTTAGGTCTGGTGAGGTGCATGTATATTCCTAGCACACGGAAGGTAAAGGCAGAAGGATCCAAAGTTCAAGGCCAGCCTGGGTTACAGAAGAGCACATAAGATCTTACTCAATAAAATGAACAAAAACTTTGAATCAACAATTACAGACCAGTTCATCACTGTATAATTAGTTGTATGAAAAATGAATACTACGTGTTCTGAATGCTATGTGTTCTTTCAATATAGAAACCTATAAAATCTATCTTATAAAACCACCTGAAAAATCAAAGCATGTATTTTAGTATATTTCATAATACTGTGTTTTAAAGGCACATATGCTTAATGTAATTATTAAAAGATATTCTAGAGTTTAGGCCTATGATATTCTTTCTGCACAGATCCCAGAAATGCTGTTCAAATCACTATGGCAGAAAATAAATTTTCCCCAAGAACCTAAATAGGCAACTATTTAGGTATACTAGCTGAGTATACCCAGCAGCTTCAAGCTCAAGTACAGCTTGTAAGTTAAGACAAAGATTCTAAACAGAAGTCAAGTTCAGTCCCACAGTCTGCTTCAGATTGATTGAAATACATATATGCTAACAAAATTCTGTACCTATACATAGCATTTCCCTGCTGAATTTCATCAGGGAATCAAATATGAAATCCCACAGAGAATATTCTCTCTCCAGGCCACTTCATTTAAGAAGGTTGGGTAAAAAAAATGTGACGCACCTCAGAATATCTCCACCTGGGAGCTCTGTCAGGGTTACACACGTAAGACTGAGAATGTGTATAAAGCCACGCGTATCTACAGCCCTGTGGCGTGTAAGCAGCTACGGTCACCACTCGGTACTGTGACAGCTCCGTGTATCTTTTCTTCACTACCTCCACAGGGCCATTTCTCCTCAGTAGAAGGACAGCATGTTGGAAGTTCCCGGAACCTTGCACCCTCCCTCTTTTGACTGACGGATTATGACATGGCTTAGCGATACATAGGATGCAAAATGATGTGATAAGCACATACAACTTTGTTTCATTTGTTCATCCTAATTTTAAGGGCTATTAAAAATGTAAGCCAAATATGAGAGGATGTGCCTAAATTGCAAGCGACACTCTTACAACCCAATGTGCGCCAGACTGTCACGATCTGGTGTTTGAAACAGACATATTTCTTAGTCTATCAATCTATGCAATAAAAAAATCAATCTATATAAGCTTAGTAAGAGATGTCCATACATATGCCCATGCAGTACACTGTATATGATATCCTGAATGCCCCAAAGTGATAAAACAAATCGCAGATGCCTAACTCACAGTAGACCAGGACTTAAAGACACGTCTCTCATATATGAACTCTTACTGCAACCTTTTCTAAGCTAAGATTCCTTAGGAAACCTAACTTTTGCTTCTGGTCTTGATTTTTTTCCACAGAGAATTTCGGTGGGTTTATAGATTAAGTAATGAAATATATTTAAGATGATGATATCATGAAGGCCATGTACGATTGCTCTGGTGTCTGCTTTAGAAGGAGCCCAGAAAGTTGCTGTCCACCTGGAACATCTGACAAATGAATGCAGAGACATCACACCTTCAGCAGGAAGATAGCGTAAAATAAGTAACAGGTTTGGAACATTAGCAAAGCCTGGGTATTACCGGTATGGTGACAGCTTTCTGCCAGACAAGTAGGCTGCAGAGATTTATTGGTAAATTACAGAACAGCCCTTGAATAAGAAGCTGCCCATTTGTAAGCAGGAGAACCACACAACCCACTTCACTGGGAGTATGCGTGAGCATTGCCTTCGCCTGCTTAGATTGCTTTTATAACTAACAGCAATGGTCATTTGTGTCTTAACAATCTGAGTCTGGAAGGCCAAGATCAAGGTAAGAGTATGGTCGGAGTCTGGTGAGAGCTCTCCTCTAGTTAGTAGACGTCCAGGTTTTATCTGATTCCTCACATAGTGGAGAGGGACTGTCTTTTGGCAGATCCCTTTTTATCTCTTGTCGCAACAACTAAAACATGCCTGATCCTGTTTGGGGACCCTTTTATTGAAGTTCTGGTCCTAACATGAGAGTAGAGGCCCCATGAACTTAGCACTTCCTAAAGCTCCCATCTAAAGTACTATAAGTCCTTGGATTACATGTGATTGAGAGGACAATAGGGTATTATAATAACAGTCATTGGAGTAAGCCTGAGTTTGATGGAGCCGTCTCCTCACACACACACCAGAACCTTGTCTAGAATGATGAGCCAATCAATGGTAGCCCAGCTGGTGGAGCCTATGGTAGGCTCTAGAGCTTAACCCAATGCAGTTGATTGATTAGCTTGGGGTGGCAGATGGTCCCATAGATTAGGCTATTCCTCTCTACGTGTGCTCACTGGCTTCTGTGCACTTCGCATTATTATCTTAGAGAATGTAAATTATCATATTTTCATTTTTTTGTATTTATTTTTCTCACCATGGGGAAGGATCAAGTAAGAAAAGTAGAGCTATGAAAATGTCTAGCAAAGCAGAGGATGCATGGCAAATGGTGAACATCCTCAACTTGCTTCTCTTTGTTCTTCATGATTGTAACATTGTAACTACACACACACACACACACACACACACACACACACAGGAGAAAGACAAGGTAAGAGAGAGGGGGTGTCCCTAATCCAACGACCTGGAGGCTGAGACGGGAAGCCCATGAGTTAAAGTGGAGCCTCCAACACACTGAGATCTTGTTTTAAAACAAAACAAAAGGGGTAGAAATGACTCCATTTCCCCAAGATTACATACCCACTCACTTTCACAGTCACCATACAAGCTACAGAACAGCCTTCTCAATAAACCACGGGTCAGAGTTGGGCCATTTCTAGAACTGTGCTCATGAGGCAGTACATTTGGGGTTCAGCTACCCAGCTGACTTCTGCTCCATTCTCTCTTGATCTACAGAAAAGTTGTTAATAAAAGTACTTTCATGACTCTTCACTCTTTTCATCATAAGCAACCAACAAAGGAAGGGACTGGGACTAAATGTTCTACTCAAGGTAGAGCACTTGCCTAGCATATGCTAGGTTTTTCCCCTAGAAATACCTAAAAGTGATGATACAAAGATTAAAGAGGAATTTCTACAGGGCCATGGAGCAGGTCGAGGAGAGAGTTTGTCCTTTCAGCAGAATTCATGTAGAACTATCCCCATCTTAATCTTCATTTTCAGACATGAAGCACAGTAATGATTTCTGTCTTTTCAATGAACCTGCAGGTGAATGCATACGCTTAGCATATTTGTATATATTATCATGCATAGGCAGCATGGTGGGTTATTATAGCATACAACACATACTAGTAAATTATATGTATATAATATGCTAGAATCTTTCCTAATATCCATAACTATGTAATGTATATATGTATACATATATACTTTTATTTCCTCACAATGAAACACCTTGTTTTCCTTATTTCTTGGGCTTATGTGTGCACATGAGTGTGAGTACACGTGTGTATGTATGACAGTGCTCATCACGTGCGTATACACTCATGCAAAAGCAAGAAGAAAATCTCAGTTGTCATCTTCAAGAATGTGCCCACCTCACTTGAGTCGGGACCTCCACTTGGCCTGGACATCACCCATTAGGCCAGACGGGTTAACCAACAGCCCTCAGCATCCTCTTTAACTAGCAATCCTCAGCATCCTCCTTAACTAGCAATCACATGCTAGCACATCTGGCATTTCTACCTGGGTTCTGGGGTTCAAATCCATGTCCTACTCTCACTAACTGAGCCTCCCACCACTCCCTCCTAGACATTTTATTTTGTGAACAAATATAGAAGATACAAGAGATTCTTTGAAAAAACATCCAAATTATATTCTACAATTTATGTATTCATGTATTTACCAAACTTACCAAAGAAAATTATACATATTTTTTATTTTTGTTTGTTTGTTTGTTTGTTTTTAAGTTGAGGTGCTGAACAGATAATCTCTGCACATTGCTGTTGTTGTTTATGAACAGATGCTGGTCTTGAATTTACAGCGTTCCTCTTCTCCCACCCTTCTTAGTACTGAGCTTATGGCCACGGACCACAATGTCTAACTAATAACATGTTTTGGAAGATTACTCCCTTCGTGCCATTTTCCCCTATGATCATAAGGTAATTGCTCTGATAACAGCCAGCCCCAGAGTTGCACTCACCCTTGTGACAGTAGCTTCTCTCTGCACCTGTGTCAGGCAAAATGGAAAAGCTGGAGGTACCGATGGGGAGCAGTTCATGTGCAGTCTTCGTCCTCATAGACGAGGATGCTCTCAGAGTTAGAGAACATTGGCACACATTGAAATATAAATGCAAATAGTCTGGGTGTGGTAACTGATAAGAACAGGCAATAGGAAGATGGTTCTCCCCTGAGAAAGCATTGTCTGAAAGTGGAAATGATACTTGATCTGACATGTGCAGGGTGGTTGGGGTTAGCTGGATAGGAGCAAGATGGAAAAGAAAGCACTGGGCTGTGGGAAGCAGTGTCCGGTAGAGCGGCCTGTGACACATCCTCAGAGGAGGAGATAGCCTGGTCACAAATGTCTTTGCTGTTTGGAAACCCGAAAAGTGACAAGAGGCAACCGGGGTTCTCCAGAGGCGGGACTCTCAAAAGGAGACGGAAATCTGATGTCTTACGGGTCATTTTTTCAGAGCCCTGTAAAACACTCCTCTCTCTCTCTCCCTCCCTCTTTCCCTCCCTCCCTCTATCTTCCCCTCCTCCTCCTCCCCTCTCTCCCTGTTCCCTGCCAAAGGCAGTGCTGTATATCCTCCTGGGTCACTATCCACCCTGATTTTTGAAATGGGATCTCTCTCTCTCTGCACCTAGCTCACTAGTCGGCTAAGTAGACTGAGTGGCCAGTGAACTCTGAGGCATCCCCTGCCCCCTGAGCCCACAGGATGGTAGATGTGTGACACGGTGTCCAGCATCTTTACGCGTGAAGGAGAGCTGAACCTGGGTCTCCGTGCTGAACCGGGCATTTTACCCATTAAGCTATCTTCCAGATCCCTACTCTAGCTTTTAACCTGGAATGAAGAGATTCTATTCCCAAGCAATCACAGCAACTCAGATTGAGGACTAGAGCGGCCTCTTGACCATATCTCAGAATTCACAAATATCTGCTTCCTGTTTAGGAGAAACTGGTCTTATTTACAGAAACAGCAGAACCCTAACTGTTTAAATGCTAATATTTCAGAAGAAGCTTTGCCTCCACCTTTAACTGAGAATACCAACCCCACTGGACGTGTGGCATCCCCAGATAAAGGATTCGTTCCTTGGCTTCAGGCTTTATATCTATTAATGTGCTAAGAGGACTCGAAGCAACAACACGCAAAAATCTGTAGATCATACCTCACTGTGAATGAATCATTGAATCCTCTCAAGGGGAGAGTTCGTTCTGGGAGAGTCAGAATGGGAGAGCAGTTATGGGAGATCTGAGCCTGCACAATGAGGGGCTCTGTGGAGAAGGGGAAGTCGCTCACACCTGCCCATTGTCCTTCATTCATCACCCCCCACTGGTGTGAGACCTGTGGCGTGGGGCTCCCAAACACCAGCTGTTGGCTTCATTATTTCTTCTGCCGGGCTTGAATTCAGTGACTCACTGGAAGGCGTCACTCTGTCTCACTAACACCATAAAACCTACGCTTGGGGCTGCGTAATTTAGTACAGTGGTAGGTAGAGTACTTGTCTGCTATGTGCAACACCCTAGATTCTATTCCCAGCAGGGGAAAAAAAAGAAGAAGTCCACCAGTTCATTTATTCATTTCATAGCCCTCCACTATAGGTACTCAGAGAAAGTGAAGCAGGAATTCATCCCCATTGGAATAGAGGCCAGCTCTAGGTTGAAAGGCTCAGCCAGAGGCAGTGTAGGCAGGCTGCGGGAGAGCCAGGGTGAGAGGCAAGTGCTGCCTTCTGTGAGCCAGCAGCCCAAGCCAGCACCAAATGCCTTTCCAAGCTGCTAGGGAGGATTACATCTAGGGAACTCCAACAAAGAAAAATGCAAATATTCCCAGGAACAGGGGCAAGTAGGAGCCTGAGTTCAAATGTCAATTACTAGAAGTCTCCAGAGCCTGGTTAAAAATAGATATGCAGGTTCCCTTGTTCCCTTGTCGGGAAGGGTCATCCTATCATATCGGATCCCCATCAGCCTCTTATCACCCAAGAGCTGAGCTGTCAACCATTTGCAATTGTAAGTTTTCCGTTATCCTGTTGTCATGGCGCCCAAATTAGCACAGAGACTTTCAATTGAATCCCAAATGCTGCAGTTTGCAGGTTTCCATAGAACATGCATAAGATAGACACAAAAGAAGTTAAAGATACACTAGCATTGCCGTGACCTGGCTCAGTGTTTCCCCAACTAGCCGACCCCGTGTGTTTGTGGCAGAGCCCGGAGGAGAGGGACGGGACTGGGAATAGTCCCAGTTGCCAGCAGGCAGCTTTCACCAGCCAAGAAGCAGCATGGGTTGAGGACAAAGAGAAGTTACATCCTTTTTCGTCCGTTTGTGCTGCCACCCCCGCCTTGATGAAGTTCCTCATACTCTAACGTTCCTCTTTGCTGTCCCCAAGCAACAATATACAAGTGAAGACGGTTTAGTCTGAAAGACTCGTGGACATAAGTACTGCAGTTGGCAGTTGGCTCCAGACTAGGCCTCCTCGTTAAAGGAACCGCAGCGCAGATATTCCTAAACAGCAAACCCTCTAAAAGTCAGTTTGATTTGATTAGGGTATTCGGCGCTTGGTTTTTTTGAGGGGAACGATGGATTTGCTTTCCTAATTAGTTTTAGGCTAAGCTAGTATTAAACTTGTATTCCATTCCATGAACCCCGACTGGCTGGAAACAAAGCAATGCAGAACAGAAGAGGAAGGGAAGGACCAAATATAAACAAGAGAAAGGAGACATAGGCACACAATAAACAATTTTCAAAACGTCCGATCTCAATTTGATTTTAGAGAGAAGGATGCTGGTATGCTGTGTATATATGTGTGTGTATGTGTTTATGTGTTATATATGTGTGTGTGCGTTATGAATGTAAGTATGTGATGTTATGTGTGCTATGCATGTGTGTTATATATGTGTATATGTGTGTTATGCATGTATTTTACAAATGTGTATTGTGTATTATGTATCTATGTGTGTTGTATTATGCATGTGTGTTATGCATCTGTGTATCCTATGTGTGTGTGTGTTATGTTATGTATGTATCTGTGTGTGTGTGTGTGTGTGTGTGTGTGTGTGTGTGTGTGTATCTGTGTGTGGAGATCTGGGCGAGCATCAGTTATATCCCTCTCTTGTATTACTTTCTACTTTGGGTTTTGAAACATAATCTTTTGCTGAACCCAGGTTGACTGGTTGGACAAAACTGGCTGACCAGTGAGTTTTGGGAATCTTTCTCTTACAGCCTTCCCACTGCTGAGACCACAGGGTGTGGCCTTTAAGGGGGTTCTGGGAATCGACACCCAGGTTCTCATGGTAGTTAAGCAAGCCCTTTACTGACTGAGGCATCTCCCCAACCCTAACTTCTCAGCAGACATTTTCTTCTCACTAGGTTGGTCCTTTGTATCTCTTTTTGTCTGTGAGTATCTGTGGTTTAATCTAGTGTGTCTCCTCCTTCACCTCAAGCCAAACCACTTCACCCGTGTCCCAAGATCCTGGGACATCATAACCAAGCCGGTTGTGTCTCTGCAGTGTTTGCTTCTGCAAAAAGGCAAGTGTTTCGAGAATTAGTCTTAAGAGAAATCAAGTCTATTTCTATTGACAGAAGTCCATTAGAGCTCAGATGTCCTAGGGGCTGGGATATTATTTGGCTGGTATGTACGGAGCACAAGGCAGACCCTGGCTTGTTTGCCAACTCTGCATAATGTAGGTGTAGGAGTTCATGTCTGTAATATCCTCACAGGATTAGCTGACACAGGGAGATCAGAAGTTCAAGGGCATCCTCTGCTATGTAGGGAGTTTGAGACCAGCTTGGAGTACATGAAACCCTATCTAAGAAAGGATACAAAGAGATGACCCAGTGGGTAAAGACTGAGTTTAATCTTTGTAACCCATATAATAGAAGAAATTGTCCACTGGCTCCCACAGTGAACACGCTGTGTCAAACATGCACACAGAATCAGTATCGCTGAGCTACAGTCCCAGCTCACACTTCTCTCTGATGTCAGCATTATTTATCTGGCCTTTCCCCCCATGTAAGTGACCTTCCTCCAACAGGGGTAAAAGTCAAAGGTCCTACAAAGCCAACTCTGTTAAGAATCACTTATAGGGTTGAGGTCAGGGGCCAAGCTACTTCAGCAGTGCTGTGTCTCCCTTGGGTCCCGGTTGGATTGCTTCAGAGTCGGGAGCCAGTGGGAGGCAGTGCCCTCTAATTGCTCTACATGTGACCTACACTCCCCAAAGAATAACAAAAGGCCACCTCGTGGTTCTTGCTCTTGCTCAGAATAGATCTAAACTCATCACACGCATGAGCCGGGCCGATACTTTTCTTGCCCGTTTACTGTAGATGAGGAATCCTAAGTAGCAGGGCCTTAAGTAAATGTCAAAACACCACACAGCTAGTCAGTGGCGGAAGAACAGAAAGCTAGGAGTGCTGACTGACAGGCATGAACATTCTTCCCCTCCTAGTCTGATGACCGACATCTGCCACATCCACCCTCATTCCTCTGACGTCTGACATCTCCTCCCCCACTGTGGTTCCACTAAGAACACAGAATTGCTACAGAAACTTCAGCACAGAAGCAGGACTTCCAACCCTCCCAAGGCTCTTAAACACAAGACAGAATGTCTACAAGATATGGAGTTTTCAAATAGCTCCCTGGCTGGTTCTAGTGTACAGACACGGCTGGGGAGCATTCAGCAGTCCTTCACGGAAGGTAGATTAGGAGATGATGTTATAAAATGATGAGCAGGAGGCACACTTGAGCATTAGGCTCTGAATTCTACTATTGCCCCGACACATCCGAGCCTATAAACACACCAAACTGTATGGCTCTTTCTCAGATAAGGGGAAATCTCATAGAAATAAGTTGGACCCCCTGATTCCAGAAAAGACAATGTATTTGGAAACGTAGAGGCTTGGTAGACTGGAGGTTGAGTGAAGGAACATATGTGAGGATCTGGGGAGCTCTCTCAGTCAGTTAAGTGCTTGTTGCACAAGCATGGGGATCTGAATTCAGATCCCAGGCATCCAATGATGTATAAAGTCAAGCCTGGTGCCACTAATCTGTAACCCCAGGCCTGGGCTAAAAGGCAGGCAGATCCCAAGGGCTCACTGGCCAACCAGTGTAGCCAAAACAGCAAGCTTAGGATCCAGTAGAAAAACCTTATCTCAAAAGACTAAGATGACAATAGAAGCAGAAATCTGAAGTCAAAAATCTGGCGCGCACACACACACACACACACACACACACACACGAATGCACCTATACACACATGTTCACACATTAAATCCAATGGACACACACAGTGAACATATATGAAATCCCTTCTGCCTCAAGACCTGTGATTTCGCTAAGGGGAAAAAAAGAAAACAAATTTCTAATAATGCGAAATGGCAACTATTAAAATAGCCTTTACCTCTGTCCCTCACGCTGCCTTTACAACACAGTCCATTGCTCTTGCTTCAAGACTCTGTGAGCCAGATCATTATTTGAAACCCCTGCAGTCCCAAGGCCGTTTCAGAGCAGAGATGAAATGCCTGAGTCCTAGAGTGAGATTTCTGATTACCACGACTTCATTATCTTTATGAAACAAGTGGCAATACATATGGGCAAGTTTTATCATAGGCTGTTAAATCTGAGCCACCATTGTCAAAATAAATGGAGGAAGCATATTGTGTGATTTGCTTTCCCTAGTATTTTTTTTTCTGTCTGTTTGCATATCCACTCATCTGCAAAATTTGGTAATTCACAATGGGTCCCTCTGTCATTAGTCTGAATTAGGAAGTTCCTACTGTATTTTAAGAAATCAAATTGAAGTCCTCAGGAGGTTGAAACGCTTGAAATTATCTAAATGATTTTCATTATCATGGCTCAGATTTTTATTAAACATGTTATTACTTTTCAGAAATAATGAACAATAATATAATAATTAATAATCAAACATACATCAAGGGGTACTTCATCTCAGACTTCAAAATTAAATGGCTGATGATCAGGGCCCGTGGCAGGAAAAGCAGATGTTAGTCTCCGTATTTTATAAAGTGGGGGTTTGGTTGGTTTGTTTGTTTGATTGGTTGGTTTTGGTTTTGGTTTTAAGTTGTGTGGCAGTTTGCACTAGTATTCCGGTATTCAGCCCATCCACCTGCCTCCAGATCAGCTAAGCAGCCCACAAAGACCCATGCATAAGAATGTCTCCCCTTCATTTAGTCCCTCCTACCCATCCAATTCCTGTTCCTTTCCAGCATCTTCTACAGATAAAGACTTAAACTCAAGTATGTGAAGTCCCTGTATTTTCTGAATAGGGAGTTCGGTTTTCTTCTCGTTTCTCTGTGGTTTGGCAGGCATCTTCTCTGTCTCTGTGGAGTCAGTAAAGCTCAGGGTCAGACCTCCAGAGCGATGGGATAACCCTTGGAGCATTTGCATTTAAAACATTGGGGTCTGCATCGAGAAATGAAAGGCTGTGTTTGAACATCAAGGGAAAGGAGGGAGGAATAGCAGGCTAGGGTGAAGAAAGTCCGCCAAAAATTATGCACAAAAAGTCTAAAATGTAGCCTTCAACTTCCGCCTAGTAACTTGGTATTTCGGGAAGCAGAAGCCCTGTAACAGGATGGGTGTCAGACTGTGTCAGGCATTCCCCCAAGAGGTTCTTAGTCTCTCTCTCTCTCTCTCTCTCTCTCTCTCTCTCTCTCTCTCACACACACACACACACACACACACACACACACACACACACACATCAGGATAGTCAGTTCTTCAATTCATTGTAAGTTTGGATGATAATATGTCCCATTTAATGTTCACTATGAGACACCCTGGCGCTTACGGACCTGTTTTCAGGAAGCCAACCTTGTGCCAGAGTCCCTTCTCCATCTACTTTGCCTGGTACTAGCGGACAGATCATGTTTTTTTGATGCATCATCTATAGCAACTTCATACAAAGGAAGGGATTGTGCTTGCTTATTCGTCTTTATCCTTGTCGCTGCACTGCAAACATTTCATTTACTTCAAAGGAGAAACTCAGCAATTTCCATTTCATGAGTGAGCAGGTACATAAGGCACTGACTGCGCCTGTCAATCACTGAGGTGGATTTGGCAGTATTTTCACTCCCTATCATATCCTACTCCTGGCTCCAGTTGTGCTCCTGCTCTAAAACAAATCTTGCTTGAACCTCTTTTCTCTCCACTCCTCACCCAGAATGCATGCTAAGTGAAGCCTTGTACCTTCAGCACACAGAACGAGAAACAGCAGAGAGGATCTGCTGGACAGAACACGGGACAATCCACAGGACCTAGTCATGCAAAATGGACAGCAAGACCTGGAATTTTTTCCAGGAACCAAATAGAAATAACAGTGGAGAAGGCTCAGTGCTTAAGAACACACACCATGCTTTCTCTCACAGAAGAACAGAATCCAGCTCTCAGCACCTCTATTGGATGGCTCATACCCACATATGACTCCAGCTCCAGTGGATCCAAGGCCCTCTTCTGGCTTCTGCGGGCATACACACATTACACAAACACAGGACACTGTTGGTGATGGAGAAAGGGAAAGGACGGGGAGCCTTTGTCATTGGGGGATCGAGGGAAACCGGGAACACTGGCACTGACCTCATGATAAACATACAGTGTGCCAGACTGTATGACCTCAGCAAATAGTGTGCAGTTTCACCCAAATGTGAAGCCAGTTTTGTTATTACAAAAGGTAGTCAGTATATGCCCATTTTGTTAGTCTGCTTGTATTTAAATGACCAACTAATCTCTCTTGTTCATTGATCTATATATTTAGCTCGGTCAATTCTCAAAGGTTTAGAAACCTAAGGGTAATTATAATTATCTATGCCTGTGTTGATGTTTGCTACATTGCCTAATCCTTAGTTATCTATGTCTTAGTTATCTATGCCCTTGTCCCTTTTAGCAACATGGTCTAATCCTTCTTTCTAATCCTGTCTGAATTTAAGTAAAGGTAACAGCCATGATCCTAACACCCCCTGCTGTAGACAGTGGATTCTGTATATATGATTAATATGTTATGGAGGATCTATGATACTCCATCAATTAGAGACAGCTAACAGATTCACGTAAACGGAAGTATTGGGAGATAGTGTGGAGCACATGTGGGGAGTCTCTGGGGCACAGAGCAAAATCAAAGTGCACAGAGGAGAGGAGATGATGAATAAAGTGCATCCTTTCCTATACTACATCCCAATAGCCCAGTTTGTGAACTAAGAAGCATTGTATCATCTAAAGATACTAACACGTGCATATATGTTAAATCTCAGAACCACGAGGCATCCTGTTTAACCAGTGAGGAAAGTTAGACTCCAGAAGCCTTTGATCTTAAAAGTGTCACATGAGAGACACTGATGCTGTTGCTACTCAGATGGATTGATGGATGTATGACTGGTACCTTAAGACACGAGACAAGGGCCTTAAGTTATACAGCAGGAGTTAAAGCAAAGGAGAGACTTGGCACACACAAAACACCTTTAACTCAAAGCCTATCATAAATAGTATCAATATATAAAACAAATAGAAAGAAAGCAAGTATTTATTCTAGGGCTTCATTGTATGAAAAGATTATATAGTATTCCATTTTTTTTCTCTTAGTTCTTTATCTTGCTTTCTTCTCTTTTTAATAACTACATTTTATTTGGGGAGCTTGCCTTGGAGCCCAGAATTAAAAATAAAAAAAAATGTTACCAAGCTCAGAATAAATGTCTATATACATGATTAAAATAATAAACTAAGGATAATTGATAATGTATAAACTTGGCATGGTGGCTCATGCTTGCCAAGCCACTTGAGAGGCTGAGGCAAGAGGATCAGAGGTTCAAAGCCAGCTTTGGCAACACAGGAATATCAAGGGTGGCCTGTATCATGCAAGAGCCTGGTTTAAACAAACTAAAAAAAAAAAAAGTTTTAGTCAAAGCAAACAGAACAAAAAAAATGTACAATTTAAGAAATACTGACCCTGTTACTGTGTTATTATTTACTTTCTCTCTCTCTCTCTCTCTCTCTCTCTCTCTCTCTCTCTCTCTCTCTCACACACACACACACACACACACACACACACATACATACACACACACACACACACAAGCATGCATGGACGCACTCATACACTCACATACTATAATTTTATATGAGAAAATGAAGTCACCATTATAAACACTGCAAATGCAAAGGCTATTTCTGGCTCATGGTCTTTGAGCCGCCTACCCTTGCAAGGTGTTTTGTGTGCAATATGTGCTTCATAAATACTCAGATATGGGAAGGATGATGGTGACAACAACCTTTGCCAAATGCCAATTACAGGACATCCAGTCAAGTCTTCATGGGTCAATACATCAGCAGAAAGGAAGCAGCAAACGGAATTAAAATAATGTATCTGTTTGTTCATTGTTAATGGCTGCTATGAATTTGAATTAGGCCAGTAATTGCTTCCCTGATATGAGAGCAAAATGCCAAGGTAAAGACTGTAATTAACATTCTGAAAGAATGGAAGCCCCCGGGTGCGGGGCTCCTCTGAAAAGAATTCTCCATCCTCTCTAGCAACCCCTTTCTAATTTTCTAGCAAATTTTGATTTCCAAACTCCCGATCTTACTGGTTTTGTTGGTGGTAGTCTCCATCTTTCTTCCACTAATTCTAGTTTTAACCAGTGCTCAGAAGCTCACAATTTCCTTGTGTTTTACAAATGAAAAGTTAGTGCTGGACAGTAACTTCCCACCCAGCGTATGCATATGGGAATCTTGATGAGCATACACCAAAGGCCTCTGAAGTGCTCAGTTTTTAAAGTAATACTAATTGTCCAGACTACTCTGCGGAGACAGGAAAATGAGAATGTGACCTTTCGGCGTGTCTGATCACCATTTATCAAGAGCTGGACAGGGTAATGACTCAAGCTCTTCATAGCAGGAAATCATACTGACTTGGTTCCATCCTTAAGAAATGATGGTAATTGGGATAAATCTTAAATACGAAACACTTACTTTTCTCGAACATTCTCAGTCCGTGCTCTTCTTTCTCTGGCTCGGCCTGTGATCCACGATCATCGTCCATTTCTGTACCACCCAATCTATGTAAAGATCTATCTCACCAGGAGAAACAGATCCCTTGGTGCTTCGATAACAGAAGCAGGAATATCCATTGTGTCTATTCCCTTCCTGGTGTCCCTTGCTCTGCTTTTGGTTATCTGAACCCAGAGGGATGTTTTGAACTCATAAATAAAAGAATCTTAACTACCACGTTTGTACAATAACACTATGCCTACATTTTACTTTACAAAAATTAGGATTTTTTTCTTCCTTTTCTTCCTCTTATTCACCTTCCTTCCTTCTTTGCCCTCCTTTTTCCTCTCCCCTTTTGTCCTTTTTGAGGTCAAGTCAGGGTCTTACTATGTAGACCTTCAACTTACCTTCAACTCAAAATTCTCCTGCTTCAATCTCTCCAGTGCTAAGATAATAGACAAAGACTACAACATTCATCTGAAAACTGTTTTAAGAGTCAAATATGAAAACAGTTTTCATCACAAAGGCATGGAACCCAAACCGCATTTCTCACATTGACATTTGTAGGTGGTCTGTTGCAGTAATAAAGTCATTACCATCATAAAGTGAAGGTAAGCATGGTATGCATTCACTGATAAGTGGAGATTAGCCCAGAAGCTCGGAATACCCAAGAAACAATTCACATTCCAAATGATGCCCAAGAAGAAGGAAGGAGAGGTCCCTGGTCTTGGAAAGGCTCTGTGCAGTAGTGTAGGGGAGTACCAGGACAGGGAAGTGGGAGGGGGTTGGTTGGGGAACAGGGGGAGGGGACAGGGCTTATGGGACTTTCAGGGAGGGGGGAAGCCAGGAAAGGGGAAATCATTTGAAATGTAAATAAAGAATATAATTAAAAAAGAGAGAAAAAATGCAAGTTGGTACAACCGCTCTGGAAATCAGTATGGCGGTTCCTCAGGAAATTGGGCATGACACTTCCAGAGGACCCTGTCATATACCATTCCTGGGCATATACCCAGAGAATTCCCCTGCATGCAATAGATACATGCTCCACTATGTTCATAGCAGTCTTATTTATAATAGCCAGAAACTGGAAGGAGCCCAGATGTCCCTCAAAGGAGGAATGGATACAGAAAATGTGGTATATTTATACAATGGAATACTACTCAGCAATTAAAAATAATGAATTCATGCAATTTGTAGACAGATAGTTGGATCTGGAAAATATTATCCTAAGTGAGTTAACCCAATCACAAAAGAATACACATGAAATGCAATCACTGATAAGTGGATATTAATGAGCCCAGAAGCTCTGAATACTCAAGGCACAATTAGCAAATCAAGATTCCCAAGAAGAAGTAAGGAGAGGACCCTGGTCCAGAAAAGACTGGTTCCAGTTTTGCAGGAGGGTACCAGAACAGAGAAAGGGTTGGGGAGTGATTGGGGAATGGAGGGGGAGGGGGGAAAAAGACTTATGGGACACATGGTGAGGGGGAACTGGGAAAGGGGAAAGTCTTTGGAATGTAAACAAAGAATATAGAAAATAAAACAAATGGGAAAAAAAGAAAAAATTCAGAGATAAACAAAAAAATTTAAAAAATAGAAAATAAAAGTACGGAGACAGGTTTGTAGAAAGAGATCTGTCATTTGAGAATAATTGGTGTCCATATAAAAATATCTTAAGAGTAAGATTTTATGTTGCTAACTAAAAATAATTAATTATAGGCAATTAGTTCTATCCGTGAGTGTTGCTTATTCAAAAAATATATATTCAGCAATATGTCCTTATTTGTACTGCCTTTTTCAAAGCATTACTGAATGTAATGGAAGAATACATTTATTTGACCTGATATTATGATTAAGGAACAAATTGTTTAGATGAAAATCAATTGCTCCAGATACCCACGACCTGGTGAGCTTAATATTTGATTGTTTTCTGTTTTTTGATTTTCTCTTGGAATGGCTGTAAAATGTCCTGTTTTGTCTCAGCAGCACTAGGGGTTCCATCTGCGGGTTCAGTGCCAGGCAGAAACTTCAGGAGAGATGCTGAAATGAACTAATGCGGCCACCAGAAGGCTGGGAGCATCTCTGTGCACCCCTAATGGAATCCAATTCTTACATTCTTTTTATCTCAAGTGAAACAAATTCCATAAAACTGAAACATCGACATTGGTTATATAGGTGTAATAGAAAAGAATAAACCAACCTGACCATGCTCCTTAGCCATTTTAGAGTGAATATGAAGACTAGAATTGACTGTGCCTCTGGAAGGCAATGTATGATGAACCTCACCCACTCAACACTGCTTTTGAAGTGAAGGAATCCTGTTCCGGGGGTAGGAGTAGCCTGTATGCTGTTAGGGAGTTTACAGCCACCCACAGCTATAGTCTCTCAACGTTAGGAAGCAGGTGGTGTTTTGTTTTGTTTTGTTTGTCTCTAGATATTGCCCAGTGTCCCCCAGGGAGGCAAAATCACTTTCATACCCATTGAGAAGCATTCCTTTCTGCAGGCACAAGTTGGGTGAGATGTTACAGGCTGTGAAATAATACTGGTCCCAGAGTTTTCTTTCTGACTCACGGTTATATTGAAGTCTTGCCTGGCACTGAACGTCCACTCCCAAGCTTCCCAAGCAAAGGTGACCTGGAGCAACAGTCCCAATTTACTTCAATGGGGGGCACATATAAGGACTAACTACACGACTCATAAAAATAAAGGGAGGTGAAGCGAATGTGTGCACCCTATTACTGCTTTATGCCAAACTCTGCTTATCTCTGGGTTTGTAAGGAATAGACTTCTAGGAGGGGTACAAAGTTTGACCCATCCACAAATAGCCCAACATAACATATGGGTATGTATGTGTATGTGTATCTGTATCTGAATGTATATGTATGTATATATATTTTTAAAATGTTTTGGGGAGATTTTATGGCTATCATTTAGATGGAAAAATAAATGGATGGATAGGTGATGGATGGCTGATAGGTAGAAATAGATAAATAGATAGATAGATAGATAGATAAATGGATGGATAGGTGATGGATGGCTGATAGATAGATAGATAGATAGACAGATAGATTAGATAGATAGATAGATAGATAGATAGATAGATAGATGGATAGAAAGGGAGATGATAGAGATATTGACAGCTTCAGCTGGCTTATTAGACAACAAGCACCTTAGCTGGGTTTCTTCTATTATGTTGATTATATGTAGACAGTTACCTCTACGTGTAATATAGAAGAAACCCACTTATTTGGCCTGCTGTCTAATGAGTCAAGTTCTGTAGTTATTCATCCTCACCTCCGTTCACAACAGCAATAGCTATGCTGAGAATACGAGAGGACCCTGAATTTTCTTTCGGTGATAATGATTTATGAATCAATCAGGTGAACGTCTCCTTTGAGACAGCTCAAATCCTTGGATGACTTGGCAATTCTATTTCCATAGAATTTAGAACCTCTAAAAGTTGGTAACTTCAGAATTCTTATGCAGTTTAATCAAGGACAGCAAAAGACCAGAAAAAGGGAAATGAATTGTAAATATAGAATATATCCAATAAAAAAAATATTAAAAAAAAAAGCTTTGGGAGCAATGAGACACAGTTAAGAGAATAGGGTTATGTTTAGATAGTGACCATAAATGTAACCCCTCAAAATATCCTACATCTTTTGGCCATTAGGAAACTTGAAATTTCCCCTGCCCCCCCAAGAATAGCACTTCAAATTGAGACAACTTTCTCAAGCTAATCTTTCTTTAACTTTTACACAATTATCATTCTGTTTGGAATGACTTAGCTGTTGCCAACCTCATCAGCATTAGTCTTGGTAAAAGAAATTTTGTCTGGAAAAAGTAAAGAAAGCACATAGTATAATTACTAATATTGACCCAGGATATAAGACAGGATGGTAGCTGAATTATAACTAATTAGAAAAAGACCATCAGAATCACGGAGTTCTCATGGGGAGACATGTTCAGCTTCAAGAGGCAAAGAGTGTGAAAAAGGAAAAAAAAATACCACAGGCTCATATTTGCATCTTCCCACAATTTGGCAATTAAATGAGATTCACACCAATTGAGATCAAGGGTGCCCATGAGCTGACACAGTAAAAAGAGGTTATATATGCCTCTATGATGCACTGACAGAATTATACTCATCTCTGTGCTCAGGAAGACGGGAAGTTTTTGATGGATTCCTTATATGGGATGTCTTTTAATCATAGGGAAAATAACATCCACCAGGTATTAGAGATGTTCCACTGCTTCCTTTGGCATACGCATGCCTGCAGTTTAATTGACAGATAATTGTGTTGGCAGATCTACAAGGTACTGTCTGTAGGCTCGGCACCTCAAACAGGCATGAACATTTAAGAAGTCTTATTTCTTTAAATCAAAATCTAATTTACTGGAGATAGTTCCTATTACTAGGATTTTTTCCAACTTACAAAAGACCCACCATTGGATGACTTATGAGAGAGCTCTTCATTTTCTTTAATGTGTGTATATGTGTGTATGGTGGGGTATGTGGTATAAGGAATATTTTAGAGATATGGGAGGGGGCGTGTGCATGTTCCCATGGATGTTTGGGACGTCACGTGTCTTCACATGGGTGCTGAGGCCCAAAGTTGAGGTCTGGAGTCTTTCTCCATAACTCTCAATTCACTGAGGCAGGGTCTCTCAGTAAACCTGGAGTGTGCCAATTCTGGTTCATTTGGGTAGCCAGTTTGTTCTAGGAATCCACATCTTCACTTCTTGTATTCTGGGATGAGTCAGCTACCACCCCTGCTCAGCTGTTCCATGGGTTCTGGGGATCTGAACTCTTGTCCTAACACATTCATGTCAAGTGTTGTCACCACTGAGCCACCTCCCAGCCCTACTTCAATTTTTTAAGTGTTTTGTTAGAGAGTATTATGGGATTCTGGATGACAGAAAGAATGAGCTTTAAAGTTAAAGTTCTGGAAACCGTTGCCAATTGGAGAGCTATCAGAAATAAAAATAGAACATCTCTGAGCTCACTAAGCGAGTCAAGAGTGAGTCGGTTAACATTTTCAGAACTTTGTGGATCATATTAAAGAACAAAACCATGATACAAAGCAGTCAGTGTGGCTCATCAAAAGCTATGAAGGAAAGAAAATGGACTGTTAGCTTTTCCGATAGCTGGGAGCCGGGAGGAATAATCCAGTTCTGAGGTGGGGAGATGGCTCGGTGGGTAAGAGCACGTGGCCTGTGACCTGAGTTTTGATGCCCTGAAGGAATATAGAAACAGGTCATCGTGGGGCAGGTGTCTGTAATCTTTCGCATCCCTGACTGGGAAATGGAAAGTGGACAAAAGGCACGGAGGCCTTCAAGCCATTTAGCAAGACTTACCCAGCTGCAAAGAAACGCACTCTTGAGCACACACAAATATCACATATCATACAGTGCCCAAAAATACCTTTCTCGGGATTCCTTGTTCTATGACTTTAGAATTGAAAGAAAGAATCACAGTCTTATTTCTTTTGGTCAGTCTGTCAGAAGACATGGCCTGTTCAAATGGTGTAAGTCATTTGAGAGCTGTCTATGAAACCAAAGTGACCCGATGCACTGTCCTGACTCTCTTAGTTATAAGTTAGCTTTGTTCCCGTTGCGTAACCATCCATTTTCCCATCTGTACAATGGAGCAGAATAGCTCAGCTTTTTTACTTATTTATTTCTCACAAGGATAACGATATGCCAGGCATCTGAAAACCCAATGAGAAGCACACATAGCTACCTACGACCGCCAGAAATGCTGGTGTTTAATACTGGCACAAGATTTCAACTTGTATCATGGTCAGGAATATAGGACATGGTGTCCATGAAAAATTGAACTGTTTTTTTTATGTCTTATCTGGGATAAAGACTTACAGCCTCTGCCATGTGCCTTGTACTATGCACATCAATATTATTCTGTTATGATCAAAACAGTTATCACTCCTCATTTGCTGGGAAGATTCTATTTGAATTGAAACCCTATGAAAGGACCACGGGTATTTCCAGGTGGTTTTCATTGGACGATAGGATGCCTAATCTTCATTTTGAACCTGACGGGATTTAGACTCACCAAGGAACCATATCTCAGGGTGTTTCAAGAAAGGTTTAACTCAAGAAGGAAGGCCTACTGTGACTGGGCATCACCACCCCCATGGGCTGTATAGTTATACCCTGGGTACAACAGGAGAGAGCAAGTTTAATACCGGCATTCCACACCCTCTGCTTCAGGGCTCCAGATGTCACGTGACCGCTGCCATACATACCTTTCCTCCCATGGTGTACTCAGGCATTGAACTATGGGTCAAAGAAACCCTTGCTTGCCTTGTTTCTGACAAGCATTTTGCTACAGCAACAAGAGAAATAATCTAACACAATGTTGCACAGACAGGATCATGAGTCCTTCCTCACATCAGCATTCAAAGTAGCTAGGGTACCCTCTGGAAGACTCGGGTCAGATAATTCTTGGAAATTTTAAAGCTTAATCCACATTATATTAAGAAATGTTGAAAGCAATCATCTAGAAATCAGCTGATTTCATTGGTTGAAATGTGACTATAAAATCAAGATAGCGCTACCTACGGTTCATAGCCAGGCTCCTCCAGCTGTTGCCATTTTAACTCCAGGCACTCACCATGACTAAGTATCAGAAGGAAAAACAATCCATTGCAACCCCAGCGTTGGCCAAGACTGCTTGAACATTTCCTCTTCACCGTAATAGGCTTTGTGGTTGTTTTTGTTATCATCATGCCCAAAGTGTGTGCCTAAATTTTATAGCCCAGGAGCTCTAATTGTGTCTAACATACCTAATCAATACAGTAAAAGGCTCCCATGAGTCCATAAAGTGATAGATCTCAGATGTCTAACAGTTGAGGGTGCTCACAGGGGCCTGTGAATCACAGTTTTTATCAGGGACTCGGTGGGATCATAATGTGTTCTTTCAATCTGTGCGAAGACAGTAGCGGGAAACTATTTTATAGATTTCTTGGTAATCTGAGCTGATACTCTACCTGTTACAGGACTTTTTCAATAAAATAGAAACACAGCGGGATAAAAAAGATACAAATGGTGATTTTTATAGCAGTCAATAAAACCATGACTCTTATAGTAATGGAAAATTTGTTCATGAATTGTGATGTATCCGTGGCTCCGTTGGTGTGGTAATAAAATAATTTGTGCCTTGCCACTGGAACTTTCTTTAACGTGCTAGTGTGTACTTTTAATTTACCAGTCTCTCTTCTTCTTGGAGGAGAAGTGTCTCTAAAGGCTGTGAAACTTATTAAGGAAATAATGTATCTTAGTCAAATACCGACACCTAATCAAAACAACCTCCTGAATGGCTTTTTAAACTACTTCATAGGCCATTACTTTTATTCATAAAGGAATTTTTCAGACCATTATGTGAAAAAATAAATTTATATTTAGTTCTCTCATAAAAAAGGGAAATGGGACAATTTATGTATAAAATAGTTAACCTCCTGTTTCCTGAACAAAGAGACTTGACTTTTCTCTCAGTGGTCATGTCATGAGCTGACCTACAGGAAATAAAACTCACCAGGAAATAAAGAGAGCAAGGTGTCAATATTCTATGGGATTATTTAAATGCCTAAAAGTAAGCACCAAAGAGATGTAAGCAGGAGTCAGCTGAAGGAAGAGAGCAGGAACCATTGGATTGATGCTCTACTTGACCTGGAAATATTTCTTTTTCATCCAGATTGTTTTCAAATCCTCTCAAAGAGGAATGCTATTCTCCAAATGTCTATTAGTGTCTTTGTGAATATTTATTCCCTAGGGAAACTTTCTTCCCCCCACTTTACCCCAGTGTTCCTCAATTATACTAAATTATTAAAATAATGGCAGAATCCCACTTCCAGGTGAGATTATATTGTCAAATTCATGAACTATAATTTTTCTACTTGATGACAAGATATATTCATTTAAATTATATAACTTCATATTTGGAGTTAAAAAACAAAGCAAAAAGATAATTATTATCTCTGAAATACAGAAAATGAAATCTTGAGGGGAAAAGTTATCTGTAAACAATTTCTGGTTCAACCACCCACCCAATTTTTCAGTTACCAAAAGTTTGGACCAACGTATCCAAGAGCCATACATGATTGTGAATTGTTGTTATAATCTCTTTCGGGGCTCATTATAATCAACTCCTGTGGGGCTATTTTATAAGAAAATATTCTGTCATGCATCTTTGGAGGTTTTAGTTCAGTTTGGTCATCCCCAATGCTTGTGGGCCTGTTGGGATGAATCTGTGGAGTAGAGGTTATGTCAAAGTTATCTTCCTACATCCCCTGCCCAGTGACCAGGAGAGAAAAGAACCTTGTCAATGATCTGGAGATCTCTCTCACACAAAGCCCTGTCTCTTAAAGTCCCCACACCACCTCTCAAAAGTGAAGATCTATAGAAAACTGTAGAAGTCTTTGGAAGACACTTAAGATTCAAGCTACGGTAATACCAGCTTCTTTATGGAAAGCAAAGAAACACTAGGCCAGTATGACTATCCCTGGGGAGGCATGAACAAACAGAAATTCATCCAGACAGAACACTGGCAACAGACCAAAGGAATGAATCCACCTAAGCTCAGCTTTAAAAAGCCAAGGAGTTTATCAGGATTAGTATGGAAACACAGGTGAGGGGGCCACACCCACAGCAGTAGCATCATCACCAAGCCAAAGCCTTCCTCAGAAGGGGTGACTCCCAAAAGCTGCATCCCTAGGTTCCCTGCACCACTTTTAGGCAGCCTGGCCAGAAGGAGAGCCTTTTCTCCCCTTTCCCTTCCCAGAAATGTATTATGACTGCTGTTAGAACCTTTCAACTCGCTGAGCCTGTGGCTTTCATTGGTTTCCTGAGCCTTGTATGTTCAGAGAGCTTCCTGAATTTTGTGTGTCTCCCTCCTCTCTCTAGTGGGGAACGTGTCAGCTCAAAGAGAGATCACACAGCACCCAGAGCACCAGTCACCTTCTTGTCACCTTGGCAGAAGAGCTGGCAAGAGGAAGTTAAAGGAGCCACCGTTTCTTTGAGCTTGTGGTTAGGGCAACACAGTCCTTCAGATGGGAAAGACATGGCTACAAGCAGCCTGGTTTCTTCACCTTCTCACATTCTCCAGTGTGAGGAGACAGAGAGAACCAGAAACATGGCTAGGCTATAAATGTGACGAGCTGAGCGCCGTGACAGACCTACTCTAACCAGGTTCCATCTCCCCAGTCTTACTGGCTGGACACCAAGCATTCATATCTCACAGCTAAACTGTGGCAACCAGCAAATTTACACAGAGGACACATCTGTTTTTTCCACTCCTTTACCCTTCTGGTGTCTTCCATGTAACAGACCTGGGACTTCTTGCCAACCACTCATGAGCAATAGGAGAGCAATGACCACCCAGCTCCATAGATCACAAAGCACTGGCCTTGTACTGCAGAATGCCAATCAGTTGCACAGCCCTGTGAGGCTGCTCTGCCCATCTCTGGTGTGGGGCTGGCCGGTGTGCCTTACTGCTCAGATCCAGCTCAGATATGCTCAGATCAGCTCAGATCAGAATAGCATCAGAGTCTTGGATTCCAGTTTATAGTGTCCGCGGGACCCTAAAAAGCTGATGGAGACAGTTCGACTTACCCTGTTTATACAACTCACACACTGTGGATAGGCACAGAGCATCTTCCTTAAGGCACGCAGTCTCGTACAGGAAGGCGGTGGCTTCCTTCCTGCTCAGGGGAACAAGTTGATTTTGTTCATTTGTCCTCAATTCATTTAAAGAAAAAAATTATAAATCGCGTGTTTTCGAGATTTACCATATTTGAGCTAGCTAGCTTTCTTTAACCGTGGAAAGAAACGCAAAGGGGAATGGGGGGGGGGGGCTTGGTTTGGCTCATATTTTGAGAGGTTAGTCCACGGTGCTGGGGAGAGGTCAGCAGAGCAGACTGTGTCTCCTGGCAGATGGGAGACAGAATGGAGCAGTAAACAGGAAGGAACCCCAGGCCTGGATTGAACCCTCGCAAGTGGTAGGCATCCAAGTAACTCTCGCCTTCCAGAGTTCCACCTCCTAATGGTTTATTCAAATTTTGAATCGTTCAGGAAATTAAGCCATTTGGCCTCATATCTAATCTTCTCTGGGTACACCCTGGAAGGCACACTCAGAACTATGCTAATCTTCCTAGGTGCTTCTCAGTCCAGTCCAATTAGTGTTCAAGGTCAAACACATAGTTATTTCTACTGAAGAATGAGCTCCACTGGGTGTCACACTGAAGCCAGGGGAAATTAAGCCGCTGACCACAGCCTATGCAGGTTTGGGTGGCACAGAGGCTGGGTGGCAGAGACCTTGAAGGAAACTGGCAGTGGGATGACCTGATACATCGTCGTCGTAGCGTGGAGTTTATATTGACCGACTGATTTTGCTTAAAAGAGCAGAGAAAGGCAAGAAAGATAGTTCAATGGGTAAAAATGCCCACAGGGTACAAAGGAAGACCCAAATTCAGATCTCCAGAATAGACAGAGAAAGCAATGAATGGCAGAATTCCCCCTAGAACCCAGCACTGAGAGCGGGATGAGGTCGCATGAGGACCCCTGAAGCTCATTGGCCGGCCAGCCTAGCTGAATCTGCAGGCTTCGGGATAGACGGGCGACCCTGTGTCAAAAAACAAAATGCGGAGAGCAATCGAGGAAAGAGTTAATGCTGGTCTCTCACCTGCACATGTACATGTATGTACATACACCTACCTGCCTCTGCACTCCCCAACACGCAGGCAGGCACACACGAATGCACGCACATGCCAGCAACCAGATCATTTTGGAGATAATAAGAGCGCTGCGTGTCTCATTGAGGTTCACCAATTTTACTCTATGCAGTGTAACTCTACTAAGCACCAGGTCCCCAGTTCCACCTAGATCCAAGTCAACCTGATAAACGTTGGTTAGCGATAGCTGCCTGCAATCTGGCCAGGCTCCTGCCTGAGCTGAGGTTGCAAACCTAGTTTTACTCTCCCCCTCCACAATTAAATTCAGCAATCATGCATAATAAAATAAGCAGAAATAAAAATCTTAGGATAGCCTGTTGGGGAAAAACAATGAATGCAAATCCTGAAAGTATCATTTACAACCCCACTGGATGCAAAACAAAATGTTCTGCCTGGTAACACAGATTAATAAAATAATTAAGCCGTGTTAGACAGGTAAATGGTTTAGTCAATTTAGTGTGGGTAAAGCGCTCTTATGCAGCTTGCAACTTCTGCTTGGAGACTATAAGCATTTGCATTTTATGAGTTTTTAAAAGCATACCTTATTTTAAATGCAAAACCTTAATGTCACACACAACCACACTTAATGGAAAGTTATTTCCATGCCATTTGGGGACAGCAGCCCAAAGCTGGGTTTGGGCAGAGATTTTCAAATAGGCTGAGGTCAACTTTTAAAAGTAGCCAAATAGATCTAGCTTGAAATATTAATCATTTGTTTACCTGTTCTTAATGCATTTTACCCCTGTTAATCTACAGTGAAATATCACTTGGAGTTTAATAGCAATCTATACCCACCCATCAAATATTTAGTATCTGTTTAGAAAAAGTAATTGGTAAAACTCCAAGCTACTATTTGTTCTCTTTGATTAATGTTTACCAAGTAGAAGTTTGGGGATAAAATAATGCACCGGGATTTGGTACTTGTTAATGTTCCCTCTCTTTTCAGTAACAATATGCCATCTTTCACCTGATCGTTTCTTGAAAATAAAGTGTGATTATTTTCTTAAATTAAACCTTAGCTCCAATAAGGAATTTGAATTTGCTTTGGCCCACAGAACTATCAACTTATAGAAATCTCTACTCTGACTCCCGTGATGCTTGCCTCCTCTGGTGACTTGCTAAGCCCAAGCCCAGTTGGTTATAGCAAGGGGAGGGTCCAAAACCCAGCAGCCTTCCCATGTGGCTTCCTTGTGATGGCAGGACCTCTGGGCGTGGTTTTAATGTCTGCAGGAAGCATGCTTTAGAGTGTGCATTGTGAGTCTGGGGTCTGAGGAATTAATGAGTTGAGAGTCATGAAGGCCTCACCCTCCAATGCAGCGGGCGGTGCCAGCGTCCACTCAAGGCACCGTGGCAGGACTCCCTAACCATTCTCCACCTGTGGCACCTTTCACACGGCCCCATGGATATAGTATAGAAAAGAAGCATGCCAATCAAACATTGACACAAAATCATAAAGACGTTTATTTTACAACAATTTCTTGAAATGCATTTGAGCTTATTTATTAAAGATGAAAGCATACCAGCCTATTAATGAGGTACGTGCGCTGTTTATTTTAGACAAAGAATGAAATCTTGGCTGAAGATCTGATACTGCAGGAAGTAAAGCATCTTTAAAGGTTTTCTGAGTTCATTGATATATTTAACTTACTGTCATTAATTCTGCAAACACCACTTCACATAAATACCGTAGTACAAAATAATAGAGGTATGTTTTTCAGCACTTTCAGAAATTATTGGGAATTCTGTTCTATTCCCAAGTCAAAATTCATTTAATCTTCTTCTGAAACTCAAGTCAGAAACTCAAAACAGAAAATTTTAAAATCAAACTTTCTAAGGAGAATTGATAGTAGGGAAAATATTAAAATCGGTGTTTTATATCATTAAGCTATGGTACAGAAAATCTTTTATGTACATGAGAAGCCCAGGGTTCAGGGCAGACCAGAGTGTGGAGTCAGGCCTGAGGAGTTTCAGCCGGTGTTCACTGATTCCTGGGAGAGCAGCCACAGTGCTCAGTATGCCTGTGGGACTTCAGAACCCAGGCTGCAGTGAGGTTCTGGGACACAGCATAGCCAAGAGCTACAGAAGACACCTCAGGTCCATCATGTGTCTGATCTGAGCTCACTATTACCAACACTTTCGCCACTCCTTCTTTCAGTTATATAACTCCATATGGGTTGTAGCCACAGTTTAAGAAGCTTCAAATTTTAGAGAGCATTTTATAAACAGCAAAAATTACTTTCAGCATATGTTCACTAAAATCTCAATCCTTTGAATTGTCTATATTAATGTTATATATTTGAAATAATTAAGAGAGATGTGTAAAAGTACCTGCAGGCCCATAAGGATTAATAGAGTCTAAATTACCTTCTTCACAAGAGTAGATTAATTGAACACAGTTTCCTTAAAACCCAAATTAGAAAACTGAAAACAAATGAACTGTGGTTGTGTAAGACCCAAAAGAAAAACAGGGGCACCCCAGCACCCCACGCCTTGGAAGCCGTCACCCCAGTCACTCTCGAGAAACAGTCTTGATGCAATAGCAGGAGGATTTTAATTCCAGAGCTCTGGGGTCACAGCCATTCCCCCACGCCAGGTAGGTGACTGTGAACAATGAGTGCAGAATCAGGGCAGCTTTTATAGGCTTAGAACAGAACCCGCCTAACACAAGCCACTCCATAGCTTCTAAGCCAATCAGTTTAAATTATCCGAGCCCGTGCTCTCTGAGAACCAATCAGTTTCCTATAGAGGCCGGATAAACTAGTTAAGTCATCTCCACTTACGTGGCCACCACGCACAGGGTCACACAGGCGTTACCAGTTACTCATTTCCTATGGGGCCAGGGTCACATACGTACTTACAGGGCCGACGCAGCGGTGTCCACCCTTGCCTCAACTTCTCCTCAGGAGGCGAGGTGGGAAAGGACACTAAGGGACCTTTCCAGCCTGCAGCCCTCATCCTTTCAGTTGCTGTTGCTGGTGAAACTGGTAGTAATGGTTGTATATTGGTGATGGTGGTGGTAGTTGTGATAGTGGTAGTGCTGGTTGGGGTAGTTTTGGTATTAGGGGGGTTATATGGTGGTAGTATAGGTGATGGTGGTAGTAATAGCCCTTGTGGTAGTGGTGGTGGTAGTGATGGTGGTTCTGGTAGTAATGGTAGTGATAGATTTTTCTCTTTTCTGCTTCCAAGTTCAGAATAAGCCTTCATAACAATAAATACTTTTAAAATAAAAATTTCACATTTAGAGTGATGGCTCAGTCAGTGAAAAGTTTATGATGCAAGCCTGAGATCCTGAGCTTGGATCCCCAGTGCCCACATCAAATCTGAGTCTGGTCCTCCATGTCTACAGCCTTTACAGTTAAGAAAACATCAATAGAGCAGATAACCTCAGAAGGAGACACATTTGCAGACAATGTTTTCACAAGGGAAGCATCCTGGTGCTCTATTTTAGTAAAGCTACAAGAGTCAAAGCAACAACTATGGTTTATGAGAACAAAAACCAACTTATAGGCCAGTGGAACAGTGTACAAAATCCAAAACTTAATCCATATGTTCACAGAAAACTTATTTTTGACAAAATTTTCAAGAATGCATCAGATTGTGTTGGATCTCCAAGTAACTACTGATTCTGAAAAACAGCAAAACCACGTGATCCATTATTAAACAAGAAAAAATGTGAATAGACATATCTCAAATGAAGATAGGTAGACAGACAAAAAGCCTATGAAAACTGTCTAACATCCCCCACATAATAATGTGTTTAACACTAATTACCTAAATTAATATAAGAGGTGGTAATGGTTATGTTCAAAGGGACAGACAAACTGCTAAAGAATGTTAAGAAAGAGAAACACTTACAGCTTGTTTGGGGGAACATGCTAGGATGGCTGTTATAGAACATGCTAGGTAGATTCTCAAAGTGACTGAGAGACAGACAGACAGAGACAGAGAGAAACAGAGAGACAGAGAAACTACAGTGGCCAGCAATCTTGCTATTAAGCATATATTCAAAGAAAACAAAGTCATTATAACAAAGAAATGCCCACATACCTCTGTGCATCTTGGTATGTCTCATGGTAGCTAAAATAACAGAAGCAACCAAAGCATTCATCAACTGTGATTGTATGTATCAGGGGATGAGATGGCTCCCTGGGTAAAATAATTAGTCATGCAATCATGAGAACCTAAATTCAAATTCCCAGACTGATGTAAAGCTTTCATCCTACCAGGTGATGGGAAGGGGATACAGGAGGCTCCTGGGAAGCTTCAGGGACTGCTAACCTGTCAAACACATCAGAAAAACAACAGAAAGACCCATCTCAGACAAGCTGGAATGTGAGGGCTGACACCTGAGGTTGTCCTCGGTGACACTTGTGTATGTTTACACACAGGAAGGTGTTTGCATAAATGCACACACACACACCCTTGTGTGCACACATGTGTGAACATATATACACACATCTGCATATTTATACTCTTATCTAAGCACAGAAACAGTGCTAGTATTGTGTTAAACAGTTGGTTATTGTGGTGATTGGAATAAGTATGGCCCTCCCATAGATTCATTGTTTGAATGCAGGACCACAGGGAGTGGTACTATTAGGAAACCTTATTGGAGAAGGCATGACCTTGTTAGAGCATTGTTCCCACTTGTGTCACTGTGGAGACAGAGCTTTGAGGTCTTATATGCTCAAGCTCTGTCCGGTGTGGAGGACAGTCACCTGCTGTCTCTGGATCAAGATGTAGAACTCTCAGCTCTTTCTCCAGCACCATGCCTGCCTGCATGCTGGCATGCTTCCCGCCATGATGATAATGGACTAAATGTCTGAAGCTGTAAGCCCCAATTAAATGTTTGCCTTTATAAGAGTTGTCTTGGTCGTGGTGTCTCTTCACATCAATGGAAACCCCCAGACAGTGATTTTTAAAAGATCAGTGGTATAAGGTGCAGAGAGTTCTTACAAATACATCTGAGCCCTTCTGGGAGGAAGAGAGAGAACTCTAGAGAAGGCAAACATTAAAAGCAGCAATAGAGATTTCAGAACCATTGGAGACATTTTAGAAACCATCCACATATTTTATTAAAATCACATCTCACTGGCAATATTCTTCCTCTTTGAGGGAAGTGGGTGTTTTCAGGATTATTGTAAAGATAGTAAGATCTCAGTCTTACCTTTTTTTTTTTAAAGTGGAGCCATGTATTGATCTAAAAGGACTGAAAATTATTATTCATCCTCATCTATTAGATGAAAGTTACAAAGAAACAATGATAGGTGTACTCAAGAAGTGACCTTTTAAAACTCTCATATGAGCACCCCAGGTTCACTAACCTCAAAATGAAAAGAAACGGAGATGCCATCTTTGAGCCTCATGACAACTTTAAATGCCCTCACTTTGTGTCTTCCTTTAAAAATCCCATTCCTTTTGAGTCTAGAACAAAAACCAAGTTCTAGATAATAGCCAGAACGTGTTTCACGTCCTAGGTCCTTGACTCTCAAGCTATACAAACAATGGGCATGCGACACTGAGTTCAGCTTCAGTTTCCTCAATCAGAGAGTGAAGTCTTCACAGATTCTCTGGGCCCTTCATGCTTTAAAAGTGCAAGATTATACCTGCTACCCGGTTTCTTGGGCTTTGTAAGTCATGCCCTTGAATCCAGCATTCATACAGAACCTCGCATTCAAACTGACTGTATACTTCTTTTTCTCAAATTCTTGCCCTGTGTAAAGGTTTCTCAGTCCTAAAATTCTTCATAAATGGTCCACTGTAGATTTACAGAACTCACATAAACATTGTGTTTGTTTGGATATCTGTAAATGGTGGCAGTTTGGTTATCAGTTCAGAAAGCTAGGAAGAGAGTGTGTCTGAGTGCAGTCCTAAAACTTAAAATACCATAGCTCGACTTCATCCGTTTCATCCCGGGTCGTATAACTGCCTCCAACTCATTCTATGTTGTTTTGAAAACATGTGCAATGTCAACACTAACTTCTGTGAATTTATTCCTGAACTTACTTTTGTTTGCACCTGGGTTCCAGTTCTGAAGCTCTCTTATTGACTGTGATTTCCCTAAGGGAAGCTTGCTCTCTGTGTTACAGACAAATCGATTGTTTTTGTTTCTGGATATGAATGGAAAAGTGAGTCCAATTAGCTGAAAGTATCAAAAATAATAGCAATAATAGCAATATTGGAAAGTGCTTATGTTCAGAGAAGATATTCTTTTTTATCAAAGGGGGATAAAGCCCTTTTCCAGTCTGACAGGGTAATAAACAAACTGAATCCAAGTGATCGATCCCATCACATAGGGTGAAATGTGGTAGTTATTAAATGGTCTATAGCAGAGCAAGATTGTGGATGGTGAAATGCAAGAGTGTCGTTATTGCCTTCTGTAATGCGGACCCCCTTGCTACTCATCCTCAGCCCACGTAAGAAAACCTCAGCTTGTGCGGAGTAAGTCCCGGCTCTAGAACTTGGGTTCTAGAGCACATTGGGTTCATTGCACAGAGCACTGAAGCTCTGTGCTAAAAATGAACAACTGTCAGATTGCAGGCAGATGAACTAATTTTCTAACATGGATTCCTTCCACATGCAAGCATCCACCCTGGGGTCCAGAGTCTAGCCCCCGTGAGCAGCCTTTCCCCTGTGCCCTACTTGCAAGCTGTTACCATGACTCTCTCAGTGAGCCGCTACACTGAGGAGATGGTGGACAGGTAGGATGTCCAGGATGCGCATCCACACTTCATTTGCTGTTCTCACTCTATCCCTCAAGGAGTAGGGATGGGTGGGTGGTGCTCAGGGTTGAGAAGCTGGCTGGCATTGTCCATGCCATTTAGAGGCTGCTCAGGATAATTATCGTCACACTTCTTGGCTGGCTCGCTCCTCTCCTCTTCTTTTATATATAGGGAGCATGCTTTGTTCTTGACATTGTTGTCTACTGTCTCTGGCTTTGTGGGATTTTGTTGACCTCTATAGTTCCATATTGGATAGTATTTAAACCAAAAAGAAAGGTCAATGTGACTCACAGCCCTGTTATCCCTTGAACCTGAGGTATTTACCTAGGCAGTCTATGTTCCTTCATATTGGATATATAATATGAAGATATAGATATATAGATAGAGATAGAGAAATATAAGCATATTATAGAATGTCCAGAGTATATTTTTGAACTTAGCAGAAAATACAGTAAGAAATGCCTATCATATTTTAGTCACAAACCAGAACTCAAAATTTTTGCATAAATATTTGCTTTTAAATATGGCATTATTTGAGAATATCTTCCTAGTTTCCTATCTTTGTGAACATTTATGTACAAAAAAAAAAAAGCTAAAGACCAGACATGGTGACGCCTGGCTATAATATCAGCACTACCAAGGCTTTAATCAAAGGAAAAAAGTCTTGAGTACAGGGATAAACTGGGCATGGGGAACTTGCCTCTACTATAACTCAGAGCCTAGACACTGCATTCAGAAGACATCAGGACCTCATCACAGCTCACTCTGATGGTTCCCATTTTCATGCATTGCTCTTCTTTCTTCCACTGCGCCCTGCCCTAACTTTATTAGAGAGTTCACAGGCACTTTCTTGTATTTCCCACACTGTTTCTAAACCAGGCTACCAGGTATTGATATTGAACTAAACTCCTGGCTTCTTTTATAAATCATCATCAGCAAGGGCACTGAGAGCCTGCCCTTGATGGCTTTATAAAGAAAAACAGGCTGCCATCTTGAAGCTTCCTTTATGACATACCATAACTTTGTCACATAGAAAATATTTTATATTTAATCCAATTCATTTTTATTGAGTGCTACAATAAGCCTGGCATGAAGCTGCTGTGGACACAGAGATGAATATGTTCCCCCTGCAAGTGGCTCGTCGGAGAGCGGGGAGGAGGAACAGCTGAAGGTGGAGGGGAAATGTCAGGACTAACAGTAGTGTGCAGTGGAGGGAAGGGAGTGAGACAGCCTCTGCTGAGCTGACCTTTGAGCTGGATCTTGGAACAAGTAACTTTCTTTGCCAGACAAGTATTGGGCAAAAGAGAAACCCCCTGCAAATGCATGGAGAAACACTGAGAAATCAAAGGTATCTTGAGAAAGAGCTGGCTTTTCTTCTAATATCTTTCATCTCTGTCTTTGCATTTTCTGGCTTGTTGGTCTCTACGTCCCCCCACCAGAGGGTATTTAAGCCAGCAGGCTATGTTCTCACAAGTTACCTTGTTCAAGAGCTGAAGAAATGGCTCAGTGGGTAAAAGTGCTTGCAGCCCAACTGTGAAGGTGGGAGTTTGAATCCCCAGTACTCATGTGAAAAGGTGAACATGTCCCCGTGTGCACCTGCGACCCTTTGCTATCAGAAGTAGAAAGGATGTTCCTGGCGGGGCAGGGCAGGGCAGGGCGGGGCAGGGTGGGGCAGGGTGGGGCTTCTGGCTATGCGTCTCATCTGGTTCAATGAGAGACCCTGTCTGAAGAGAAGAAGACAGAGAGTGATAGCGTAGGTTACATGTGCTATCCACTTCTGACCTTTACTCATGCACATATGAGTACCTGCACCCACACCCACATGTGTAAGCACACACACACACAGAGAGAGAGAGAGAGAGAGAGAGAGAGAGAGAGAGAGAGAGAGAGAGAGAGCATACCACACCACACCACCACCAGACACACACACAAGTTACATTTCAGAGTTGTTGGTTAGAGTTGTGTGATGAATAGGAGGGAGTGGAAGACAGAGGGCATTGTCAAGCCCTGTTGCCTGTCAGCTGATATTTTACCAGGTGTCTTTACAGAGCTGTTGTTTCTCGCCTGCCTCAAGGATATAGTCGTAATATAAGCACTCTGTGAACTGCACAGTGGGAATTTATTCTTTTAGGAAAGCATATCACCACCACCAACCCTGTCTCTTGTACATTAACTGGTTAAGTGATTCCCCTGCCTCTAAATGTGGAATAGTTGAGTTCTGGGGGGGGGATTGATTGAAATAACAAGGTCTACTGCTAAACTGAACATATGTTGCTCATAATGTCACCTTCTAAATCAATGAAATTATCATTATAGAACATGTCGACAAATTAGAAATGTAAAGTGCCTGCTGTATGTGGGAGAGACGTAATTTGGCTCCATAAAATGAAAATTAAACAATAAAATATCAATGACAGATGTAGTTAGCTGAAGGTTTTGAGGTTTAAATACCAATTTGCAAGAGAAAAAAATATGCAGACAAACTGAGGAGAGCAGACAGAATTAGCAGTCTTCAGGGAGAAGGAAAATCCAGTGATCTGTCCAGATATTTAGAGACCTCTGTGCCCTCTGTTTAGCAGAGAAACACACAGAAATGTTCCTAACTATTCCAAGTCGAAGGCAGAAGATGAAAGACAATAAAATAAGTTCAACCAATTGAATAATCATCTGGTTGTGATTTGAATGATCTAATAGATTAGGTTCAAAGTGGTAAAACCTCATTCTTCCCTCCTGGAGCTTCATTGAGGGGACTTGATCATCAGCTTCTAGCCTCAGAGAGGGATATGCCAAAGCCACACACTTCCGCTTTAGGCTAATTACCCCTCATAACAGGCACATTACAGAAATATATAACCAACTTAAGTATGAAAGATGACATAGTTGGTGATGGTAAGCCTGTTGTTCTTACGGTAAACACTGTGTATTTCACTTTGAACAGGAACTGAATCAAGATTAATATCTGACACTCTTCCTCCACAGGATTAGCTGTCCCTAGGGAATCTCCAAAATTGGTGGTTCTGTAAGAAACAATTACATTTTATGAATCTTTAGCATTATCTATAGAATTAAGAGAGGAGAAAGAATGACCATAGGCTGAGATTTCAGAGAAAATTTGGCAAATATCAGTACCAATTACATTTCAGTAGTGTGATAGTTCTCACAGGTGATGCCAGCATCAGGAAGGCTGAGGCAGGAGGATTGTTAACAGTTTGAGGCCAGGTTGGGCTATGTAGTGAGTTCCAGGCTAGCTTGTGCTATATTATGGGGCCCTGTTATAGGAGAAGGTGAGAGGAAAGAGGAAGAACTGTTTTCAACGTCATATACACCCTCTCCATTACATCACATATACCCGCTGCATTACATCATATATACCCTCTACATTACATCATATACACCATCTGCATTATGTCATATACACCCTCAGCATCACATCATATACACCTGCATTTCATCATATACACCTTCTGCATTTCTTTCCAATACAGTTGTCAAATGTCATATCTGTGTTTCCCTCCTGTAGAGTTGACAGTCCTAGGTACCAAGAATAGATCTTCCTACCAAACTTGCACCACAAGCGACTCAATAAATCTAGAGATGAAAGAAGAGAAGTTAAAATATTTCCCATGTGAAATACAAACCCTACTCTGAAACCTAATCCTGTCTCCATGTTCAAAGGTGGGATGCATTTCACTCCTTGCATAGTAGCATGGACCCCCACCCTCAAGAGCGGGCCTTCTGCCTTCTGGCCTCGGTAGGAATGTAATGAGGTCACCAGGAAGCTAGACCACTTTGCTTCCATGTGGGGCCCAGCACAGCAAAGATCCCCTTCTCAGCATTCATGCCAAACACCCTGTCGGTCCATGTTCCAAACTGATTACCATGAAAATGACCACCAACCTGTGGGCATAAAGCACAATTGTGACATACCCTGCTTGCCTGAGTTCCCAGGAAGACACGGAATGGCCTGCCAGACAAAGAGAGAGGGCCATGAACATTTCCCAGTAACAAAGCTTGGCCCGTTAAAATGCCACACGGCGGACAGTTCTGCAGTCACCACAACTTCCCTTTCAATCAACATCCTTTTCCCCAAGAAGCACGCTAATTAACCACTAAATACAGCGGTACCCACAGCCGAATCTGAATCTTTGCCACAAGTGGGAAAAACTCTTCCCAACATGGATTCATGCACTAAAGAAGCAAAAATGAGTTTGTAGGAAATGATGCATCTGTGTATCCATACACGGTCCCCTGAGAAGTTTCATCCATCCCTCATCGAACCAGCAGAGAATAGGTTTGTATGATCACAGTGGTCTTGCAGGTAGCGTATTAGTATCTTGAATTTCCAGGACTGATATTATTGAATTGGTGGTCCCATTATACTGCAAATAACATAATTAACTGAAAGAAATGGCATAATTACATAAAGTCGGAAGAAACGAGGATCTAAATTAAATGACATTCCCTTCTGAAAGTTGTGGATGGAAAACTTCTCTAGCATCTGTTATGGAAATATGGAAATGTATTTTTAAATGCAGTGTGAAATGTAAAATAAGAGACAAAATGTGGTTCATCCATATTTGAGCATGCTCACTTGTCAAAATAGCATTTCCAAGAAGAAAATCACTTAAAAGGGGGGACCCCACAGAATACTGAATCAACAGGGATACTTTTTTTTCATGTTTCTGCATGTGCATGTATATGTGATCATACATGTAGATACTGGAGCGTGTACGTGTGTGTGTGTGTGTGTGTGTGCACGTAGAGGTCAGGGGTCAACCTTGACTACCATTCTTCAGAACCATCTACCTTCTAGTTTGACTCGCATGGCTAGCCAGACAGCCCCAAGGATTCTGTCTCCACCTCCCCAGTGCTAGGACCGCCTGACATTTTACATGGATGCTGGGGGTTGAGATGGGGTCTTCATGTTTGCCTCATAGTCACTTTACTGGCTATTTCCCTAGGCCAAGCAAGGTTATGTTCAATAAATAGTGTATATAATATAGTCATAAGAGATTCAACACTACAAACCTAATACACACACACACACACACACACACACACATACACACACACTAGTTGGTTTAGAAGAGGAAAAGGAACATACATGATCTAGCCCAACCACTCCCGTGATAAGTAACCTCAGAAGCATGTGGAAAGACCCATAATCAGCAGTCCATCCTCAAGAGCCTCTTAAAGAGAAAGAATTGCTGGACATTACTACCAACACTTAACACAGAGTTAAGGAAGACCCATCAAAAGACAAAGACTACATCTCTTGGAGATGACTGTAGGACCTCTTTAAATTTTTTCAAATTAAATATCAGTTCAGAATCTACTCATTTAATCAATCAGTATAGATAGAATATCTCATAGGGAAGACAAGGGCCTAGAGGGAGCCTCAGTACCCATGTTACTTACCTTCCAGTAGTCTAGTCTAGGCCTGGGAAATCTCTCTCGAAGTTGTTCCAGTGGCGGTCTGCTACAGTGACTGACAGTGACAGCGTAAAGGAAGAAGGCAAGTTTGTCTCATTATTCCAGGAAATTTCAGTTTACCATGGGCGGGAAAGTGCAGCATGGCTTCTGGAAGTAGAAGAGTGAGTTGAGGGCTGCCTCCAAATGTGTCCTCCTGCCAGCCAGACTCCAACCTGTAAAAGTGCCATGGCCTCTGAAGGGGGGAGAGAGAGAGGGAGAGGTAAAAGAGAAGGAGGAGGAGGAGGAGGAGGAGGAGGAGGAGGAGGAGGAGGAGGAGGAGGAGGAGGAAAGGAGGGAGAAGGAGAGGGAACGAGAAAAGAAGAAAAAAAAAAACGTACCTCTGGTAACATAATAGGCATCCAAACTATAGCCCATGGTTGGAATTGCAGATTCAAACCAATTCTTGTTCGGATCCGTATTTAGCAGCTCCATTATCCAGCCCATCATTGACTTACACTTCCTTTAACCCTTTCTCTCCTTCTACTGGTCAAGAAGACAAATGTTCCAAACACATCATCAAAGAAACAAACTTTGAGATTATAAAAATGTGAAATGTTCCCTAGGGGAGATGTCAGAACAGGGCAGGCTAAAGAAACCGTCCCACCTGTGACAGTGAGCCGGTGAGGGGTGGTGCTATGTTCTGTTAGGCCTAACCCAAAAATCAGGCAGCTGTCCTTTGAGAATAATGTGGAATTTACAAAAGACAATAAGGTTGAAAGTAAATACATACTTAAAATGAGAAGTCACCAGACATCACAAATGTCGCTTCTTCAAAAAACCTTAAGATATTTAGAAAATATGCACATATTTATTAATAATTGTCAAAAAAAATCTCAGTGACACCCTTTTTACCATGTCTTGGATTTATTTGCTTGCTTGCTTGCTTACTTGGTTTTTGCTTTTTTTTTTCCTGAGTTTTCTGTTTTATTACTATTAATCACTGGACATATCAACATTCTTGTGGGTTTATTTTCAAATACAGAAAATGAAAAAGGAATTAGGACTCTCATATTTGACCAGAAAGTATTGGTTTTTATTATGAATTGCTATTGTTATTGATGCAAGTTCTAAGCTCTTAATTGCACAGGCATGCTTAAGACTACTGTCACGTTTAAGAAAAACCTCTTCAGTTTTCTTTCCTATTTGGTCCGTAAGATACAGAATTTTAATATTGATCAGCCAGGCAAGATGGCGGTGCCGCAATGGTGGCATAAAGATGTAGCCAGCTCCCTTCGTAGTAAATCTGTCAGTCTTCCTCATTCCCTACATTTCACCTACTTTCTCCGTGTTTGCCAATCCCTCTTCTGTCAGGCTATCTTAGGGCGCATTTATATTCTTATTGAACTTCTGGCCTTGCCATATCACACTGCCATGTAGGTTTTAGCAGGGGAGCAAAAGGACAGTTCTAGAAGCCATCCGGAGCCCAGATAGCTACAGTTCATGTTTAAGAATCCTACATGTCATATTCCACAGTTGACTGATGGAGCGGTTGACCACACAGCTCCATCTCTCCTAAGCTACCCCAGCAAACCAAGAGAGAAAACCAAATGGAAGAGAGAGGTGAAGGGGAAAAGGAATAAGCAAACTCAATCGATGCTAATATCCTATTTTATTTATATATTTGTTTGTTTGTGGGAAATAGCCTTTCAAGTATTCTAGGCTAGTCTCGAACTCATTATTTAGTGGAAAGTGACCTTGAATACACTGATCCTTCTGCCCCCACCCCACAGCACCAGGCTTACAGTCATGCACCCTTGTGCAGAATTTATATGGTGTTAGAGACAAGTCTGGGGGTTTCATGTATGTCAGGTAACATTCTACCCACTGGGCAACAACTCTAGTCTTGTTTATATTTTTTAAAAACACATAGCCTTTATAGTAGGTTGACTGGATGTCCCTGTTTGCCTGAGACATTCTCAACTGAGGAATAAAAACCCCAAATCTTGATAAACTTCTTGATGCCAGGGAACCCAGACAGTCCGTGTCACTCTCTGTAAATGTGTGGCAAGAGCCCTTGCAGAGGGTCCATGTGTGTCTGGAGGGTCCGAAAGTGCAGGCGCCCTTTGCCTCACACTGACTAGCCCTGACTTTGGGTCCTGTCTAGGCAGTTATTCAGATGGAATTTGGGAGACTGGTTTTCTCTCCCATGTTTCCCTTTTCATCTTGGCATTGGATACATATACAAAGAGAAGTGTATAAACTTTTAAGTATAAAATATCTTGCATACAATGAGAATTCAACTCTTAGAAATCATCACAGAGGGCTGGAGAGATGGCTCGGTGGTTAAGAGCACTGGCTGCTCTTCCGAAGGTCCTGAGTTCAAATCCCAGCAACCACATGGCGGCTCACAACCATCCATAATGAGATCGGACGCCCTCTTCTGGTGTGTCCGAAGACAGCTACAGTGTATTTACATATAGTAAATAAATACATCTTAAGATTGCATCCAGTTTAGTAAAGAAACCGAGGGGGGAGGGGGAATGATTGGGGAACAGTTGGGGGGGGGGAGAGGAACTATGGGAACTATGGTGGGTGGGAACTGGGAAAGGGGAAAGCCTTTGGAATGTAAACATAGAATATAGAAAATAAAAAAAATTAAAAAAAAAAAGAAATCATCACAGACCTTTACTAACACAAAGAGCAAAAGAATTCCCATGGGTACATCCCTACAGCAGTGTAATAAGAAGTCAGTAAGAAGATATAAAAGCTGAATTTTAAACTTTTACTTTATACTTACTTTTAAGGATACTACATGTAATTTTACAGGCTATTTCCAGGATCAGTATGTGATAAAAAATATATATATATTTCAACAGAAGCACACAGCTAAATTAAGTTTTGATTCATTTTAGTATATCAGGGCAAGAATGATATTTATATTGAGGGGGGAAGGGAGGGAGAGAGAGAGAGCGCACATTGGAATTGAGCCCATCAAATTTGTAGTTTGAAACAGGCCCTCATATGAAACAAAAATAACAATGTATAAAAGCTGAAGGCTGGTGAGTGCCTATTCTATTCTATTTTATTCTGTCCTCAGAATCCTCCCCATGACTTCAGTGTTTAATAACTGTGATTTCCAGTGAGTTGTTTCTTATACTTGACTAAGATCTCTTCTGTGGCAGTGTCGACCCATTAGCCCTTGTCTGCACTGCCATAAAGACAATCACTGACCAGAACTACCCATAGAAGGGTCTGCACACTGAGAGAAGACACCCACCTTCTCCTGGCATAGGTTTAATGCAGTTCTCTCTCCTCAGCATGGCTTAGGAGCGCGGCATGTCTGACCGCCTGAATGTCAATTTCAAAGCAAACTTACCTTGGTCTACGTTCTGTGCATGTGAAATGCAGCAGTGCTCAGCACGCATTCAACACGGAGCCGGAAAACAGCTGCCTAATTCGCCGGGTGCTAGCGAGAAGTGTGAATCTGAGCAAGAACCAAATCTCAGTGGGCCCAATTCTTCTTATGTTTGAAATGAGGAAACCAGAGTAGACTTTCCTAAGCAGCAGGCTGGTGCTAAGCCCTCTGTTAACGTCTTTCATTCTTCGTTCTAGGCTCTTTCTTGGTAGCCAAAGCAAGGTAAAATCCCTAAAAATACATTTATCCTAATATACTAACAGGTCTTCATTTTGACCTCTTTTGTTATTTTATTTTATAAAGGTTTTCTTTTTTTCTATGAAGGCCTCCTTCCTTTAAAGGGGTGTTAGGAATGTGGTAGTCTCTCTGAATGAAATAACATTTCGTTCTTCTTTAAGGATTATTTTGTATATTATATATGGATGCATGCCCATGTATGTGCATGTATGCATGCATATGATGTGTGTACTGAGTGCAGTTGAGTATAGGCCACAGCACACATGTGGGGGTTAGAAGACAGCTTTGAGGAGCTGGCCCTTGTCTCCCACTTAGTTGAAATAGGGTCTTTCTTGGGTCTGCTGGCCTGAGTATTTGGGGCAGCTGGTCTGTGAGCTTTAGCCTGATTCTCCTGTCTCTATCCGTCTCTCAGTGGGAGTTATGGGGTTACAGACGATCATCACCCCATCTGGCTAATGTGCAAAAGTTCTGGAGATCCAAGTCATGTCAACAAGCTCTTACCAACAGCAGAGCTATCTCTCCAGTGCTCATCTGTGCTTCTTGAACTCATGGGGTTTTTTTCTTCTTTCTTTTTTCTTCCTTCCATCCTTCCTTTTTCTTTTTTTCTTTCTTTCCTTCCTTCTTTCTTTCTTTCTTTCTTCCCCCCTTCATTTTCTGTTTCACACAACTGATTATATCAAGCATATCACAGTACACAGCGACGAATATCCAACCTCTACAGACCAACCTCTATAGAACACCCTATCGTTATCAATAGGTAGTATAAATCTAAGAGATATATCCAAGCATTTCTGCAGTTTGCTACAGTTTGCTATATTGTTTTGGTTCACAGAATTGTGCCTATGTAACAGAAGGATTAAGAGAGAATAAAGAAAGAAACTTTGGTGCTTCTCAGAATTCATAGTAGCTAAAGATATGTAGACTATCAACTTTTTAGGGTTTGTAGACTAAAGTGTTATAATAATAATAATAATAATAATAATAATAATAATAATATAGAACAGTGGAAATGCTAAGACCATTCTATTTAAGAGATTCTATGAAGCTAACGATTTATGTTTGGATCATGATTCAGTGGTACCCTGGCAGGCAAAGCATCCAATACTATAGGGATTGAAAGAGTCACTGTGCCTTTCAAATGTCCCAACTTAATCCCACAGAGAAAATGATGCAAGTGGAATGAGCTAGCCCTATCTGTATAATTATAAATTATAAATAAGTAATTAAAGATTAATTCTAAATCTCAGTAGGTTCTATGATGGATGGACCATCTGGCTGTCCCTGAGTAATTTAAAGGGCCTTGATACTTATATGTCCAAATCAATGACAAGACCTTTTAGAGAGAAAATTCACAAAGAAGTCTGGGCACTTTTCACATTAATGTTTTTATTGGTTCCCTCTATTCCCTACATGGTTAAAACGTTATCGGGTGAGTCTGTTTAATGGCTCACACAGCGGCTCTATAATTCTCTTTAATCCTCCTTTTTGAAAAGCTATGTAGATTTAGGAGCTCTGGTACTTTTTGTCAGCCTGTTGTCATCGCAAACTTGATAAATCTGTTGCGTGAAGAATTAGGACGTCACACTGAAAGATGAACCTAGCATCTCACAGATGCTATTATATCCATTATTCTGAGCAGCTCTCTCCTATGCCATCTTGTGCTTGCCTTTTTCTGGATATTGTAGCTTCTGCCAGGAATCAAAACCAGCAGAGCACTGGCTGCAGTCTGAATCGCCTCATTTTTATCAGGCCATTCCTCTGCACCCAGCGTGTGTGGTGTGGACAGTAAGCAAGGCTGACTTAGCAGGATTATTTGGTAGCTCTACAGCAGTGGGGAGGTCTGCCCCCTTTCCTGCCCTATTGTACCCTACCACCCAACTCATTCCCTGTGAATGAATCACATTGGCACTCCCTCTCCTCTTCCCATCCCCACCATCTGAGTTCCCCTACTGGATGGCAAGCTAGATTGGCATAGGGAAGCAGAGCATGCCATCTGTCTTATTGCCTTTTTGCTCAGATGACCTCTTAACTGAGGTCAGAAAGCAACACCCAGCTCTCATCTATGGGAGCCATTTACTAAGCAAAGACACAGCACACAGCACATAAAGTACATGTGCTTTCTCCTTGACTAATGAGCTTCCCGTGGCCTCCTAAGACACTGAGAATAAAAAGCAACCTCTCTGCATAGCTGGCCTGTGTTCACCACTCCAGCATCGTCACATATCATCCTGGCTTTTTCCAGCCATTCACAGGGGACATAGACGACTAGCGTGCTCTCATACTGGCTGTTGGATTTGGGATGGGGGCTTTGCATTGAAAGATTCTTCATTACCCTATTGAGCACCATGCATCCGGCACCCTGCTCTGTAGATACTTTGATACAGCAATTTCACTCTTGCTTTTTTATCCTAAGGCTATAACCGGTGACACACGTACAAATAAATGGGGGTTGCAGTGACTATCAAGGTGCTTGGTGGAAACCGAAAGCTCAAATTGCCTTAACGTCTACCCAGACAAAACCTGGTTGAACATGATGCAACACACTAATATTTCTGAAGCTATTAAAATTCGACCTTATCGTTAAATGTGAAAGCACACAGGGACTTTCTTTCACAGATTATAGCAGGAGGACCAGTGAGATGGATTTACCCTCTAAAGGCATTTGATGAGAAACTGATCTCCAGGTTGTACATGGTCAAAGGTGAGCTGAATCTTCAGGGTTGTCCTCTGCCCCCGACACTGGCCCTACTAAAGGTACACATGCAGTCAGTCACGCATGTATGCACATGCACACACACACACACAATACATAAACAAATAAATAAATAAATAAATAAATAAATAGAAACAGGAGGAAGTGCCAGCCATAGAGGCTCATGTGACCTAATGAACATTGTCACTGATCATGGTGGTGGCTACACCCTTGTTAAAGGTGTCAAAAATGATTCTTAACTGTCTGGTAGTCCTCTCCCAAATCCATATCTCTAATCTTTGTCTGAAATATAACTTGGGTAACTTTAAGATGTACCATATGAGATGTTGACCCATGATCTCAGACATGAGAGACACTGAACAAATTCCTACAGAAGTATATGCACGCAATACTTGATGAGAACATCTCTCACTGTCAAGGTTATTGAGAGGAAACAAGTCTGAGAAGCTGTCATCATCAACGCTATCCCAAGAAGACAGGACCAAGAGATGTAGACGATATCCTGGGTAAGATTTGGGGACACAGAGATGACACTGGATAAATTCTAAGAAAATCTAAACAAATCCTGGACTTTAGCTTTCACAAAAACATGCAACAGTGTCACACTGTCAAAGAAGGAAAATGTGTGTAGGACATGGGAGAATTCTTTCTTTTTCTGTCAATCTAAAACATTCCTAACTGTAAAGCCTGTTCAAAAGGCAAAAATAAAGCTGCGGATGTGTGCATGTTAACACAAAATGTCACTAATTTTTTTAAAGATCTGAAAATAAAATATTTAAGTGCGAAAATATTCTTATTATGTAGATAGTACTGTAAGTTTCCAGAAAAGTTGCACAGACACGAAGACAGAAATAGTGAGATGACATTTTTTTTGTTTTGACTTCGAGTATTTAATACTGATTACTAGTAATCTAAAATTAGCTTAGTTTCGTTTGTTTGTTTGTTTCATTGAATTCTTCCAATTTCTTAAATATACAAGTGTTGACTGGTGCAGTCTCCTAAAATGCATACTATATTAGAATTGAAACAAATGATATACTTTCTTTAAAAATACTTGTAAAAAGTGTAGGTTCCAAATATCTGTTATCCAGTTCTAACCCAAATCCGTGACTACAGCTAAATACATACATACATACATACATACATATATACACATATGCATACATACCTGGGAAATCAACACTGACACACTAGCACAGTTCTCTTAACACAACTACAAGTCCCAGTCAATTCTTACTCACTTAGTGTCTTACCATAAAAGGAAAACAGAAGAATCTGTGAAGGATGAATAAAAAATCTGCTCTTCCCTGTAGTGTGTGTATGAGAGTAGGTGGGTGGGTGGGGTATTTGTTTCAAAACCTGTTTTATATATATATATATATGTGTGTATGTGTGTGTGTATACATATATATGTATACATATGTGTATGCATATGTATATGTATGTGTATATGTATATATGCACATATATATGTACATATATGCACATATGTATACACATATATAAACTTGACATAGATAAAAAGGTTTCATCAATTATTTTCCAATATGTCCTTCACTGGAATTTTCTCACTAGCAGGGAATAGTGCATTTGAATAAGAAGACCAACAAAATGGTCTTGCCCTTCTTGGAGCATTTCAACAAAGCATCCACAAAGCACAGATTCACCATCCCTAAGGAAGTTCACATTTATTGCCTGGTTTTCCAGCATCTACTTTAAAAATTACACTATCTTAGGGAAAATTCTTTGAGATTATGCAAATGACCTGACTTCTTTTCCCTCTACTTAATTTTTAACTTGAATACCTATTGTGTGGCTCTCATCAAGAAGTTAGACTCCAAAGAATCAACTAACCCTATTAAAGATGGAGTACAGAGCTAAACAAAGAATTTTCAACTGAGGAATACTGAATGCCTGAGAAGCACCTAAAGAAATGTTCAACATCCTTAGTCATCAAGGAAATGCAAACAAAACAACCCTGAGATTCCACCTCACACCAGTCAGAATGGCTAAGATCAAAACATCAGGTGACAGCAGATGATGGTGAGGAAGTGGAGAAAGTGGAACACTCCTCCACTGCTGGTGGAATTGTAACCTGGTACAACCACTCTGGAAATCAGTCTGGAGGTTCCTCGGAAAATTGGACATAGTATTACCTGAGGACCCAGCTATACCACTCCTGAACATATATCCAAAAGATGTTCCAACATGTAATAAGGACACATGCTCCACTATGCTCATAGCAGCCTTATTTATAATAGCCAGAAGCTGGAAAGAACCCAGATGTCCTTTAACAGAGGAATAGATAAAGAAAATGTTATACATTTACATAATGGAGTACTACTCAGCTATTTAAAACAATGAATTCATGAAATTTTTAGGCAAATGGGTAGAACTAGAAAATATCATCCTGAGTGAGGTAATCCAATCACAAAAGAACACACATGGTATGCACTCATTAATAAGTGCATATTAGGCCAAAAGCTCAGAATACCCAAGATACAATTCACAGAGCACATGAAGCGCAAGAAAAAGGAAGGCAAAAGCACGGGTGTTTGGGTCCTTCTTAGAAGGGGAAACAAAATACTCACAAGAGCAAATACGGAGTCAAAGTGTAGAGAAGAGACTGAAGGAAAGGCTTCCAGAGACTATCCTACCTGGGGATTCATCCCATATACAGTCACCAAACCCAGGCACTATTATGGATGCCAAGACGTGCTTGCTGAAAGGAGCCTGATACAGCTGTCTCCTGAGAGGCCCTGCCAGAGCCTGAAAAATACAGAGGTGGATGCTCTCAGCCAACCGTTGCACTGAGCACAGGGTCCCCAATGGAGGAGTTAGAGAAAGGACCGAAGGAGCTGAAGGGGTTTGCAACCCCATAGGAAGAACAACAATATCAACCAACCAGACGCCTCAGAGCTCCCAGGGACTAAACCACCAACCAAAGAGTACACATGGAGGTTACCAATGGCTCAGGCCATGTAGTTGAGGCTAGCCTTGTCAGGAATCAATGGGAGGAGAGGCCCTTGGACCTGTGAAATCTCAATGGATGCCCTAGTGTAGGGAAATTTGAGGGTGGGGAGGTGGGAGTAGGTGGGTGGGTGGGTAGGGGAACACCCTCATAGAAGCAGGGGGAGGGGAGTAAATGGGGGGGGTTCTGGGGGCAGGGAAACTGGGAAAGAGGACAACATTTCAAATGTAAGTAAAGAAAATATCCAATGAAAAATTAAATAATTACTATTGCCTGTTAAATGTTGGTTTTTCTATTTCTAAACACAGACGTGCACACACATACACATACTACTTTTAAAAACTGCTTTGACAATTTCATACATTTTGTAATGAATTTGACTAATTTCACTCCATTTCCCCCCCCTCTCTCTCTCACACACACACACACACACACACACACGGCTAAAACTGTTCTTCTGCTCAGTAAATACCCTTCCTGCTTTCACTGCACCCCCCCCCCTTCAGTGTGTGACACTGAGTTTACTTCAAGTTCCATCTTCACTGTGGGCAAGTGGCAGGTTACTTATTGGAGCACCGGAAATTTATCAGTGCCTACACCAGTATAGAAAACACTAGTGTAGCCCTTCCAGTGGTGACAATAACTGCCAATGGTCCCTGTTGTCCCTGCTCCCTTATTTATGCACTCAACATGCAGCCCGAGGTCTTTTTCTGTGCATTATCACCCTAGAGTCTCTCATATTGAATCTTTGCCACCAGGAATTCCTTTGGTCCCATTCTCTCATCTTTCCATCTTCATCATCTGTCGTTCATACATGGGACTTCCTTTCCGTTTTGCTGTGTGGCTCTGTGAACTATTTGATTGATATGAAATCGACACATGCATCGTTTATTATCTCCGAGGTCCGAGACACTTAGAAATCCTTTCCTAAGGTTTTTCTTCTGATCATTGGGTGACTCATTTTCTAGCGCCCTACCCACCTATCCCTTTCTATAGACACTTCCGTCTTTCTTCATCCTTTCTTCACCACATCTCCAGCAGGGCGAATTCAACTTGGAATAAGTCCACTGAGTTGAGATGTGACGTTTGGGTTAGCTATGAGGATCGATAAATCTGGAATAATTCCAGTGCTAATTTTGGTCCCTCCAATCTAATCTCTCCACCACCAGAGCAGTGTTCACTGTCTCAGATCGGAGTTTACATCTCTCTAGAAATGTGCAAAGGAGAACTTCGTAATGTCTGTTAGCGTTTCTAAGAGAGGAATGTCTAATGTCTGTCAGCCGACAAGGGCAGTGCGGATGCCAGCATCTGGAGGAAGGAGTCAAGTTCATGCCTTTAGACCTGAAATTGTAATCTTATCCTTGTGAAGAGACATTCTGAAAGTGATATACTCGCTGTTTCTTCTTTTCTCTTTGCTTTCCATTGTATCTGTTGCTACATTTGTTAATTCACTGGCTTAAAACACTTCTGACCATGTATTGTGTGTCAAAGACTTTCCTACAATAGTGTTAGTCTTTACCCAGAAATGTCCCTCTAAGCTTTGCTGCACACTCATAGTTGACGCGGTGATTTAGTGTGTGGCTATAGTGGCATTTCCACTAGGATGAGACATGGTCTTTAAAAGCAAAGCAAGCTCCCTGGAGACTGAAAGAAACTGGAGCTTTTATTTTTAATGAAAAACAGGAAGGAAAAGTTAGGTACACAGTCAGAGAATCTTGCTACAAAGTGTTTCATACTACACAGCCGGATAAAGGACTGCCCTTTGAAAAGCCAAGAATGGCTCTAATCTGTAAATGGCTACACGTCCTACCACTATCACCCCTAATGAGGAGCTGCCATCTGCCCAAATGCACATTTGATGGTTTCCTCATGGACAAGCAACTGAAGAGCGTAATGAATTCCTTTTTTTTTTTTTTTTTTATTAAAGACCACTGTGGTTCCATTGGCTAGCCCTTCTCGTTTATTCAACACAAGTAGCATCTCTGCCTTAGTGATGTTTCCTTCTTGTTTACTTTGTACATGAAGTCAAAATCCTCTTTTCGACATCTTCACCCCTAAGTGGTTGCTATGGAAATGATTGGAATCTCCTACACAAAAGATTATTCCCGTCAGTAGGGTACCATTCAGACTATGTGAACTCTTAAAGACACTGCTAGAGACAAAAGTGTCAGTGAGAAACCAGAAAAAAAAATAGATTTGTAGATGTGCAAATATGCTGATGTAAATAACATGATTCTGCTCACCCACGGCAACCCAGGAGGCTTGGTCATCCATAATTGTTACAGTTTGAAAAATACAGAGGTGAATAATTTTAACAACTCCTTTTGGTTCTTTATACTAAGCTCTATTGTACCCCAGTTTTTATATCAAATTGTTTTGGGACTGTGTTTTTCCTTCAATAAATCAAATAAAAACTTTTATAAAAAAAATAAAAAGAAAAGAAATCTCAATTGTGAAAACCATCCAAAGGTTCTCCAAGAAATTCTCAGAGCCCAAGTCTGTGTATGTATGAGCACAAATGGCTGTGAATAACAGTGCATGCCTGTAACTACAGTACTTGGAAGACAGGAGGGTCGGGGATTCAAGACCAGACTCAGCTGTACACCTAAATGGAGGCTAGCCTTGGCTACATGAGACCCTATTTCAAAAGGAACAACTAGAAAGATGGTTCAGTCAGCAAAGTGCTTGATGCTCAAGCATAGACCAACAGCAAGGCCACTTGTGGCAGTGAAGTCTCACTACCCCAAAACTGGGGAAACAGAGTCAGGGGGATCCCTGGGGCTTGCTGGCCAGAGGGTCTCACCAAATTGGTAAATTCTGGGCTCGGTAAAAGACGCTGACTTAAAAGGTGATTGGGTACAAAGTGATTGAGGGAGATACCTAGGATTACTCTTTGGACTTCCCATGCATGTGCACATATGTGCTCATGAACATAAGCAAATAAACTCACACACACACACACCCCACCCCCAAATAAAGAACTGAAAAAAAAATCAACACAAAAGTTCCCATTCACAGCACCCCCTCTGTGCTCAGTGGAGGATTAGAAGGCACGGTTTCCTCTGTGTGGATATTTCCCCGTCTCTTTGAGTTTGAAACACATTAGTGTGATTTCTGCATCCTAAATTGTTCAAATGCATATAATTTCAGTCCCTGGAGATGTTAGGTATAATTATTCACATTTTGCAAAAAGCAAGAAGAAATCCTTGGGTCATAAATTAACAGTAATGGTGCATGTAATTTAGTACTTACATGTATTCGTGCATTTCCAAAGTGTTTGAAGTGTCTGTTTATAAATAATTTCCTATGACACCCAGTTGTTCCCGGGTAAAGAAACGATGGTACTAATGATTGTTTCTCTGGCATAGAGAGATGATGGGGAGCTCTTGTCCTCATCCTAGACAGCCAAGTGTTCCCTACCCTCTGGGTCAATTCTGTACGTAATTTGAATAAGCTGCATTTTGGTCTTGGATTTTTGTCTTAAATGAATATATATGGATTTAGAAACCCTGATTACATTGGTAAGTATGATTCATCTCATCTACATCTAGAAAGCATTTATTGAGCATGTGCTTGGAATTGGGCCCTTTCCAGTCTGACATTTAATTAGTCAATATTCGTCACTAATTTGGCTCTTCCCTCGGACTCTGAGTACAAGATGAAGATCTGGAAATCAAAGACGGCGCTGCCTGCAAAGAGCAGGACTCATTAACCATCTAAATCCGCCCTTAAATAGGAAGGCAATTACTAATGGCCCCGGTTCCATTCTCTCAGCCTTTCCAGTCAGAAGGGGTTTCTTTAAGTATGGGGTTCTCAAAACTGCATGCATCGCCAGGCTCATCGGACCAAACCAAAACGTCACAGTTTGGGAAACTGACTCACGTGTCAGTTTATTCCTGTGGGGAAAGCCTCTGCCTTGAAAGATCGGAGCATGTGCTAGCTCTAAGATCCCTCAAAGATACAACACGTAAAGGCGCGGGGCGGGGCCGGGGACTACAAAGTGAAGCTACTTACATTTGTAAGAAAGCCCATTTTACGGATATGACCTCCTCCGTCTACCTTTTCATTTTGTTATCCCTCGGCAAACAAGAAGAAAGGTTGCAAATGGCGGTTAGAGGTCACACAGTTTAGTAGAGCTTCCTTCCTGGTCAAAGTGGCGACTGCATTACTTTGATTTCTTCCCAAACTATTTTCCTTTCATTTTGTTTCGTTGTTGTTGTTGTTGTTGTTGTTTGTTTGTTTGTTTGTTGGTTTGTTTACTTGCTTGCTTGCTTGCTTAACTTGCTTGCTTTTTCATCTCTTCTTACCATTCTCAAGGCAATTTTGTAGCCCATACGAATTTGTTCATCTTTTCTCCAAACATTTTCATATGTTCATCCAAATCCTTCTCTTCCCGCCCCCCACCCCTGCCGGGCTCTCTTTGAAGTAGAGAACTTGGCAGATCCTGGCCAGCAAAGCAGCCTGCGCCTCCTGGTGGGTGGGGGAGGGGTGTCTCTGCTGTGTTTAACTTCCTCACTTCCTCCTAGCTGGCCTGCTGGACACAAGTCTGTACAGCCTTAAAGCCACGTCCAGTTCCGCCCGCCCGGTGGGACACATCCGCCCACCGAGACCGCCTTTCTTTGCTGGGCTCCAGTAGTTCTAATGGCTTCCTGTCTCTGCCTGCTGATGGACGATGACTCTCTCCTGGTCCTTCAAACAGACTGCTTCTTGCCATCCTCAACTGGTCCTTACCCGTGACGCGGGTATCCGTGGGCAGGTCCCTTGACGCGGGCATCCGTGGGCACGTCATGCTTGTAACCTGAGATCATTCCTCAGTACTTCAGTTCTGGAGCAGTAATGATCACGGGGTCTTCCCGTGTTTGAACTCTGTGACTGCATAGCATGCTGGAATGCCACCTGGGTCCTCTTGGTATTACTTCCTGACTGTTCTTTCGCCCAGTGGCATAAGGATAAAAATGAGCCACCTTTGTGAAAACGGTCACTATTTTGCAATTCCCTTTCCTTTTTTCCTTTTCTGCTTGCTTGTTAATATTGGAATCTGCTTGCCGCCCCCCCCCCCCCCGCACCGTGTGGTGATGCCTCATTTTAATTAGATGACCAGTTCCAGGCATGAATCTTCGTATTGCCTAAGCCTTGGCCGTTCATCTAGTGCAGATCAGCTAGCCGCCTGCCCTGCCTGCCTCTCACTGACTAATACCTCCGCGTCCTTTGCTTTCAAATCGTGCAAGATTCCTTGTTATGAAAATGGACTCGTCCGTGTTCTGTGACGGCAACAGGTAAAATCGGCTGAAAACCAGGAAAGACAACAATACGGACAGTGTGGACATAGACTTCACAGATCACGGGTCTAACACGTGATGATGCATTCATTTATCAAAATATGTCGGTCACTCTGTTCACCCGTGCGGAACAAAAGAATTTGACTGAGGCCTTTTGCAAAGAGGTTGGGTTAGAGAAACTCAACCAAAAATAAATAAAAAGAAGATAAAAAAGAAAGGAAGAAAGGAAGGGAGGGAGGGAGGCAGGAAGACAGGAAGGCAAGCAGGCAGGGGAGCAGGGAGGGAGGGAGGGAGGGAGGGAGGGAGGGAGGGAGGAAGGAAGGAAGGAAGGAAGGAAGGAAGGAAGGAAGGAAGGAAGGTAGGAAGGGAGCCAGGGAGCCAGGAGACCATGAGCCCAGGAAGCCTAGATTCTGGACTGATTGGCTATCTCATATAAAAGTTCTAATTCAAACATTTTTAGAAGACTAAGCGAATGATTTTAACTTCAGCTGCTGACAAGGCCAAATCTGAAAATTAAGTTCCAGAGCATATTGTGCATGGAAAAAAAATCTCATTATCCTCTGACCTTTCTCTGCTTAAAACTGAGCAGATACCAACAATCACTGTGAAGTCATTTTTGATTTTTTTTTCAAAACCTGTTACTAATCTCTCAGCCCTCGGAATTAGAGAATCAGATCATATTGGATTTAAATTTGATATCCATAATAATTACAAAAAGAAAGTCATTATATTTTTAATTATTAAGTTAATAGCTTAAATCTAGAATGCACCAAAAAACGGGAAGCTACCAGGCCCTTATTGTCACCGTTTCTAGTCGTCCCCGACGCATGGCCTTCTCACTGGCAGCAGCAGTGTGTGTCTGAGAATGATGCATAAGCTGTCAATCATTACATTACTTTCTAAGTGAGATCTGGGGTCATCAGACTGAGAGGCATTTACTTAGACTCTAGATACAATGCAATACTCTTAGACAATACTAACCAATCTATTAAACAGCTGTTAAAAGTTATTTTTCTGGGAGAGGGGATTTACTCAGGGAACTTTGGAAAAATATTGTAACTGAGGCTGATATTCCCCTCGTAGGAGAAAATCCAATCTTTAAAGGCCTGAAAGAGGCTCGCTTATAGAGCATTTGCTTACCACAGGCTCCGTCCCCAGTAACACACACATACACACACACAAACACATACATACACACATACACACACACAAACACATGCATACACACACATACACACAAGCACACACATACACACACACACACACAGCTTCTGTAGAGAAGAGGTCAGTGGCGGGAGTGAGGAGAACAGGAAAAAAGGCACAAGGATGGCCGGCAGCAGCTCTAATGGGATGGAGACAGAGTGGACACAGATTATGTAAGGAAAACAGAAGGGGCTGCCATGTTCATAAGAGAGCTCAAGGCAGTCAGAGCCGTGCCTCAATTGTTGCTTTGGCAAACCAGTGTGACTTGAGGCATGGTTGGCAAGCCGGGAGCTTCGCAGGTGATGGTTCTCTTGCTCTGTGGAAGATTCGGGGCAGCAATGAACGGTTCGGTAAGCAGGTGTGTTCAACTTGAAATACCTCGAAGACACGTAAAGGAAATGTCAACCAGAAACTCAGCTAGTCTGCCTGTGCATAGGTATGTTCTGGTATTGCAGAAGGCTCTTGATTTGGGATCTAGGGGAGGTCTGTGCTGGTTATAAAATCAGCTAAAACTACTGGCTGTGCTCCAGAAGGCAGATAGCTTGTTCTGGCACAGGGACAAACCACATCCTGAGGAGAAGCTGAGAGTGGCAAAGAGCTCCTGAATACTGAACTACATTACACATTTCTATGCCAGCCATGAAATTGTAGGTTCAGAAACACCTGAGTGGCAGGGTCCAGTCAACAGTGTTGACAACCAGTGTGGGGAGAGAGTCATTATCTGTTTATAATGGCAAAACATGTGTAGAGTCTAAAATATCTAGTCCAAAAGGAAAAAGTTGCATAGTACATATTCATATATGGGGGTGTCAAATAGCCATTGTAGACAAGTGGTTCGGAAAAATACGTAATGGCGTGAGATAAAAATGTAAACGTAGAAAGGCATGAGATAAAAATGTAAATGTAGAAATGAACAGACTAGTTGGTAGTACTTGTAACAGGAGCTCAGCTTGATTTAAAGGCTGAAAATAATAAATGGGAAGGAAAGAATGACTGGGAGAAAATTAGTAAAAATTATCGGCTATAGTGATCAGTAGAAGATAAGAATTAAAATCATTACTTGAAGTAATTTTGTAAATTAATTTGTAAAAGAATAGCTTTGTAAATAAATCAAGTATTTTAAAAACGTTGCATAATGAATGACCTGACTCCAGTGGTTCTAAGTTGAGGTTGATGGTGATTATTGAAGGGGAAAGAGAAATATGGTACCAACCTAGGAGAAGTAAGAGGAATGGGGATAAATGGTCCCCTGTAATACTTGTAATAATAGAAGTTATAAAACTTATATTAATAATAATAATAATTTAATATAATAATAATAGTTATAATAACAGTTATAATACTTACAACTAAAACCGCCCCATTGATTCCCTGTGCAGATTAGATCTTTCTGATTATTTGTTTGTCTATGGCCAGTGTATCATATGACCACGTTTTGAGGAAAGAGTGGGACAGGCATTAAAGAGACATGCTACAAAGACAAACAGAACTATCAATAAAGCTGTTAACTGACTGGCATGTAGCGCTACACATGCCATGTTTCAGGGATCCTTTCAGGAATTCCTGATTTAAGAACGACTGAGATGCCAAATTCACAGCGGATTAATTTGTATTGAATACTATCCCCTCCCCTTCTCAGAGACTCTCATGTAGAACAAGGAACAGGAAAAAAAAAAACTAATAAACAAATACACAGATGCAAGTGTTGTGTGCATATGTGAATTCCATTCTCATATAAAGTTAATTAATCAAGAGAAAGTTAAAATTTAATTAAAAATTTTGTCACTAATTCTGGCCCTAGTGATAAGGTGGAAGACTATAATGGTTGTCACCTGTCTGTCTGTTGATTTGTCATTAATTAAGCCCAGCTGGTGAAGGCATCCTTGACTCAAGTGGTGAGACGCGGCTTAGATATAGTTACCATGGGTGCAAATTGAGGTCCCTGGAGTCGCTAAATCCATCCCATCCCTATTCCGTCTTCGAAACTGGCATCTGTAAAGCCCAAATCCCTTTGTTACGGCTGATATAAAGACCTGCAAAAATAACAAACATCCCTTCTCAAAATAATTGTTTCAGGATTTCAAAGATGTTTCCGTGGTGTCTAGAAATCCCTGCATATTCCTCGCGCTCTTGATGGAATCCAGCCGGCTTAAGGGGCTCACACTGTGCTAACAATATCTCCTTCTCGAAGAAATGTTGGAGTGTGGAGCTGGTGGGAAATCTTCCCGTAATCTTGGTTTGGGAATACATTTATAAATCAGATTTTCTGTTGCCCCCTCTGCCTGTCCTTTTGTGTAAAAATAACTATCCCTGCCCTACATTCAATTACCCTGGATGGAGAGGGAGCCTGCTGAGCTCTACAAGGAAAAAAAATGTTTTCAAAAGGTTAGCTAAAGTCTAGCAGGTAGAGTTACAAATGTTCTAGAAAGCAAAAGAACATAACTCCAATTCAGATATAACTTTGAACAGACTCAGAAGTCAGGTTTGTACTAGAACTGTAAAACTATAACTCTTTAAAAGGCAGAACATTGTAGGCCGAGCTACAACGTGCACTGGGCAGTTTGTAATTTCATCTAGATGGTTCCTTTTCAATGTGTTTGGGGTGTGTGTGTGTGTGTGTGTGTGTGTGTGTGTGTGTGTTGGGGTTTTTTGTGTTGTTGTTGGTTTTGGTCCATAATTCTATTTAATAGAACCTCAGCATAATGAGGTAATGCATTATTCTATTCAGTCCTCCAACCAACCAGTCAGGTCTGTCTGCCTTTTATGTCTATAAACTCTATGAATCAGCTTTAATCATCACCTCCAATAGCAAAGAAATGAGATGAAGTGATAGACCAGTGCAAATCATGTACGGCTTTCGCAGGGGGAAAATCAGCTTAACATGCTTCTGTGGATTTTAATTTGGAATGTTTGTGAAATATATCACATTTTGAATTTGTGCTAATGGAAAAGTTTTAAATATTTAGTGAGAATCTAAACAATGGAGGGTGTCTGGTGCTATAGCATCCTATTGTCTGGCTCTCCAGGCCCTGATTCTAATGTTAATGCACATTCACAAAGAGAACAGATTCTTGATGACGACAGATACCCTTGATGGAAAAGCATGTGTTCATAATAACACATTGAGACCTGCTCCGTCCCTGAATTGTCAGTGGTGAAGCTTTACCTGAACTACTGGTATTCAAACCCCAAGCCATCAAGTGGAGGCAGATTAAGAGGAACATTCCAGTATATACAGCAGGGTATTATCAAGTGGTGTATTATTCTGGGTTCTCTAGAGTCACAGAACGTATGGGCAGTCTCTATGTAGTTAGGGAATTTGTCGATGACTTACAGTCTGTAGTCCAACTCCCCAACAGTAGTCAGCAGCAGCTGTGGATGGAAGTCCAAGGATCTTGCAGTTGCTCAGTCCCACGAGGCAAACCGGCAAGGAAGAAGAATGAGTCTTCCTTCTTTCAATGTCCTTATATATGTCTCCAGTAGAAGGTGTAGCCCAGATTAAAGAAAGGTGTGTGTATCCATGCCTTTAATCCCAGATGATCTTGAACTGGAATCCATAGCCACCATGCTTAGTTAGGGTTTTACTGCTGTGAACAGACACCATGACCAATGCAAGTTTTATAAAAGACAACATTTAATTGGGGTTGGCTTACAGGCTCAGAGGTTCAGTCCATTGTCATCAAGGCAGAAACATGGCAGCATCCAGGCAGGCATGGTGCAGGAGGAACTGAGAGTTCTATATCTTCATCTGAAGGCGGCTAGTGGAAGACTGACTTCCAGGCAACTAGGGTGAAAGTCTTAAGCCCACACCCACAGTGACACACCTAATCCAACAAGGCCACACCTCCTAATGGTGCCACTCCCTGTGAAAAGCATACACAAGCCATCACAAGTGAAGACCATAGCTCCACATGCCTGAGCTTGCTGCCCCCTTACAGAGTATCTGACCTGTGGTTTAATCCCTGGAGATCTCTTCTGTTCTTGACAAACATTTCTAATCAGTCTCTCAGATTATAGAATCCTTTGTGTGAGCTAAACTAGAACCAGAGGCATCTGGATGGCTAGTACATCCAAATAACATTGGCTCTAGAAATGTCATAAAGCATTAGGACAAAGCAGGTCATGGTGTTCATTGTAGTTCTAGAGAGGAAAAAGAATTCAAACTAAGTAGGTTACTGATACTACCCAGAGGAGAAAGTGCCCACAAAAGTAATAATAATAAGGCACCATAATATGAATTAAAGGACAACATCAAGTCTCAGAATTATTCTACTTCTAATCCCTGGATTAAGAGAATTCCAGTCCCACTATTCAACAATTAATACTACACTCGATTACGTACATCACAGTTGTTCACGAATCTTGCATAATGACCCGATGACAGTGTTTTCCAATTGATATGCCCTATTAGTGAGTTTCCAAATCAATGCCATACATTACAACTATCTATTTTATTTTTAAATTAAAGACACCGTAAAACAAATGATTCTGAGTGCCTTTCATACAAGGTAAGTTACTCAGTAAAAACATTTGTGTTGGTGTTATCTATTTGTGATCTTATATCTTAAATCATAATGTGAATTAGAATTTGAAGCCAATACTTCAGAAATTTATTTCCCTTCAACTTTGGAGATAATACATTGCGATTTTTAATTTTTCGTTGGATTCTAATCTTCAAAGGAGAAATGTATGTGTGAAGAGGGGGTCGGTGTGGCTCTTGCCCATTTTGCATCTGTTCATATGTTATCTGCAACAAAACATGACGTGTGAGTTTGGAAGATGGCGCAGTCAGTGAAATGCTGCTCGCCTTGTAAACACAAGGACCTAAGTGTGTTCACTGAAACTTGTGGGCTGGTGCACGCTTGCAACTCCAGCATGGGAAGAAAGGAAGGAGAGGCAGAAAGGTCCCTGGCTTGGCCGGGCACCTAGTCTAGACTAATTAGTGAGTTCGAGGCTTATTAGAGACTCTTTCTAAAAGGACATGGACTGTGTTCTTGAAGATGACACTAAAGGTTATCAGCTGGCTCCCAATCATCACACACACACACACACACACACACACACACACACACACACGAGTAGTATACATACATATATACACTAAAAATAATAGTCAAAAAAGAATAAATATGTTTATTGATACAATCATCTCTAGCCTTGTTTCCAGTTCTGTCAGTTTGGAGGGAGTGAAATGCTGCCTACTTCTCTCGTCTCTCTTATGATTAGAGATATTCTAAAAGAATTACTGGAAAAAATAACAATACGATGTTCAATAGATAATAGTTTTTATTGCTAGACAACTATCCAAGAATATCATTAGTCTGCTCCATGCAGAATAGCCCAAATTTCTCTGGGGAGCTCATAGAATGAACATTTGACTCTTGAAACTGTGAAATCTTCATGATGTTAATCTTGGGGATATAGCCACACACCCTGGATTTTATGAATTAAAACAAAAGTGTATTCATGAGACTATGATGCAAAAAAAAAACAAAAACAAAAACAAAAACAAAAACAAAGTATAGCCCCCTCTACAGATTGTTGCAGGTAATTCAAAACCATCATGAACATAGTTCATGTCTAGGAAATAGACCACCCTGCATACAACAAGAATGCTTAATTTATGAACAGGACGCTCAACAGGTCAAATGTATTAATGTAATTAAATTACTGCTTGTTGAAGCATGTCTTATTGCTTCTAATAAAAGTAAATATAAATAAAATTCTGTTTGGATATGTGCCCATTCAGAGTATCTGAAATTAACTGCTTAACTGATGAGGTGTAAGAACATAAATTGGGGTTGAGAGAGGAAGATGGCTCAGTAAAGCACCCTGCCATGCAAGAAGGAGAACCGGAGTTTGGATCTCCATGACGCGAAAAGACAGTATCCATGACACACGCCTCCAAGCCCAGTGCTGGGTGAGTGTAGAGAAAGGCGAGTACCTGAATGTCCTCAGTCAGCCACTCTAGCTGAATCCGTGAACTCCAGGTTCAAGGACAGACTCTGTCCCCAAAACTAAAGGTAGAGCACCATCAAGGGAAGATGTGCAATGCTCCTGCCAGCCTCCATATGCACGCACGTACACTTGCAACACGCATGCTCACACGCACACTAACAAGTCTATAAGCCACACCAATAACACACATGGGACTGGGGAGAAACAGAGACTGATTTGTGTTAACGTCCTAGAGAGAAATGGAGACACTAGTCTAGCCTGAAGTAATCAACAGGAGGAAAACCCAGCCATTAAAGAAATAGCATCCTGTGCTGGGAATGCATCTCAGTGGCAGAACATTTTACTAGTATGTACAAGGTCCTGGGTTCAATCCCCAATGCTGACAGAAAAAAATAAAACTTTAAAGCGTGAGCATGACTGTCATAGCATTTGATTCGGAGTGCTTGGTCTGGGTCTGTTTTCACAGTTCTGAAATTCAAATCCAAATAATCTTCTTCCTCAATAAAACCTGGGTTTTCCATCCAGGTGCCCATCTTTGCGGCTGTGTTGGCTTTTGTTGAATATACATGTTCCGGGAAGAAAGCGTGTTTCCTCACAGCAATTTCATACATATATGGTTTGTCTACCCTGCAAAACTCCATGTCACATGCCAGCATGGATAGTTTTCTTACACATTTTACATACTTGAACAGGTAGAAAGAACACAGAGATTTCCCCAACCTATTGATATAATTTCTTCTAATCGTCATATATTTCCTTGAGGGAAAAGTTGAGGGAACTTTCCAGCCATTTAATAATCAAATATATCAGAACATTTCAAAAGTTATATGTGATTTTAAGTGTTTACACAAAGTCATTGCACTAGTCAGTAATTACTGATACGTGTCTCTTTACATTGGCATCCAGAATTTGTTAGACATTTTCAATTATTATCATTTTTTATTGGGGATATAGCAAGCCAATATCTCTGGCTGAAAGAACTAGCTTTACCTAACATCTCAAAATTAAATACTTGGGGTACAGCCCTTACTTTTGTATTTTTAGACTTGGAGTCTATATACACAGCTGGACAAACGTTGCTATGTCAAATAAAGCTGGTCCTCCTAAGTGCCAGCATTGTGGGCATGCACTGTTAGACACAGCATTTGGGACTGACTTATTATTTTTGAGGTTTGAGGGAATCCACTTTAATCATGAAAGCAATGTCATAATTTTTACTCAATTTATTTTCACTTCTCTTACATTGAAATTACATTAAATCTTGAGTTATAAAATCCATGAAACATAACATGTTTATTTCTTGTTTGTTTAGTGATTTTTTTCCTCCTACTAAACATCAAGAGCCACTTAAGTAAAGACAATAGAGTCTACTGAATATGTCTCTGATATATTGACTTTTAATGGCTCATGACGACTTAAATAAGCTTGTCATAATAACGTCTTATCGACATCTCCATTTTATTTTCTTGAACAATCACTTTTTAAAATTCACTTATGATTAGTAATTTTCTAGGAATTATAGTGCTAGGACAGTGTTAATATCAAGACTCCAAACATTGACTAGAAGAATCAATAATTTTTATAATTCGCTGCATGAGAGATCAATATCCATAATTACATATTAAAAAAGCTCAGTGAATCCATTGAATTCAACAGCGGGCACACATGTGTGCATGTGTGTGGACACCCAGTCATGTTGTCCGATGAGAAAGGACAAGACAAACACCCATGTATTGCAGAGCGAGGCCTGACCGTGGGGTGTCTGAAGGGAGGCCCCGTGTGTGTTACTCGGGTACATCTAGTTTTGTGTGGTGAGCTGACCCGACGTCATCTGGCAAGCGCTTCTCACAATGCATGCCTTCTTACAGCAGAGCATGACTGTGTTCCGATACATAGGAAAAGAAACGCAGTCCCCTAAAAATAACAAAAATGGAATCAACTCTGAATTGACGTTAAAAATAAAAATGGGGGGGGGCGCGGAGGGGAAGGTTTGTCTTTAAATATATCTTTGAGAAGACTGAATGTTTACTTGTGATTTGGAGCAATAATATATTGTGGTAAATATTGTTCTTTCTTTAGCATGAAATAAATGTTTGGGGAAAGCAAAAAAAAAAAAATAAGAAAGCAAACAGAAGGAAGGAAGGGAGGGAGGGAGGGAGGGAGGGAGGGAGGGAGGGAGCGTGCAGTGTTTCCTTATTCTTCTGTCACACAGTCTGTCCCGGGATGAGCTCAGGCCATGTAGTTTAAAACTTACAGGGGCCTCTGAAAGACAAAGCGGCGAAGTCTGTAAACAGGTTCCTTGTAGGATGAGCTTAATGAGCCTCCAGACCTTCTCTCCCCCGCCCCCTCGGTCCTTCGGACTCCAATGCCCACACTCTATCTATAGGTGCTACCAACGAAGAGGTAGCCATTGGATGATATTGACGCAGCCGTCGGCAATCTGCAGATTTTCATCCTGGGTTGTGGCATCCTGAAATAAGTTGAAGCAGAAATGATATCCCTGGGTTGAGAGATTTCAAATTCTATTTATCGATAGCTGAAGTACAGGACCAGATATTAGTAAGTGGACAAGGTTGGCAGAGGGTGGAAATAACAGCCAGACTCCCAACCGCGACCGCAACCGTGAACGGGAGAAAATGGAGGGAGAGGAGCCGCCAGCTGCTCTTTATCCTTGGCGCTCAACTAAGCTTCACTTCGCCTTGCTTTTCGGGGTGGGGGTGGGGGGGGCTTTTCGCTTTATTCTCTTTGGAGCTCTGTAAGGCATTATCAGCATTAAATCCTTCGGCAGTGCTTACTGGGAAGCCCGGAGAGGCCAGCGATATGAGCTGGCATAATGACATCTTCCTGCCTGGTACAAAGGCAGCATTCACTGTCATTGAGGCGGACATACGATGCTACTAGTCGAAGCCTCGGCCACAGATCCCATCAGTGTCCCATTACAGAGGCAACACTGTCCCAGGGTCCGCTTGGAATAGGAACCTCGAGGCTGGGCTGGGTGGTGGGGGGTGTCTCACTCAAGCTTCGAGGAAAATTAAATGCACTAAATCAGCCGGTTAATTATCTGTGTCATTGACCTTGGAGCCTTAATGGGGAAATGTATTTCAGACACCACATGCCTGTAAACAAAGAATTATAAGGTGTAGTGCCCATCGCGTAATTGACAGGCGGGAGTGTATTTAAATAGTGTGCAGAGAAACAAGCCACCTGCCCCAAAGCAAACCTCTTTCCCTGGGACATTTGCTTCTGTCCCTCTGATTATGCCTTCTTCGGTTTCCCCAAAGCGATACAATGTGTCTTATAAGTTCACGTGTCTTTAACGCTGTGCTCAAGCAAAGCTCCTCCCAGCTGTCAGGAAGTCTTCTACATTTCCTTAACCTTGACAGAAGCCGCTCCTCAGATCCTTGCTTTACTGTGAGAGGAACTACCATCAGGGAAGAAAAGGACTATCACATAGTTACATCCTCTCTGTGACCTAACATGCAATTTCATCGCCGCGGCAAGTCCCCAGGGCATTGAGCTGGGACTCCAGGGTGAAGGGAGGAACCCGGGCATGGTGATCCTGAGCCCAGCCCACCCCGCACGAAGCAAGTGTCCCTAAGTGACAGCCACAGGCCTCAGTGACCACTCCACTGAGAGGTCAGGCATGGCTCATCCTGACCCTGCACCTCAAAGGAACTGTGTGGCCCTAACAGCACACAGAAGAGTCACCAACATCAGAGAAGTCTAAATTCTTGTCTCCTACTCCTTGCCAAAAAAAAAAGAAAGAAAGAAAAGAAAAGAAAAAAAAGGAAGCCAGACTTCATGGCTTTCTGAACATGCATGCCTGTGTTAAAACCACAGAAATAAGGCACACTCCAGTCAAGAAAAGGATGTCGTACTTGTAACAGGACAGTACCTAGTGTAATGTTTCCTTATCATCATTCACTGGCCTGCCTCTCATTTTTCTATGAGATTCCCTCTTTATCCCTCCCGTGGTCCTCCCCTTTGTCCCTCAAACTGTGGGGTTCTGGAAGTCTACTTGCTCATGGATGGATTCCAGAGAGCTGCTTGGTTTGCTGTCCACTGTGTTGGAAGAAACGGCCATTTTATTGGTTCATTCACTATATTCATTCTCATTCTCTCTCTCTCTCTCTCTCTCTCTCTCTCTCTCTCTCTCTGTTTCAGTTTTGGTTTTTCGAGACAAGGTTCTTCTGTGTAGCCCTCCTGCAATTCACTCTGTAGACCAGGCTGGCCTCGAACTCAGAAATCCGCCTGCCTCTGCCTCCCAAGTGCTGGGGTTAAAGGTGTTCTTGTTCCCTGCATCATTATTGCTTGATTTGTTTAACTCATAAGACACCAGAAAGAGAGACTGACAGAAATAGGGAAGGAAGAGGGAGAGGAGAGAAAAGAGACAGAAGGAAGGGGCTAAAGGGGAGGAAAGAAAATACAGAGTGGGAGAGGAGGAGATTATTGAAGCTCCCGGGATCCTAGAAGGAGATTCGACTTATGCTAGACTTTTACATACACCGAGATATCCAACTCACACTCGGGGTCTGAGACAGCGTTCCAGGATGTTCTGGGAAGGACCAGCATCCAGATTTGAGAGAGAAGCTCCCTGGTGTCAGGCTCATTCCCAGCTAGTGTCTGTGCCAAGGAAATTTTCTATGACTGGGAAGCACTTAACTCCATAAGCAAACAATTCCAGAAAGATCTCCAGAAAATATGGTTTAGAGAGGACAAAGAAATTCTTAGTTTCTTCTAATAAGTTCTAGAACTTCATATTGCAAGTTCTAGATTTTACCCCCAAGATTTCCCATATATAGTCTCAGCTGCTCCGAGCATATGCCTAATAGATAGATATTTGCCCCCAGGGAACTGAGAGAAAAGACAAAGGAATCACATGAGATGGCCCATGAGACAGGATATCACTGAGAGCAAAGGCTAGATACATTTGAACACATGGAGCAATGGGTTTTCTCTTGTGAGAGGTGATTTGCACACTTGTGAGAAGGCATTTGCACATTTGACGTTTGCGGGCAGCTTTCAACACTTCCCATTTACTGCCCATGGAAGCAGCTCTCGGTTGTGAGCCTTGTGCGTTCGCTTGTGAGATGAACTTGCTCATGGGCTTGGGGATGGACATCACTTACTTAGGCTCCAATGGTCTGTAATTGCGAAACACACGCACCCCCTCCAGATCCCACATCCTGGGCAGACAGTCCAGGCCAGACAATTCTACTCTGAGTAGTCATGGATTGAAGTGGCACACGCCACAGAACTGCCCTAGGTATGAAAGGGTAGACACTAGCAAAACTGAAATGTGCGTGCTTTTTATTGTGTAGCATCGCACGGGAGTACAGTTACAAAACTCTAGAACGGTGCTTAACAAAAGAAAGAAGCGTGAGCCTGGGAACAAGGAGGACCTTTTTGCATAAAATACAGCTGTAAAAAAGAATGCTCAAACAGGAAGAGGGTGGAGGACTATTTAAACATGCAAATCAGGAGGAGCTGCTCTCCCTAGGTAAGGGGCTTATCACCTGAAGTGGGGAGGATCTTGCTTTTGTGTTAATTACTCTCTGTGGTGGCTTGCCCAGCTCTGGACTATTGAATTCAGGAATAAGGGAATGCTAATGGATAAGGCATTGTGGATGGAGTGAATTAGTGCTTCCTGCTGCTGCTGCGAGGCTGTCTGGAATGGGAACCCACAGACTGCCCGCACCTCCTGCTTGCCCTGTGCTTTCAGCCATTTGTTTCCACCGGGAGCAAAGCAACTGGGGCCTTGTGGAAATCCAGGAAGGAAAGTGGATGTCAAGAAGGACACTTTGGGGGAGATTAACATGTTTTGCTGGGAGACTGTTTCTAGCCTGCTCTATTGTATGGGCAGCTCAAATTTGAAAAGGAGACCCTGCCTCCGTTCAAAACCTCCACATCAAAGCGGCTTTGAGTGTCACCGGGTTTTGTTTTGGGTTTTGTTTTCTGAAAAAGCACATTTTCCACAAAACTCCCATTTGGCAATTCAGGTGCCTTTCACTCTCGGCAACTCTCTCGTCTCTGTCCAGCCAGGGTTCCCACACGCACGAGGTCTAAACAAGCACAGTTATGGTGGGATGCTTCAAAATTCAGCACAGTGACTCGTGAAAACCTAATCCAACAATAGAATGGCTTGGTCCGTTGCAGGAGAGGCCATCTAAGAAGGGACACGAGTCTTCCGGAAAGGAGCCCCAAGGATCAGCGCTCTAAAGAAAAAAACCAGCCGCAGGTTCGGCAGGAAAAGCATCCATAGACGGGTCACCCTTTGACCCTGTCGCATCTCACAAACTTACTTTCACCCTCCTTGGGTCGTCTTTTTAATAGTCTTATGAACCATTACACCAGTACTCTACGTTTGAGATGGGAGCTAGCACAAGCAGGGCAAAAATAGCCTCGTCCGTTTTCCAGACAGCATTTAAACCCCACCCCCACCCCCGCCCCGCCCCCACCCCCACCCCCGCCCCGCCCCCGCCCCCTCTGCTGCCTTCCAAGCATCAACCAGTGTGTCTTCAAGATGAGCTAAATCTCTCTGCCTCACATCTTTGCATTTTGATGTGAAATTTGCTTTGGCGAGGTTCCCCAGAAAGCAAAGCCTGAGGCAAAAGCTTATGTGTAGTAGTTTTGTAGGAAGTACAATCTCAAAAAAAAAAAAAAAAAAAAAAAAGAAAAAGAAAAAAAAGAAAAAAAGAAAAGAAAAAAAGTAGGATTAAGGGGCAAAAAATATAAAAAGGGTGCAAGCTACTCCAAGGGTGGTTGACTACTGACAAGCCAGCCACCCTTAGGGACTGGCGTCTGGCATTGCCACTTGCTGGATCTGGTGGGGCTCATGTCCAAAATGCCATCCGACCAGCTATAACTTCAGACAGTGCCTCCCTCCGGGGGAGAGAAAGGATGCAACAGCCAGTTACCTACTAGTCAAAGTTCACTTCATGGAACAGGGGCCCTGAACATCTGGGAGGTCCATAGAGGCCGCTCTGAGCTGGTCCCAAACCTTCACGCTTACTTGAGTTCTTACAGGAATAGAAGTTCCAGGGCGTGAAGTAGGGGGTGCTTGGTACACTGGCATGTGAGGATGTGACTGTAACTTTCTGGGGGGATGCGCCAGCTCCTGAGTAAAGACAGGGAGACTTATGTTTATTATAGGCGTTGGGCACTATAGCTAGGCAGATTCTACCCTCTTCCAACCTAACAACACTGGCCTGGCCGGTGTCCTGCCATGTGGCCCATTACCTGTTCATCGTAGTCTCCCCCTGGTACCTGCTCCTTCATTCCTCTCCATCTGTCAACTTCCTGCGTGACAGTTCTCACCTGAGATCCTCTCTTGCAGAAGTCCGGCCTTAACTTTCCAGCCCACCTATTAGCTACTCATCTCTTTCTTTGACCAATTAGAAGGTGACGGAGAATAACATGTATAAAACACTAATGCAGGATACCCTTCATTAAAGGTTATCTCCACATAAGGCATGGCGGCAGGCACTACTCCCCTAAAGTGATGTTAGCCTAATTCCAGGCGGCTAGGCCAGAGCAAATGTCCAGGGCCAGAAAACAGGTGGGAGGACCCAAAGATACACCTGCCACAATCTCCATGGCCCTCAAAATTGCACCTGATGGCCCTGTTACAAAAGAGCTGGTGCCTCAGAGAGGTCCTGATAGAGAAACCAATCAGGCCTTGTGAAGAAGGAAGAATCCTGAGCTAAAATGAAAAGGTTGATTAGATGAACCCCCGTCCCTCCTATGCCGTTAGTCCTAAGGACATGGTTGCTGTGAGGCCTCTCCATCTACTCTAAATCCCCTCGGGGTCAGCAAGCCCCATGAATTTTCTGTATAATTCACCCACCAGCCAGACTGTCCCTGGCATTTGTCCCCAAGAACCTGGTTGTCCTTCCCTGTTCCTGTAGTTGAGGCAGACAGTCTCTCACGAAGCATCCTCGTCTGGCAGCATAGAAACACTGAGGGACACTGTGGTGACTTTTCTGAATGCTCTGCCTTCTTGGAACAAAGCTACCCATTCTTGTATTTTGTTCATATCTTCCGGCTCTTAATAAGCACGATTCCTAACCTAGCAGCCTGAAATGTCCTCTCTGCTTCATTTCCCAGCAGCCCTCACAGACCCTCCTGACAGCCAAGATCAAACAGGCTGCAGGTAATTTATAATAACTGCTTGGTCTCTTGCATGCTCACCTGAGAACCCATAGGCCCCAATGATGAAAAGGTCCCAGGCACGGTCCTGGAAACTAGAATTTAAATTGGTAGAAACTAAGCTTGCAAAAAAGAAAAAAAGAAGAAGAAGCAGCACAAATTGCTCAAATGGGTTTCTAGGTCATAGGTGGTGAGAAGGAGCCAATCCTTTTCCCCTTGGTTTCCAAACTCCTGTCACCTAGCAAATACTACCCCTTATTCTAGTTCCCTTTCTGTTGCTGGGGGGAGAGGGGGTGTGTGGAAAATACCAAAAGCAACATAGAGGAGAATGCATTTATTTCACCTTACAAATTCCAGTCTATCACTGAAAGAAGCCAGGCCAGACATGCAAACAAGAACTTGAAGCAGAAAAAAATGGCGACCACTGCTTGCTAGCTCACAGGCTTATACTTAGCTGGCTCTCTTATTTAGCTCAGGACCATTTGCTTGGGGAATGTTGCTGCCCACAGTGGACCAGGCCCTTCCACATTAATTAATAATCAAAACAACCTATCCAGCCTGGTGGTGGTGGTGGTGGTGGCGGCGGAGGCAGTGGCAGCGGCGCACGCCTTTAATCCCAGCACTCGGGAGGCAGAGGCATGCGGATTTCTGAGTTCGAAGCCAGCCTGGTCTACAGAGTGAGTTCCAGGACAGCCAGGGGTACACAGAGAAATCCTGTCTTGAAAAACCAAAAAAAATAAAAAAATAAAAAATAAATAAAAAACTAACAACCTGTCCGCCAAAGACATGCCTACAGGTCAGTGTTATCTGGGCAATCTTCCAGTTGCAGTCCCCTTCTCAGATGACTCTAGGTGTATCAAGTTGACAGTTAAAGCTAACTAGTAGTGTCCTAGTTGGGTCCCTAATAGGTCACTTAATTGTTGTGTAAGACTGACTGTTCTAGGCGAAGTGTGACATAGAATATGAGGATTCTTCCACAGCCTGGCCATTGTGCTTTCTTTGTTTCTGAGACCTTAGATGGTATAGATAAGTAGACTGAATCTCTGAATGGAAGGGAGGAGAATCATAGATGGTGAAGACGCTGAATCCAAGAAGAACAGATTGTTGCTTCCATCAGATTTCAAGGCAACTGCTACAGCATACCACAGGTGCCTGGCTGTTGCGTGTAAGGAATGGTCCCCTGCCATGGAGAGGTGGGGTACCTTAGTAAGAATGGGAGTTGGATCCGCTATTGTGAGAACACATGTTCTGTGGGCTCAGTTTGGTCTTCATCCCTGTTTCCATAGCTACTGTTTATGGGTCCCCTACACCTGCACTGAGATTACTAAAGACATTGACTATGGAAATGAGCCTCCTGCTGATGTGTGTCTTGACTAGTTCCTCTGACAAGCATTCTCTCTGTTGGGCATGATACAGTCCTCTACACGCTTTGTGCCCACTCACCTATGCCCATCAACATGCAACTTCTGTAGACTTATTTGTCTTTCCCTCCTTAGGTTTCTGGTAGACCAACCAAAGCAATAGATATAGATATAGATGTAGATGTAGATGTAGATATAGATATATAGAGAGACTATAATGACTATAGACTAACCACAAGCTTAGCATTAGAGATTACAGCTGTGACCCTATTTAAATACACAACATGGCATCAGGACATTATAAATCTTAGCATTTCTCCCAAACTGGAGAAGGAGATAAAGAATAGGAAACTTTAAAGCCAGATCTCAAAGAGTAGGTAGAAGTTGGCAAAAAAAAAAAATAAAAATAAAAAAAAGTGGATGGGGTGGGTGGGTGTTGAGATGAATCAGTGGGCAGCATTCTTGCCGTGTAAGCTCGGTGGCCTGAGTTTGATTCCCTCAGAATCCGTGTGAACATGGCAGGACAGAGACAGATTTACAAGACTGACCTCTGGCTCCCACGTGAGTGCCCTGATACATGACTATGCTCAAATATACACACATTAAAAGGAAGGGAGGAAGGAAGGAAGGAAGGAAGGAAGGAAGGAAGGAAGGAAGGAAAGAAAGAAAGAAAGAAGAAGGAAGGAAGTAAAAAAGAAGGAAGGAAGGGAAGGGAAAAAAGAGAGAAGAAACAAAGGAAAGAAAGAAAGAAAGAAAGAAAGAAAGAAAGAAAGAAAGAAAGAAAGAAAGGAAGGAAGGAAGGAAGGAAGAAAAGAAAGAAAGAAAGAAAGAAAGAAAGAAAGAAAGAAAAAGGAAGGAAGGAAGGAAGAAAGAAAGAAAGAAAGAAAGAAAGAAAGAAAGAGAAAGAGAAAGGAAGGAAGGAAGAAGAAAGAAAGAAAGAAAGAAAGAAAGAAAGAAAGAAAGAGAGAAAGAAAAAGGAAGAACCCTGCTTTACTGAGAAAAATCCCCGTATCAAGGCCCAGGGCTTACACAGCACAGGAGAGAACCGCACTCACTCCTGCTGCTTGCAGCATGAGTGCCACATAAAGACAAGTGGCTAATAGACTGTGCGGCGCTTTTAACGATCATAGGGAACTTGCTCCTGATTTTCTAGGTGACACCAATTCACTGTAGAATATTAAATTACATTATGACAGAATTCCACTTCCAGTTATGTGTTCTAATGTCTCTGTAGCATCAGGGAGACAAACTGTAGTGTTACTGAAACTGTCCTAACAGAGGATGCTGAAGGCCTGAGCAAGTATCATGGCTAGAGGGAGAGGTAACTGAGAATGAAGTGCTCCCCGGAAGTCCGTGAGACTATGGTTCACAGCTGGTAGTTAGTTCTACTGAGAAGTGGGTGGAGAGTGAAGGCTCTAACCTCACTAAGGGATTACTCCATTGAGAAGCTCATAGCTGAATATCTTCATAAGAAATGGGGCTGTGAGAAAAAAAAATGTCATCCTGAGGAATCATAGTCTTGAGGTCCTATCTTGCCCTGGGCCTCTTTCTGTCCACTTCCCTCTGTTACATGTCTTTCATGAAGGAAGCATAGCTCCTCCCTACCTATCCATCATGATATTCTGTCTAACCACAACCCCCAAAGAGCTGGGCCAACCCAGCAGAAGCCGAAACCTCTGCATTTGGGAACCAAAATGAGCTGTTCCCCCCTTTAAGTTGTGTCAAGTGTATGTCACAGTGCAAAACTAGTCAAGGGGATTGGAGAGAAAGACATCATTTTATGGTGGCTTCAGCAAGATTTTGTCGTCAGTGGGATGTTCAGATTGGGGAAACAGAGGTCTGCTGACTAACTTCATGGATCTAAAGAGATGGTAGGAGCAGGGTGTAACATACACAGGCTTATCAGGAAAGAAGATAGAACCAGGTCTAGATATATCAGTATTAAAGTCTCATAAAATGTTCATCTGGAAAGAAGCCAGATCTAGAACTATCAGCTTTGACCTCGATAGATGAGGTCACCAGGTCTAGAAAGAGAAGAAGAATGAATCACAAACATATTCTTTAATCTGATTGCTTAGGGGAAGCCAAAGAGAACTCCTCAAAGGGAAGGGATAGAAGGGAGATCTAAAAAGGGTCAGGGACGCTTATTTGAGTGGCTGGAGGGAGGGATGGTGCTGGCTCTGTAAGAGGAGAGCTGCTTTTCTAGAATAGAAAACAATAAGTAAAGATATAATTCTGAACGCACTTAAATATGACATTCGAGGGCAGGTCACCCTCATTTTCTCAGGGACATGGCAAGTAAGAAGCCTGTAACAGATAATGTCTCACCACTGTGGTTAGGAGGCAGGATAGGATACAGCAAACTGTAGGAGTCATCTGAAGTTTACAAGTCTCGAGGAGTAAGGCCACTAGGAGGGAGGGGTTATGGGGTACTTTTACTGCTCTAGAATGAGAATCCCAGCCAATATGTATGGAAAGCAAAGCAGATAATCACAAAGTGGGAATGTGAGATTAAAGAAAAGGTATAATGCATGTAAGTGTGTCACAGAGCTAGAATCATAGACGGGCCAGAAGATGGAATGTGGAGCCCAGCGGGTTGATATTTACATATTCACATTCTGTGGTCTCTCCTCGCTGCAGCGAAGCTCCATTAGTGCCAGCCCTAATTCTTCATTTCTTCATTAAATTGTCTGGGTCCTATGTCTCTTATGCATTTGAATCTTAAGCTAAGCGAATTAGCCTAATCTGTAACGGGACTAACTTGTGATAAGGTATTGATGGCTAAAGAGTGTCTGATACGCTATCCAGCTCGGCAAACAGACAGAGGATACTGACTTCAAACCGGAGTTCTTGTCTGGGGGTGTAACCGAGTCACCCTATGGTTCTGTTTTAGAACTTAAGTGCCCTGGCCATCCCACCCTCCCTAAGTCCTAATAAGCTCCTAGATAAATTTTTGCAAATATCTCCATTTAAAATGAAGGTTAATGGGGAGAGATGGAGAAAGAGATGAGTGTTTGGCCCCTCAAGTCAATAGCTTTTTTGTGTAATTGACTGTGATTGATCGCCTCTCTGTAAAGCTTTCCTCCTCCCCATTCTCTCCTTGTGTTACCATCCTACCTCACTGAAAATAGGCCCAGGGAACTTCAGGGCCCTTTTCCTCTGGAGAGCACAGAATACAAGGTGCAAGCCGTCCCATTGGAGACTTCTTCAGAGACTCAGAAATAGATCTGGGAGCCACAGTTTACAGTGGTGTTGCCCACAGAGTGTAAATTACAGGGACTGTAGCTGTGTCCCCAGGTCAGATGATTAAAAGAGTTTATGAAATGAAGGCAAATACTAGAAAACAAAACTGACTGGAGCTCCTGATTTAGGTTATTGAAAGTTCTTGCTGCCGTGGGTACTGATTAAGTACCCTTTCCAGTTATGGGAGTCAACAGTATTCATGCTACGCACTGCTACACACTGCTAACAAAATTAAGAGAGGCAGAGGCAGGGGCAGAGGAAGGAGCAGGGTCAGAGGCATACACAGAAAAAGAGAGACATGCACAGAGAGGGGATAAATAAAATAACATGATAGATGATTAGTAGACAGGTATAGATGACAGGTAAGATAACTAAAGAGGTTATAGATGACAGCTAGATGATAAATGGTAGCTAAGATTGAGGATAGATACACAAATGTCATATAAATGATAGATAAAATAGATAATATAGACAAATACAGAGATGATATATATAAAGACAGACAGATAGACAGACAGACAGATGGATGACATTGTACTGGCTAGTTTTATGTCAACTTGACTCAAGCTATAGTCATCTGAGAGGAGGGAACTTCAACTGAGAAACTGTCTCCCTCCATAAGATCACACTGCAGGCAAAGCTTAGAGGCCATTTTCTATTTTAGTGATTGATGTGGGAAACACCCAGTCCATTGTGGGTGGCCCCATTCCTGGGCAGGCAGGCCTGAGCTGTAAAATAAAACTAGCTGAGCACGAGACACTGAACAAGTCATTTTGAAGGAATCCTCCCTGACCGGCCCAGCCCATTGTGAGTGATACAATGCCTTGAGCTAGTGGTCCTGGGTTCTATAAGACACAAGGCTGAGCAAGCCATGAGGAGCAAGCCAATAGGCAGCACCCCTCCGTGGCCTCTGCATCAGCTCCTGCCTCCAGGTTCCTGTGCTGTTTGAGGTCCTGTCCTGATGATAATGAACAGTGATAAGGAAGCATATGGCAAATGGACCCTTTCCTCCCCAAGTTGCTTTAGTCATGGTGTTTAATCACAGCAGTGATAAGCCTAAGATAGGATAGATAATAGTGTGTGTGTGTGTGTGTGTGTGTGTGTGTGTGTGTGTGTGTGTGTGAAATTCTTCCTAGGAACACAGTGTTATTATTTCTCTGACTTCATGTCTTTACAAGGATAGGACACTTTTGCAACAACACATCTTACATACTGTAGCAAAATAGAACTTCACTGATGTGATTATTGGCTGGGGTCAGAGAAAAGGTCTTCACCTGGACTGTAGCTTGTATCTTACCAGAAATATTGTTATATTAAAGAATAAATCAGCCTGATTAGCTTAGAAAATCTCTGAAGTTCTGTGGGATTTGGAGATATTGTTTGGTTTTGATTCCAGTGCTGAACCTGGGCCCCAGGGAATGTGGCGGGGCAAGGGCCCTGCTAATGGGCTACGTCTCCAGCTCTTGAGGTTCCAGTTTCGGTGGATTGGAAAAGCATTATTGCATAGCAGGCATTCTAGTCTTGCTCTTTCTGCACTATGACTTTGAGTAAGACATCTGAGCTCTTTAAATTTAGTTTCAGCCATTGCATGCAAAGTTTGCCATTCTAGATCTTTTGGTGAAAAACAATTTCCATAAAATATATTTTGATCATATTTTTCTCCTCTCCTGATCAACTTTATGTTCTTTTTATTTTCATTCTTTTAGAAGAAAACAGAAACTAAAATTAACAAAACCAAGACTCCCCCCAAAAAAACCAAGACCCTCCCCTCCAAAAAAAGATTTTTTTTAAAGCATCAGCTTTAAATTCCCAAATATATATATGGATACTTCTTTATATGATTAAAAGTACCTGAAAGTTAGTTTTCAGTTGAAATTTATATCTTAAATTTTGGGTAGTGCATCACTGTGGTAAGAGTATACATGTACTGCCGCTTGGTCCCAATGCAAAGTTACGGTCTAAATTAGTGAATTTGGAATGCACCCAGGTAAAGATGTGGACATGGCACCACTGCCAATATGACTGAGAGAAATCTGTCAAAAGCACCGAACTCGCCATGGCTACTTGTTTCTCCTGGAGGCGGAGAATTGGAGGAGTCCTGGATTCCCCTTTAAATTGTTCCCATGAGATAATTAAACACAGTCCTTTATTTCTTAGGAAAGCTCCCATCTGGGTAAGAGATGTGAAAGATCAAAGCAACATATGTGAAAATGTGTCAAGTCAAAAGAAGACTCACTTATTGGAACATATTAAAAGAATAGGGATTAAAAAAAGAGAGAGAGAGAGAGAGAGCGCACCTGGGGAGTCATAAACATTAGCTTTAAGCCAGGCAAATGCTGCTTTTAATTTCCGTACAGTAGAAGAGAATACAGCACCATGAATAGCACAAAGGTGTATATGGCCACACTGGTTAGGAGACAACACAGGGTGTTTAAAACAGCCTGACTCGTGCAGCCTTTTCTCTGGTAACTGCATGAGCCTATTGTCAGGAAAAAACAAATTTTCTATCTATCTATTTGTCTCTCTGACTATCTATCTATCTAATCTATTTAGATCTATAGAATTGTCTGGCTCTATCTGGATCATCTATGTATCCAGATCTAGATGGACAGTAGATGGTAGATAGACAGGCCGATGATATAGATATCAATAGCTACATAGAGCTATATGGCAGATCGACAAGAACAGACAGATAGATGGTATCTCTTTAAACATAAATACAGTGATGATTTCTAGAAAACTGAGAAATCAGCAAATAAGACTGAGTCCCCCACTGGCCCTGCTAACACATGCACACACACACACACACACACACACACACAACATTTTATATTCTACCTTCTTAATACTGTTACAGAGACTGAGTTATAGATATCTGAAAATAGTACTATGAGGATCCTATCATTTGAGAACATACATAAATACATAACAAAAAATATATGGATAAAGGTTTTGACGGCTAAAATAGATACATTCCTCTGAAACCTTTCCAGCACTAACACTTACCTGACAGCTGTCTGCCCCACCCCTCAGCCCCGCCCCTCGGCCCCACCCCTTTCATTCTGTTTGACTTCATTATGAGATTCAAAAATCCTTGCACACGTGTACTTATTCTTCTGATGTAAAGCTTAGCATGTTGCATCAGTAAACAACAAGCTCCTGGGAAAATGTAGGTCTTGTAACCTTGACAAGCGTGCTGAAATCGAATTCGCCAGCATGCCTCTGTTTGCTTTTTAGGTAGACTTTATATTAGCATTGTATATTATAGTCTATTATAACTTACAGATTATATTCACATTAATAGCATATTTGTAGTATGTTAGTGTTGTCTGGGAAGTGTTTCCAAAAATATTAGCATTGCAGGATGGTGTCTTCACACCTGGTCTTTCTGATCATTTTGGTGACATTATTTTCTTGTGGCGCTAGAGACAAAACTCAGCGCCTCCTGCTTGTCAGGCAGGTACTCTGTTGAGCGCCAGGCCTCACGCTGGTAACGGATTTGAAGGATGTTTTAAGTGTTATTCCTGCCACTCAATCACGCAGGAAATATTTATTGAGCATTTACTTTGGGCTCTTGGCAGTACTGGAACTACAGCTAAGGTCCCTGAAGTTGAGGGCTCTGTATTAGCTGAGGAAAAAAATACAACAAAAGCAGACAAATAAATGAATGTACAGTAAGCATACAGAGCAGAAAGACTCTATAATGAAGCTAAAATAGGACGTGTGTTACATGTGTTACATGTAATAGTTTACATGCAATTATTACATGTTACATGTTTGAGATTAAACTCAATCTCAAGCTTACAGTTTGAAAGCGTTACCGTTTGAGACTAAAGTGCTCATGTGTGTAAACACCTGGTGCCCAGATGTTGGCTCTGTCTTAGGAGGTTATAGAGCCTTAGGAGGCAGGACCGGCTGGTAGAGACCCTTCACTGAGGGCAGCCGTCCAAGCTGCAGCCGGGCCTGCTCTGGTTTTCCTCTCTGCTTCCTGGTTTGTAAAAAAGCTGTGCTTCAATGTCCTGCCATGGCAGACAGGGATCTCCCAGCCACTGTGCCTTGTCCACCATGAGGAACTGTGTCCCCCTCATCCTGTGAACCAAAGAAACCCTCCCTCCTTACAGTTACAAAAAAAAAAAAAAAAAAAAATGGTGAATGCAGACAGTGACAGTGAGTCTGGGTGGCATTGTTTTCTCCGGCTGTTCAGGGATGTTCTCTCAGGTGAATCAGTTTCTAAGTTAAGACTTGGGCTGTAAGGAGGGAGGCTCGGAGAAGAGGCTGCTGCAATGGCCCTACTGCAGGACTGGTCCTCGGAGGGCTGAGACAGAAAGGAGATGTCTGTGGCTACAGAGATGGGAGGGAGGAAGCGGGGAGCTAAGGAGTCACAGATAGACAGGGAACAGGATGGGGGGAGGCATTTTAGGCCATGATGAACTTTATCCTAAACATATGACTTTATTCTAAGGAGCACGTCACAGCTGGAGGGCCGAAGAGTAACTGTAAGAAAGAACAGCTCACAACTGGGCAGATGATGACTCTCTGTGTCCCCTTAGCTCTGTGATCAACTGCCATCTGGTTCCTGCTGGCTCTGCTCTTCTGATAATGATCCAGCAAAGGTCACCATGTCCGCGGCGAGCTTAGGTCTTCTGAACTCTGTTTTTCCTCAGCCCAGCTGCCTCCTCTCCTTCTGTGGATATGATTTTTTTTTCCTTGAGTTCCATGATATTGCCAGTTCAAAGCTAACTCTTCCATCCCCTTCATCGGCTTCTCTTTGCTATTGGCGGTTTGAACTCTGCAATACAATGTTTTTAGCCTTCAACAAGGCCAGGCTCTAGTACTTCCATATGCTAATGATATGCTAATGACACTCATCCAGCAGGTTCATCCCGGGTCTCCATCCTAAGCTCTGGGTCTGTGTGTATGGCAGCCCCATCTGCCACCTTTACAAAGATATCTCTGGGTAGTACAAATTCAACAACTGCCAGACTGAATCCGTAAGCATCGCTCCAGAACAGCCCCCAGTCTGTGCCTCCTGACTTCAGAATTGTACCATATATAGTATGTGGATCAAGCTAGAAACCGAGATATCACACCTGCCTCCCTCCCTCACTCTGCATTAAATCAGCCACTCTATTCAGGTTCTTTCTACCCTCACAAGCCCTGTTTGCCCAACTGCCTTTCCTCTCTTCCCGCCACAACGGCATCAAGATCTTCCCTCACCCCTTACAGGTGACAGTGGCACACTCTTTAACCGGGTTTCCTACCCCAAACCCACTTCTTTGATGTCTGTGTCTCATGTTACAACCAGGACAATTACTTCTATCATGCAATACTTGGTTTTCTCTCTGCTTACATCCGTGATTAGTCATCCAGCCCAGCCCTCAAAGTGCCAAGCATGATCGTGTCGTCCTCCATGACCTCGTTCCTCCTGCCTGTTTCCAAAATGATGTCTTATCCCTCTCTGCTGTAATCATACGTTCACCCCTAAAGAACGAAAGAACCATTTGATGCTTCTGGCCCAGCCTATGTCTCCTTTTTCTCAGAACATTTTGCTGATCAACCCTTGGGGACCCATGTCATTTCTACTCGGCCAGTCTGTGGCTTTGTCTCCTGATTAAATTCTGATTAAAATCAAGACAAAAGCCTGCCTCATGCGGCTGGTTCAGGCTTGTTCAGAGGTTAAGAATTCTTGCTGCTTTTAAGAGAACAGAATTGGGCTCCCAGCACCCAAGTCAGGCAGCTCGTGAGCACCTGTATCTCCAACTCCAGGTACACAGAGGTGCACATTCGTATACATAATTAAAAATAAAATAAATAAATATTTTTTAATGAACCTGGACTTCTGATAGCACAGTTGGATTCAAGATGGGAGAATTCTACTAATCACTTTTGAAAGAGCCCAGAATATTAATGAAACTACAGATGCATTCAACTGGCCAGACAGGGGTGGGGGGTGAGGGGGTGGGGGTATTAGTTCCTTTTCTCGAGCCAGGCGTGGTGGCATACGCTGTAATCCCAGCACTTGAGACGCAGAGGCAGGTGGATTTCTGAGTTCGAGGCCAGCCTGGTCTACAGAGTGAGTTCCAGGACAGCCAGGACTACACAGAGAAACCCTGTCTCGAAAAAAACAACAACAAAACAAACAAACAAACAAAAAAAGACTGATGCTAGTTCCTTTTCTCATTGCCATGGCAAAATACCCGACAAGAAACTATTTAGTGATGACAGCTACATGATAGGTCAAGGGAATTTAATCCATCTAGGCATGAAAAGTACATCAGCCGGGCCAGTGGCGGCGGCGGCGCACACACCCCCTTAAACCCAGCACTTGGGAGGCAGAGACAGGCGGATTTCCGAGTTTGAAGCCAGCCTGGTCTACAGAGGGAGTTCCAGGACAGCTAGGTCTACACAGAGAAACCCTGTCTCAAAAAAAAAAAAAAAAAAACGAAAGAGAGAGAGAGAGAGAGAGAGAGAGAGAGAGAGAGAGAGAGAGAGCTGGTCACCAGCGCCTAGTCAGCAAGCAGAGAGCGACCAGGAAGTTGGGCCAGTTATCAAACCTCCCAGAATGTCGCTCATAGTGACTCAGCTCCTTCAGCGAGGCGCCACCTCCTAAACATTCCACAACCCTCCAAAGCAGTGCCACCAACCCGGAAACCGCATGTCCGGCGACCCAAGCCTTTGGGGAATGTGCCATATTCAACACCTGATAGTGGACAAGGAGTGTGAGAGAGTGGGCCAGGGCCCACGTCCGTAGTCTAAGGCAGGATGTGATGGGCAGAGGCCATGACCACACAGGGAGCAGTGACCCTAGAGGAGCGAGCGGGCGAGCGTGGGAGGCAATCGCCGCCTCGCCCCTTCTGTATCCAAGCACAGATCCCTCAAGCATGGGGGAACGCCCCTGCCCACAGATCTCAGTACATTTTAAGTTCCCAGAGTCTAGCCTAGGGAAGAGGGTGAAGACACGTGTTAAGTTAGACTTACAGGAGACTCTGGTGATAAGAGTGTAAAGTCAGTGAAAGTAAAAGAAAAGTCATTTTGCACCCATGAGTTGTGAACCTCATTTATAGCTCCCCCATCCCCAAACAAGCGATCATTGTTTGTTTCTCTAATGAAGCTATAAGTGCTTTCTGGCCTTGTGTTGATAGCACAGGGGTAGTCAGGGGTAAATAGTGGGGCGAAAGGGGGGCCGGTGTAGTCAGTATAATGCTTGCTGCACACGAATGACGATCCGAGTCAGTTCCCACATTTTAGTACCTACATTTTAGAAAGGAAAACGGAGCGTGGCATTCTTTCTCTACCATCTCCTCACTGAGGACCGAGAGAGAGGAGGATCTGGAGTCACCTGGGCAAGCCCATCCAAATCAGTGAGTCTTAGGCTCCGGGAGACGCTGCCTCAGAAAATAGAGTGCACAATAGACAGTTAATGAGGAGGACATCCAACATGAGCCTCTGTGTGCACACACATGTACACACATGTACACATACATGCACACACATGTGTATACACATAAGCACGAGTATACACACATGCACACACACACACACACAGAGATCAAGACAAACACTAAGGACTTGTTACAATGTATCTGAATGGACAGTGAATGAGGAGGACACCCAACATGAGCCTCTGTGTGCACACACATGTACATACATGTACACACACATGCACACACATATGATCACACACAAGCACGAGTATACACACATACACACACACAGATCAAGACAAACACTAAGGACTTGTTACAATGTATCTGAATGGACAGTGAATGAGGACACCCAACATGATCCTCTGTGTGCACATACATGTTCACACATGTACATGTGTATGGACACACACGTGCACATGTACACACATATGTACCACAAGCATGTGTGCACACACATGCACACACACACACAGATGAAGACAAGCACTAAAGACTTGTTACACTGTATCTGTAAAGAGCCCAATAGGTAATGTACATTTAACCCTGAGCCTACTTCATTCGCTCTTGTTTATGTGTGCACATGATGTGTCTGCATACGTATATGTGCGTGTATACTCCGCCGTAAAGAATTCATATGGAGGTCAGAGGATACCTTGCAAAGGTCAGTTCTTTCCTTCCGCCGTGGGCGTGGCTGGGACTGAAGCAAACTCCCCAGGCTTTGTGGCACGCCCCCTTCCGTGCTCAGCCAGTCACGTCACGACAATCCGTCACTCGCATAGCGTTCGCTCACCTCTCGCCAAGCCGACACTCATATGATGGAACTCCGCTCCAGACTGCGTTCCCTTAACGCCTGCCAGTGTAGACTCTGTCAATGGTTTCAGGAACAGGCGCAAAATCCAGAAGCCGGAGAATTCGAGCTACTCCTGCCCTACTTTCTCTGCCAAGGTCTTTTTTCTACACAGTCAATTAAGCAACTGCAGCATATGGGTAGTGTACAGCCAGAGTCAAGAATGAGAGCCATGTACTTCAGGGACGCAAACCCCGAGTCAAGCCAGAGCCTGACTCGTGGGGCCACCAGCCTCTTTTATTCATTCATTTATTTATTGTTGCATTTTCATGTTCCTGGTTCATCTTTTAATTTAGATTTTTATTGGATATTTTATTTATTTACATTTCAAATATTATCCCCTTTCCCAGTTTCCCCTCCAGAAACCCTCTATTCTATACCCTCTCCCCCTGCTTCTATGAGGGTGCTCACCCACCCACCCATCCACCCACTCCCACCTCCCGCCCTGGCATCGAGTTTACACAGGACCAAGGGCCTCCCCTCCCATTGATGCCTGACATATCCATCTGGAGCGATGGGCCCCTCCATGTGTACTCTTTGGTTAGTGGTTTGGACCCTGGGAGCTCTGAGGGGGTCTGGTTGGTTGATGTTGTTCCTCTTAGGGGCTGCAAACCCTTCAGCTCCTTCAGTCCTTTCTCCAGCTCCTTATTCTGGAGTCACTTCCCTTACCTCCTCACAAACCTTCCTGGTTCTCCTTCTATGCTTATTCCTTTACCCTTTCTTTCTTCTTCTTCTTCCTGCATCTTTATCTTGATTTTTGTTGAGAAATATGGGGCCAAACCCTACAGGTAGCAAACTGGACCATTGTGAGCATACAGCCCAACATTCTGATTCTCGGCATCCTCTGCTAGGATATCTCCCTCCAGACCTCACCTCTCAAGGTTTGAATTCAAATGGTGTGGAATGAGATCTAGGTAGTAGCAATTTTAAAGTGTTTTTCCCTACGGGGGGAAAAAAAATCCTCAGGTGCATTTCATATTGAGAATCACTGTCTTATGTAATATCTACCTTAATGTATCGATAAAATGGGATTGTCAGCCTGAAAGCTTTAAGAAAACTTTTTGAACTAAGGGCCTCGCTCAAGCTGAGCATAAGCTCTCTCGCCCCCAGCCTCAGCCCTATGCTGAGAAAGATTTGTAACGTCCTATGGCACGGAGTACCTTCCAGTGACTTGGACCACTGGGGGAAGAGCTGTTAAAGGCTGAGAGTCAAACTGGACAGGGATGAGGCTGAAGGTCAGATGGAGAAGGATGGAGATGAGCGGATTTAATAACTTTACCTGCTTCAAGGTCTGGCAGTGATGAGCTTTTTGGTTTTGTTTGGTTTTGCTTTGTTTTTTTATAAGCAGAATAACCCATACTTCATTTGAGGGGGAAAAGACTTTTGATGACATATTTTGGATATCTCATAGGATTTAAGCTCTTATTTATTTTGTTTGATGTGAAATCTAGAGTCAAAGGGACAGTAGAGTTTTCCAAGCTTACCCACTCCTATGCATCTGAATGAACAAGAGCAAATGGCCCCTAGAGACCTGTACTCTGGGCATTCTAAAGCAGAGGCTAGGAGCCCAGGCTTTGTGGCATCGTTGGGGTGACGGTAGAGCAGAGAACTGTGGAGATCTTATCCCATCCTGATCTGAGACTGTGGTATGTGGTAACAGCAAGAAAACAGTTCCAAACCAAGGATCTCACACAGCCATCGCCTCTGGTATTTGCAAGCACTTGGTGACACCATTATCCTGAACCCTGCATATCAACATGACTCTAATTAGCTTAGCCTATCAGTGGTATTAAGTTGGGGTTATTATAGACTCCAATAACTGCTCCACTTGGGGGCCCAGCAGGTTTCAATAAGCAACATGTGTGTTGATAAAACATTCCCCCCTCCCCGAGTCACCCCAGAAATCCTAAGAAAGCAAATAATTCCATCAAAGAGAACATTCTGTGAAGACAGTCTTTGGGACCTGCCTTAGGATTCTTTAAAGAAGCAGAAACAATTTCTTTATGAGAAGTTGGCTCATATGGTTGTCGAAACTAAGGAATCCCCGAATCCCAAGGTCTGCCATCTACAAGCCAGAGTTCCAAGAAAGTTAATTGTTGCAGGAAATATTAGAATTCATGGCAAGTTCCTGTGCTACATCCTGCTACTCTCAGCCCTGGGGGTGGGGGGAGGGGGGTTCGGAAGACCAGTTCTGATCTCCTGGAGACTCTCTGACCCAGCTCCAAAATCTGTCCACCCAGCTTGCTGAGTCCCCGTGGTGGGTCACTACCACGCCAGCCCTGTGCTTCAAATCCTTCATCAGGCAACCCCATGCTTTGCCACCATGCCTTTCTCTCTTGAACCCAGATGAGCCGCTGTATGAAGGAAAACACAACACAAACTTAGTTCAGAATCAACACTAACTCAACAGCTGAGTGTAACAATTAAAATCCTAATCTTGTAAGACTTATTAAATCTAAATTCTCTGGAGGAGAATCTTGACGCCATTGAAACCAGGAGACACTTGTAACTACATCTTGTCCTGGGTGGTTCACAAGAAGTCACCTAAGTAAGTGACTCATTCCTAGTTCACAGCCCCTCCCAAGAAAGCGGAATTAGCATCAAAATACAAGCAATTCCAGGGCTATCCACAACAGCTAATGGTAAAATTGAGTCCAAATTAAGTGGCCAAAGGACTAAAGACAGTTGACCGTATAGGAAATGAAATGTTCCAGCTAAATTATGCATAGAGCAAACGTTTTCTTCTACCTTTTTCTATCACTATCGATATCTGGGCCATCAATGAATTAATGGATACTTGCCTGTATCAGTAAGGACAGTCTCTTGTGTTCACCACTCAGAAAGTTCACCTCTGTTGGAAATGCTCTCTCAGATTTGCCAAGAAGCATGACAGAATCTATACGCCCCGTAGCTAAATCAAGTTGACACAGAGTCAACCTTCAAGGGGCCTTCCTCACCCTAGCCAAAAAAAACAGTACTCACAGGCTCTTCACTGAGGGGTACCCTGTGTCTTCCCCTTCCCCTCAGGTTCACATCTTGAATACTTTATTCTCTGAAGTGTGACTTTGAACATTTTTTTTGGCTCGAATAACCCATGATCTATGGTTGAAGTAGGAATTTGTTTGACAAAAGGAATAAACAGGCATGAGGTTCGATGACTGAAGTTGAAGTAGGATCTCTATCTGTGTTGATTGGTTTAGCCTTGCTTGGATGTGACAGACATCTCACTTGAAAGGTTTATCTGGGCTCACAGTTTCGACAGATTAATATCAGCACTGGGAAGGCATGTTGGAGCAGCCACACCTGCTGTAGTGTGTGAGGTGGTGGCTGTTCCACATCAATAGAAAGGGAACAGGATTGGGACCAGAGCTTCAGGTAGATATGAGCCTGAAGGGCTCGCCACCTACCTCACTGTCTAAAGGCGCCACTAGCCATAGATAATGCCAAGAGCAGAGAATTCTGCCACGGGCAATCCCTCAACTCTGTCACCTCACCTGAAAGTAGGAAGGATTCTGAATGGATATGTGGTTTCCACCTGCTCTTCTCTCTATTACCAAAAGTATATTGGCAGCGCTGACTCCATGAACACTTTCAACCAAAGCACTTGATCACACTGAAAACATGCCAACCGGAAGTTCTTAATTTTATAGTCTTGAAAAGTTTCAAGTTGAATTCTACTGCATCTGCATGACGAAGCTTATGAAGGATTATTTTCAAATTTAAAGCTCATGTTATACGTTTGACTTAGGCTTGAGCTATGGCCAATGCTTTCCCTGGTGATTAGTAGAGAAGACTGCTTAGTGCAAGGGCACCGAGCTCATCCTGCACACGAACATCCCTTGGAGGCTTAAACAACACTGGCACTGGGCTGCCAACCTCTGAAGTCCTATTTCAGTTTTTCTAGAGCATCTTAGACACTGGAGTTTTCAAACACCCCCTCCCCCCATGCCCAGGTGAGGCACAACTCTCCCAGAGATGCAACCATAACCTAAGGTTTATCCACAGGAGATTAAATCAGCAATTTTAGCCTGTTGGGTGTGACATCATTCAGAGTGTTCTATAGCTGAAAGTAACTTGTATTTGTTACTTCTCTCATCGCTATAACCAAATACCTAATAAACCATAAATAAAAAGGAGGAAAGGTTAGCGTGGACTCACAGTTTGAAGGGATACAGTCTATCGTGGTGGGAACATCATGGTGGCAGGAGCTTGAGGCAGCTGCCCAGATTTCTTCCATGTCCAGGAAGCAATGCTCCAGTTCAGTCACTGTCTCTATCAGTCTGAAAGCCTAGTCTAGGGAATGGTGCCACCCACAATGAGTGGAATCTTCTCACTGCCAATTAACTTAATCTACAAAACCCCTCACAGTTTTGTTTCCATGGTTATTCTTAATCAAATATGGTTGACATTCAACATAAGCCATTACATAACCTAAATTCCCTCATGGAGATGAATAGATAAATATGTGGTATCCAGCCCTAAGAAGCATGGTAGCCTGAGATTTGTAACATGGGTGAACGTGGAGGGCATTATATTAAGTGGAAAAAAGCCATCCCATGGGATCGCAGTTACATATGGACTTCACGAAGGTAATTTCACAGAAGCAGAGACTAGGGTGGTGTTTTCCCACGGGGTGGGAACAGGGAGTAGGGAGAGAGTAAGGGATTGCCAAGACACTGGCCAAAGAAATGTTAGCTAAGCTTAAGAGAGCCATTAACTATGATCACCATGTTGTGGCATCACTGAAATAGTAAACTATGTGTCATTAAAATTAAAAAACAAAATTTAAATGTTCTCCCCGCCTGATGAGAGGGGTGGGAAGCAAAGCACTGGCTAGTCAGCACATAAAGCCAAGGTTCTGTGAAGGCCGCGCATGCCACAGCGCTGCTCCATAGGCCAACGGCTCGGGCGGCGCCACCTGTGCTTTGGTTTTGGCATCCTTCAGTCCCTACCTACAAACCCTGTCCCCAACCCTGAACTTTCCAGCCCAGGGGCCGGTCTGCTGGATCGTCCCTGTACAATCCAGACATTTTGCCCATCTCTCCTCCTTTTCTTTCTGCACAGGTGCTCTTTCTCTCTTTTTTCCCCCCCTCTTCCCATTCCCCCCCCCCCACTCTCTCTCTGCCGACTTCCCTGGCCTCAGTCCTTGGGGCCAGTGAGCATGCCTGAGATCAACCTCCCTATATGCAATCTGATCTGGTTTGAATTGTCTCATTTCACTGGCAGAGAAATAGCCTATCACCTATAAAGGACTGATTATTTTCAAATGAAGTTACTGTGTGTGTGTGTGTGTGTGTGTGTGTGTGTGTGTGTGTTCATGTGGGTAGATGTATGTGCAGGTGTGTGTCCCTGTGAAGGACAACCTCAAGGATCATCTGTCAAGTACCACCCACCTATCTTTTTTTGTTTTTGAGTCAGGGTCTCACACTAGCCTAGAACTTGCCAAGAAAGCGCGGCAGACCGGCTGGGGAATCCAGATGTCTGCCTTCCTCCGCTTGCTCAGCACTCAGACGATTAGCATGGGCCACCATGTCCATGCGTGGGGGTTGTTTGCTTGTTCATTTGTTGACTTCCATTTCTTAGGCAGTTTCTGGACTTGAATTCAGGTCCTCATGCTTGCTAGGCAAGAGCTTAATTAACAGAGTCGTCTCCCAACCCCCATACGAGCTTTCTGTATATTGTGATTCAACTCCAAGAACTGAAGCCAAATTAACAGAAAACAAATGGCTTCTTGTTATTTACAGGAAGTCCAGAGAAGGAGGGAGAGGGATGGAGAGACAGGGAAACATGTTGCCATAGTGACCAGGTGGCCTACCATCTCCCTAGAGAGGTGGAAGAGCAAAATGTATTCCAGAGTTAAGCATAGTGAAAAAGGAAAAAAAAAATCAAAACGCAGTGGATGTAAACACTCCCCCATGCCTCTGAAGAAAACATTTACAGCTTACTCCTTTCAACTATTTTTCACCGATAAGGATTAAGGAGGAGGAATGTGGTTTTGTCTGTTTTGTTTTGAGACAGGGTGTCACTGTGCGATGCAAGCTGACCCAGGACCAGGATTGCCCTATGCTTACCACCCCCAACTAGAATTATGTTATTAAAACAAAGCCATATAGAAACGCAGACACACACCAAGGAAAGCACTAGACCGTGAGCCTCAGAGGAGTGGGCCAAACCCTTGCCTTCAGAGTGAACTCAACACTTCAGAAAAGAATTTCAACTCTACAAGTAAATAAGCCTTGTAGGAAGAAGACTAGATTAAATGGGATGAGAACTGTGTGGAGTTGTGATAACTTTAATACGTGTTAAATATTCAGTTATAAAAAGCCCACCCTCCCTGTATTTCTAATTATAAACTGGCATATTCATTTAAACATTGTCAGCAAGAAATCCGAATTCTCGATTTTTGGTGCTTCAGCAAGAAGAAAGCCCTTAAGGTCTGATACCACACACACACCAGGGGGAAAAAAAATCTTATTTAAAAGGTTAGACTAAGCCTTTCTCTGAAAACAAAGTATAATACTCCCTAGTCCTTAATGCCAGCCTAATGCCAAAGGTATAGGACTTTTTTCTCATGCTATTATAATTAATTGATTTTTCATTTTGTCTTTTTATTTTAATAGTTGTCGTTGGTTTTGTTTTGAGACAGGGTCTCTCATGAATGCAGGGTGGCTGTGAGCATCTGCCTCTCCGGCTTCCCCGCCTCTCGGATGCTGGGTCTGCAGGCATGAACTCCCATTGCAGGGTTCTGTGATGCTTCGTGCACACTAGGCAAGCACTCTGCTAACTGTCCCGCATCCCCAGCAAAACAAAATGGAGGAGCTGCAGCGGTGGCGCAGCACTGGCTGTTCTTGCAGAGGGCTCGCGCTCAGCTCTGGGCGCCGACGCAGTGGTTCACAACCATCTGTAACTCTAACTCCAGGCGATCCGATCCCCTCTCCTGGCTTCCTCGGGCAATGCGTGCACACGGTACACATACAGACAAGACACTCACGCACATAAAATAAATAATAAATACATCTTTAAAGAATAGAAACCCAAAGATGTTTAAAGAGGAATCCAGTTTCTTCTGTGTTCTTCCAGTTCCCATAATAAAACAGTACGTGTTATCAAGAGAGCAAGTGTGGACCTCGCTTCCCAGGAAACCTCACAACGCCCCTGGGGGGAAAGCAGAGTCAAGATGTGTGCGGTGCCCAGCGGTGATTCTATAATTAATGGATTTTGAGCTTTGTGAAAAGCGTTCTTTGTCCGTCCATAAAGAGAGGGCTTTGTGGTTCCCGTCCATTGTTTTTATCTTTGCTCTCAATCAGCTGAGCCCGGTATTCTTTTTCTTCCCAGATTAAGTACAGGTCTCAGTGGCTGCACCCCCTTTTCAGTTTTGATCCCTTTTTGTAAGGTGACCATCAGCTCTTATGGCAGAGCTAGCTTACACCTTACAGGCCTTCTTTTCTACTGGAAAAGCCACAGCTATCTGAATGGTTATGGGATGCCCTAGTAGTTCACACAATGAACCACCTCAGCTCACTGCTGCTACATGCTCTCCTGTTAGAGAGAAGTGTCCCACCCCCACCCCCCCACCTCCCCTCACCCCCCACCCCACACCCCCACACCCCCACACCCGTGCCTGGTCTTCAGTATGAGTGGAAGAAAATGTAGGTGACGTAGAGAAAAAAAGAGTGCTGAACCAACAAAGCTGTTTTCAGTAAGATAGACAGACAGGCAGGCAGGCAGGCAAATAGATGAGCAGATGGACAGACAGACAGACAGATGGATGTGGATGAATGGATGGATGGACAGGCACACAGATGGACAGATGGATAGGTAGGTAGGTAGGTAAGTAGATAGATAGACGGGCATCAGATGAATAGATGGATAGATAGGTAGATAAATAGGTTGATAGATAGATAGATAGATAGATAGATAGATAGATAGATAGATAGACAGACAGGCATTAGATGGATAGATAGGTAGATAAATAGGTAGGTAGATAGATAGATACATGGATGGATGGATGGATGGATGGATGGGATGGACAGACAGACAAACAGATGGATAGGTAGGTAGGTAGGTAGGTAGGTAGGTAGATAGATAGATAGATAGATAGATAGATAGATGATGGATGGACAGACAGGACTCGGATAGATGGATAGATGGATAGATAAGTAGATATAGATAGGTAGGTAGATAGATAGATAGATAGATAGATAGATAGATAGATAGATAGATAGATGGATGATGGATGGGATGGACAGAAGGGCAGACAGACAGGCAAGCAGGCAGGCAGGCAGACAGACAGACAGAACGGAAAATTGATGTGTTTTAATGAGTACCTCCCCTTCTTACACTGTGGTACTTCTCTATAGATTGGGGTAATGACACAATTCTTGGTAGCAAGATAAAATACTGTTACCATATGGTTCATAACCAACTTTGTTGTAAACCACATTGTTTGTAACATTCTGCCTTCATTGCTTACTTTATAAACTCTTTCAAAGTCATGCCGTCAAAATATCTTTTTAGTGGTGTTTCCCTCTCCCATTTCACAGATATAAAATGTGCATATAAGCATAGATATTTATGTAATGCATCTTGTTAGAACTTTGAGCCTACTTATAACTCATTAATGTGTCCAACACTTCTATGAAGGTCTTGCTGCACTCAAAGTATGTAATGTTTTCTTTTTTGCTACAAATGATATTCTTGTTAATGCTTTGAGAATTTTATACAATGTATTTGATCTCATTCACCCCCATTCCCATTCACACATTCCCAGCTGGCCCCACATTTACCTTCTCTTAACTATGTGCCCAGCCCCCACCCTCTGACCCTGTCCCTTCTCCTCTCTCAGCCCATCAAGTCTAATTTGCAGTATTCAAACCTTCCTGGGTGTGGTTCCTACCCTAGAGAGTGGCTGACCTACCAGGTTCTCACCCTTAAGAAAACTGACTCTCTCCCTCTTATTGTTTTTAACAATTGCTTTTTATTTAAGAAAGTCCTTTGTAATTGTTTTTACTTGAAAGCAGAGTCAGAAATTACCATGCCTCTGATGTTTCTTTTCTCCAATTTCTTGTGGTTTTACTTCTGTAGTGAACTGTTCACACTGGGTGATAACTAATTTTGCTTTCAGTATGAACTGAGGTCAGGTTTTACACCCACAAAGCTTGCCCCTATGGAATGTACTTCCTCCTGTAAGACTCTACCTCCTAAAGGTCCCAGAACCTCCCCAAACTACACTACCAGCCAGAGACCAAGCATGTAAAAACAACAAGAGCCCATGAGGGACGTTCGTATTTCAGCCACAAAATTATCGTGGGCAGCTAGCCATTGTATTGCTCTAGTTCTGTGGCTCAGAGCATGAGGTAGTATGACACTCCCTGTCAGGAAGCAGATGACCAAGCTGAGCTTCCTTTGCTCTAATAGCAAACAGCTGGCTTCTTCCTCCTGGCTTGATCTGTGAATTAACTTTATTCGTGGAAAAGATGTGTTTAAAATCGCATTGCTCTTTCTATAAACAGTCCATTCCAATTGCACTCATGACTGACACATCCTCACCAGTCTTCCTGACTGTCAGTAGAAGATGCTCTTTCCTGGTGACTGAGCAGCAGCCTGGAGTCGGCTCACCTGTACTGTGCATTCACCACGAGAATCCTTTACAGTCTGTGCGGCACGTCTGTCATTTGAAAAGCGGAAGTGAAAACAGAGTCTGCCCTATGTAGATTAATAGGCCCTGGCTCAATACAGGGCCTAGACCCATTCACTAAGCATATCTGTACATTGTATTCTTGTTGTGAAAAATGTCGTACCAAGGCTCTTTGCAGAGCAGAAAATGTACCCACAGTATCTGTGGATTCCTTGTTATATTTCACAGCAATAAGAAGCGAAGGGCTTGGAAATGCACAGCAATTTGGCATAGTAATTTTAGGACGATTAATCTAATTTTCTTTTTGAAGGCTGAGCTATATTTTTGTATGAATTTGCTTTTTGTTCAGTAATTCGGCGTTATTTTACTTTACAAAAGTATTGATCTGAAACATATTGGAATTTTTAGAAAGCAAAGGAGAAGGGAAAAGTCACCCTTTGTCACAGTGGGACGCCTGGCTTTGCTTGATAGACAAACTTGATCATGTTTCATATGCTAAAGCATCCTTTGGTTTCTAAATAAATACTCTATAAAGGCAATCTCTAGAGTGTTTGCCGTAGTTACTACCTTAAGGGGGATGGACGGTAAACTGCTTAGATCTCTGACTCTGGCTGGACACATCGCACACTTTAACTCCGGTTAGGCCCACTGGCATTCTCCTCTGTGGCACCAGTCGAAGGCTTGCCTCCTCCCCAATGATCCCAGGGCAATAATCCAAGCGAGGCAGTCTACAAGCAGAAGTTGGCATGGTGTCATTGACGGGCACCTTGGCAAGTGTGTTTGGCTGTGCTCCGAGACTCAGACTTCCCTCTTCAAACTGGCAAGGAGTTGAGCCTCAAGCACACCATCCCCACGAACATCACGCCACCGTGTAATGCAGAGCAAAACAAAAGGAAAAGATTGGGAGATCAATATTCAGGCTTTTCTCCCTGGCCCACGACATGGAGACCAAACAATACTCCTCCCCTCTCTTTGGGCGTCTCTTTTGTCGCTGTAAACCACCAGTGTTAACAAAGACAGGCTGGGAATCCGAAAGAACACAGCTTGAGCACTGCATGTGCCCTGGCAACTCAGGAGTTAACTAGAACTCGGATTTTTTTTTTTTTTTTCCCCTTCTGGATGGACTGAATTTGGCCTGTGATTCCTCTGAATGGCATGTGAAGCAGCCGGCTGGGTGTGAGCTCCCCCCCTCCCCCCCTCCACCCTCCCCATCTCCCTTCTTCCTCACTTGTCAAATATGTCTGGCAAAGACCCAACTTCCCCCTCCTGTCTCCACTTCACTTTGCTCTCCTGTGCAGCTGAACAAGATTCCAAATGAGAAGCAGCATTCTTTCCCAAGCCTTAGAGGAGGGCCCGGACCCAGTGAAAAGCAAACCAATAAATATGTGGACCCTGGATTAGTGTACAGTGGCCCTTCTGCTATTCTTAGCAGGTTTCAAAGCTGTCTGTTTAGAGATCCTTCCGGGGGTGGCTTTTTTTTTTTTTTAAGTTTATAGTGACCTGAAACAGTGATTCTTCAGTCATTGACAAAGCACCAAAACACGTTATCTTTGTTCCTGGGTTTTTCATAGTACCAGAGGTTTCAAATAAAGCACAAAAGCACTTGGAATTCCATTAAAGCTGAATTCTTTTATCTAAAGGGGCGGGGGGGGGGGGAGGGGGGAATCGCTGTCTTGGGAAGTTTGTTCTAGAGACACCATTAAG